>CAJHNH020001334.1:0-176748 GCA_905116865.2 Candidula unifasciata
TCATTCCCAGCTGTACCACTCTCTCACCTCATGATGATCTATTCCTTCTTCCCTGGTCATTCCCAGCTGTACTACTCTCTCGCCACATGATGATCTATTCCTTCTTCCCTGGTCATTCCCAGCTATACCACTCTCTCGCCACATGATGATCTATTCCTTCTTCCCTGGTCATTCCCAGCTGTACTACTCTCTCGCCACATGATGATCTATTCCTTCTTCCCTGGTCATTCCCAGCTGTACTACTCTCTGGCCACATGATGATCTATTCCTTCTTCCCTGGTCATTCCCAGCTGTACTACTCTCTGGCCACCATGATGATCTATTCATTCTTCCCTGGTCATTCCCAGCTGTACTACTCTCTGGCCTCATGATGATCTATTCCTTCTTCCCTGGTCATTCCCAGCTGTACTACTCTCTCGCCACATGATGATCTATTCCTTCTTCCCTGGTCATTCCCAGCTGTACTACTCTCTGGCCACATGATGATCTATTCCTTCTTCCCTGGTCATTCCCAGCTGTACCACTCTCTCGCCACATGATGATCTATTCTTCCCTGGTCATTCCCAGCTGTACTACTCTCTGGCCACCATGATGATCTATTCCTTCTTCCTTGGTCATTCCCAGCTGTACCACTCTCTCGCCACCATGATGATCTATTCCTTCTTCCCTGATCATTCCCAGCTGTACCACACACACACACACACACACACACACACACATGCACAAATATACTCTCTCTCTCTTTCTTCACACTTACACACACGTACACACTTGCTCTTTCTTCACTCATATACACTCTCTCTTTCTTCACACACACACACAGTCTTTCTTCACACACATATTTATTTACATTCCCTCTCTTTCTTCACACACACTCTCTCTTACTTCGCACATACACACACTCTCTCTCTTTCTTCACACATTCTCTTTCTTTTACACATACTCTCTCTCTCTCTCTTCTTCTTCTTCTTCTTCTTCTTCTCCGTTCACGTTCGAGGCGTGTTTTCACGGCGCTCCCAAATGTAGCCTATACATTTCAAACCAGGTTTTGATAAAGGAACTCAGAAGTTTCGACATATTGCATTCGTCATTTTCCGGGATTTACCGTGAAACTATACCTGGGTAATTGTATTGAACAGTGTTGTGTTGACATGTGGACTTATTCTTGAAACCACATGGTAAAGACACGGAGCTCTTAGTTCACCAGTCTTTGATAGCCATTGTTAACCCAGCCTTGTGCATTGTAGTAGTAAACGAAGAATCAATGGAGCAAACTGTCCATCTGAAAATAAATGGCCTCTAGTTTACGCAAGAGCACAACGACCATGCGAGGCCAGAAACTAAATATAGACTTGACAAGAGCTAAAGCACGCCATCTAAACACAGGAATCGTTGTTGTACCAGCTGCCATGGCTACAAATACTGAGGGTTCCCGACTGACTGACTTTGTACCCCACCAGGACATCACAC
The DNA here is from genome assembly GCA_905116865.2 of Candidula unifasciata. Classification (NCBI taxonomy): domain Eukaryota; kingdom Metazoa; phylum Mollusca; class Gastropoda; order Stylommatophora; family Geomitridae; genus Candidula; species Candidula unifasciata. Next base: position 1,471 of record CAJHNH020001334.1, read on the forward strand.
AAGCAATAAACACCCGACGACACAATGTGCCACCATGTGGGTGAGGATCACCGTGGAGAGGTCCCAGAAACCGCGTTCAGCCTTTAGGCCATATTTATGGCCACGCTACATTGCGGCCCCTGGCAAAGTCAGAGTAGGGCTTCAAATAACGAAAAATTTCATCCTAAACAGGACAGGAAGCAGATATTGGCGGACCGAATTGGACATTTTAGGGTCCCCCCCCCCCCCCACCCTTTCCCCCCAGGTCTGGGTGTATATATGACGCCTTAAAGAAATATTTTTTGAGTGAGTGAGTGACTTGTTCTTTGTCTATGTATTGTTTAGGTTTTTGTTCAGCTATACTGGGTTTTTCACACACAAATTGCATTGGCAGCAGTGCCAGCTGCTCTTCCCCTACGTTAATTTTTACTGTAATGTCTGAAATGCGACACATTTCGAACACTAGTGACATTTCAACAGGTAGTGTTTGACCGTCACATGACTGTGATAGAAACTTTTCTCTAATTAACTGAAACTGAAAACATTCCTGTGACCATTTGCCTTTTTTGACAACCGAGCAGCTCATAAAAACATCGCCTGTAGTGAACTAATTCAGTCAGTGGAGGACAGGCTGAGGCTTTGTATTTCTGTAAGTTCTTCAAACATCATGGCGTCATTTAAAACAGAAAGCGAACTTCATAGAAAAGAAATAAAACAACTGAAAGACAAGAGTGCATCATTAAAAATAACAATTGCTGTGTTCAATAGTGTTTCCATTAACACTACTACACAAACAGATATTATGGGTGAACTTGACACTATCAGTGAAACTGTTTCTGTGTCTGTAAGTGAAACTGAGGGGTGGGAAAAATAAAGATACAACTAATCTGAATAAGTTAAAGGAATCCCTGGTGAGCTGGTTATAGACACCTCACAGACTGAATTAAGATTAGAAGTGATATCTCATAGACTAAGTTAAGGGCAGAATCGATATCTCATAGACTAAGTTAAGGGGGCAGAATCGATATCTCATAGACTAAGCTGAAGGATCACTCGCTAAGTTATGTATGTGAAATTGATCAGTGACTAAGATCTGGGTGGAGATGATACTTCGATGACCATGCTGTTGATGGACGATACCACAGTGACTGAACTATGACACTATATGAATTATTCCTCATACTCCTTCGTACCCAAACCTAGACTCGGCACATGGCACACATGCAAGGCACTTGTTCCTGTCCACAGCGCGTCATTGACTTCATGTCTGCACTTATCTGTCACCCATATTGATATGAAAACAAGAGGATTCTACTCTGTCACTGTCATCAAACCTTTTACAGTGGTTGCACTTGTGACTCTCCTCAGATGTCCCTGTCGGAACGGCTGACTGTGATGATGAGTGCCCCCTACCTAGTAAAGCTGGTGAAACAGTTGCTGCCTCAACCTGCACAGGAGCGCCACGTCCCAAGTCTGCTGTGTTTGTGTCAGTTCGCGGAAGAATGTATTTCCAGGTGAGGGAATCAATCTCTACCACCAGAGTGATATTTCTAGGTGAGGGAATCAATCTCTACACACCAGAGTGATATTTCCAGGTGAGGGAATCAATCTCTACACACCAGAGTGATATTTCCAGGTAAGGGAATCAATCTCTACACATCAGAGTGATGTTTCTAGGTAAGGCAATGAAGAATTTGTTTTAAGTTAAGGGAATAAATCTCTACACACCAAAGTGATATTTCCAGGTGAAGGAACCAATCTCTAGCACCCAGAGTGATATTTCTAGGTGAGGGAATCAATCTCTACACACCAGAGGGATATTTCTCGGTAAGGCAATGAAAAATTTGTTTTCAGTTGAGGGAATCAATCTCTACACACCAGAGTGATATTTACAGGTGAGGGAATCAATCTCTACATACCAGAGTGATATTTACAGGTGAGGAAATCAATCTCTACACACCAAAGTGATATTTCCAGGTAAGGAAATCAATCTCTACACACCAGAGTGATATTTCCAGGTAAGGGAATCAATCTCTACACACCAGAGTGATATTTCCAGGTGATGGAATCTATCTCTACACACCAGAGTGATATTTCCAGGTAAGGGAATCAATCTCTACACACCAGAGTGATATTTCCAGGTGGGGGAATCAATCTCTACACACCAGAGTGATAGTTACAGGTGAGGGAATCAATCTCTACACACCAGAGTGATAGTTACATGTGAGGGAATCAATCTCTACACACCAGAGTGATAGTTACAGGTGAGGGAATCAATCTCTACACACCAGAGTGATATTTCCAGGTGAGGGAATCAATCTCTACACACCAGAGTGATATTTCCAGGTAAGGGAATCAATCTCTACACACCAGAGTGATGTTTCTAGGTAAGGCAATGAAGAATTTGTTTTAAGTTAAGGGAATAAATCTCTACACACCAAAGTGATATTTCCAGGTGAAGGAACCAATCTCTAGCACCAGAGTGATATTTCTAGGTGAGGGAATCAATCTCTACACACCAGAGGGATATTTCTCGGTAAGGCAATGAAAAATTTGTTTTCAGTTGAGGGAATCAATCTCTACACACCAGAGTGATATTTACAGGTGAGGGAATCAATCTCTACATACCAGAGTGATATTTACAGGTGAGGAAATCAATCTCTACACACCAAAGTGATATTTCCAGGTAAGGAAATCAATCTCTACACACCAGAGTGATATTTCCAGGTAAGGGAATCAATCTCTACACACCAGAGTGATATTTCCAGGTGATGGAATCTATCTCTACACACCAGAGTGATATTTCCAGGTAAGGGAATCAATCTCTACACACCAGAGTGATATTTCCAGGTGGGGGAATCAATCTCTACACACCAGAGTGATAGTTACAGGTGAGGGAATCAATCTCTACACACCAGAGTGATAGTTACATGTGAGGGAATCAATCTCTACACACCAGAGTGATAGTTACAGGTGAGGGAATCAATCTCTACACACCAGAGTGATATTTCCAGGTGAGGGAATCAATCTCTACACACCAGAGTGATAGTTACAGGTGAGGGAATCAATCTCTACACACCAGAGTGATGTTTCTAGGTAAGGCAATGAAGAATTTGTTTTCAGTTGAGGGAATCAACCTCTACACACCAAAGTGATATTTCCAGGTGAGGTAACCAATCTCTACCACCAGAGTGATATTTCTAGGTGAGGGAATCAATGTCTACACACCTGAGGGATATTTCTAGGTTTGGTAATGAAGAATTTGTTTTCAGTTGAGGGAATCAATCTCAATCACCAGAGTGATATTTCCAGGTGAGGGAATCAATCTCTACACACCAGAGTGATATTTCTAGGTGAGGGAATCAATCTCTACACACCAAAGTGATATTTCTAGGTGAGGGAATCAATCTCTACACACCAGAGTGATATTTCCAGGCGAGGGAATCAATCTCTACACACCAGAGTGATATTTCCAGGTAAGGCGAATCAATCTCTACACATCAGAGTGATGTTTCTAGGTAAGGCTATGAAGAATTTGTTTTAAGTTAAGGGAATCAATCTCTACACACCAAAGTGATATTTCCAGGTGAAGGAACCAATCTCTAGCACCAGAGTGATATTTCTAGGTGAGGGAATCAATCTCTACACACCAGAGGGATATTTCTCGGTAAGGCAATGAAAAATTTGTTTTCAGTTGAGGGAATCAATCTCTACACACCAGAGTGATATTTACAGGTGAGGGAATCAATCTCTACATACCAGAGTGATATTTACAGGTGAGGAAATCAATCTCTACACACCAAAGTGATATTTCCAGGTAAGGAAATCAATCTCTACACACCAGAGTGATATTTCCAGGTAAGGGAATCAATCTCTACACACCAGAGTGATATTTCCAGGTGATGGAATCTATCTCTACACACCAGAGTGATATTTCCAGGTAAGGGAATCAATCTCTACACACCAGAGTGATAGTTACAGGTGAGGGAATCAATCTCTACACACCAGAGTGATAGTTACAGGTGAGGGAATCAATCTCTACACACCAGAGTGATAGTTACAGGTGAGGGAATCAATCTCTACACACCAGAGTGATATTTTCAGGTGAGGGAATCAATCTCTACACACCAGAGTGATAGTTAACAGGTGAGGGAATCAATCTCTACACACCAGAGTGATGTTTCTAGGTAAGGCAATGAAGAATTTGTTTTCAGTTGAGGGAATCAATCTCTACACACCAAAGTGATATTTCCAGGTGAGGTAACCAATCTCTACCACCAGAGTGATATTTCTAGGTGAGGGAATCAATGTCTACACACCTGAGGGATATTTCTAGGTTTGGTAATGAAGAATTTGTTTTCAGTTGAGGGAATCAATCTCAACCACCAGAGTGATATTTCTAGGTGAGGGAATCAATCTCTACACACCAGAGTGATATTTCTAGGTGAGGGAATCAATCTCTACACACCAAAGTGATATTTCTAGGTGAGGGAATCAATCTCTACACACCAGAGTGATATTTCCAGGTGAGGGAATCAATCTCTACACACCAAAGTGATATTTCCAGGTAATGAAATCAATCTCTACACACCAGAGTGATATTTCCAGGTGGGGGAATCAATCTCTACACACCAGAGTGATATTTCCAGGTGAGGGAATCAATCTCTACACACCAAAGTGATATTTCCAGGTAAGGGAATCAATCTCTACACACCAGAGTGATAGTTACAGGTGAGGAAATCAATCTCCACACACCAGAGTGATGTTTCCAGTTGGGGGAATCAATCTCTACACACCAGAGTGATATTTCCAGGTGGGGGAATCAATCTCTACACACCAGAGTGATATTTCCAGGTAAGGGAATCAATCTCTACACACCAGAGTGATATTTCCAGGTAAGGGAATCAATCTCTACACACCAGAGTGATATTTACAGGTGAGGAAACCGATCTCTTCCACCAGAGTGATATTTCCAGGTGAGGTGACTAACTCTACCATCAGAGTTCTTACCTAGAAATGTTTTGTAACAAAATAGTTTGTGAGACTGACTCCTGACACTTGTGATTAAACTGACTCCTGACACCCGTGATTGAAAGGACCCCTGACACCTGTGATTTAACTGACCCCTGACACCCGTGATTGAATTGACCCCTGACACCCGTGATTCTTCTTCTTTCGTTCGCATGAAATAAATTATCTATATCTGCAATGCTGTCTCTAGTATGAATTTCACTTTTGTAATTCACTAAGCGGCCTGTAAAGTTTGACTTCCATAAGTGTCTCTTTTGGCCAAAGGTTTTGTCTGAAAGCGTTGAATCTGGGACAGTCTTGAAGGATGTGATCTGTTGTTTCAGGTGCCAGTCCACAAGTACACATGGCTGATTGGCCAATCTTAAATTTGTTGTACATGTGGCAGCGAAGTCGATTGTGCCCTGTTCTAAGGCGAAGGATAATGACTTGCTCTGGTCTGTCCATAATATGGTAATCATCTTGTGCCAGTTTCGGTGGCATTCTGATTGATTTGATCATTCTCTTCTTCTGTTGATAAGAGACTGGTATGTCAGGTTGTTCTTCAGTTGCACCTTCCTTAGCTAATTTATCAGCTCTTTCGTTTCCGGGAACTCCACATTGAATAGGGAAGTGTAAGTCACTTATTTTCGAATTGGGGTTATTTAGGTCACTGGTGTTAAAGTACGGGCTATGTGAGTCACTGGTGTTAGAGTACGGGCTATGTAAGTCACTGGTGTTAAAGTACGGGCTATGTAAGTCACTGGTGTTAGAGTACGGGCTATGTAAGTCACTGGTGTTAGAGTACGGGCTATGTAAGTCACTGGTGTTAGAGTACGGGCTATGTAAGTCACTGATGTTAGAGTACGGGCTATGTAAGTCACTGATGTTAGAGTACGGGCTATGTAAGTCACTGGTGTTAGAGTACGGACTATGTAAGTCACTGATGTTAGAGTACGGGCTATGTAAGTCACTGGTGTTAGAGTACGGGCTATGTAAGTCACTGGTGTTAGAGTACGGGCTATGTAAGTCACTGGTGTTAGAGTACGGGCTATGTAAGTCACTGATGTTAGAGTACGGGCTATGTAAGTCACTGGTGTTAGAGTACGGGCTATGTAAGTCACTGGTGTTAGGGTACGGGCTATGTAAGTCACTGGTGTTAGAGTACGGGCTATGTAAGTCACTGGTGTTAGAGTACGGGCTATGTAAGTCACTGGTGTTAGAGTACGGGCTATGTAAGTCACTGGTGTTAGAGTACGGGCTATGTAAGTCACTGGTGTTAGAGTACGGGCTATGTAAGTCACTGGTGTTAAAGTACGGGCTATGTAAGTCACTGGTGTTAAAGTACGGGCTATGTAAGTCACTGGTGTTAAAGTAGGAACGATTTAAGTCACTGGTGTTAAAGTACGGGCTATGTAAGTCACTGGTGTTAAAGTAGAAACGATTTAAGTCACTGGTGTTGAAGTACGGGCTATGTAAGTCACTGGTGTTAAAGTAGGAACGATTTAAGTCACTGGTGTTCATGTAGGAACTATGTAAGTCACTGGTGTTAAAGTACGGGCTATGTAAGTCACTGGTGTTAAAGTACGGGCTATGTCAGTCACTGGTGTTAGAGTACGGGCTATGTAAGTCACTGGTGTTAGAGTACGGGCTATGTAAGTCACTGGTGTTGAAGTACAGGCTATGTCAGTCACTGGTGTTAAAGTACGGGCTATGTAAGTCACTGGTGTTAAAGTACGGGCTATGTGAGTCACTGGTGTTAGAGTACGGGCTATGTAAGTCACTGGTGTTAAAGTACGGGCTATGTAAGTCACTGGTGTTAAAGTACGGGCTATGTAAGTCACTGGTGTTAAAGAACGGGCAATGTAAGTCACTGGGGAAAGAGTGAGGGCTGTGTTAGCTAATTGTGTTAGAGAAGGGTCTATGTAAGTCACTGATGTTAAAGTATGAACTATGTAAGTCACTGGTGTTAAAGTAGGAACGATGTAAGTCACTGGTGTTAAAGTACGGGCTATGTAAGTCACTGGTGTTAAAGTACGGGCTATGTAAGTCACTGGTGTTAAAGTAGGAACGATTTAAGTCACTGGTGTTAAAGTACGGGCTATGTAAGTCAACGGTGTTAAAGTAGGAACGATTTAAGTCACTGGTGTTGAAGTACGGGCTATGTAAGTCACTGGTGTTAAAGTAGGAACGATTTAAGTCACTGGTGTTCATGTAGGAACTATGTAAGTCACTGGTGTTAAAGTACGGGCTATGTAAGTCACTGGTGTTAAAGTACGGGCTATGTCAGTCACTGGTGTTAGAGTACGGGCTATGTAAGTCACTGGTGTTAGAGTACGGGCTATGTAAGTCACTGGTGTTAAAGTACAGGCTATGTCAGTCACTGGTGTTAAAGTACGGGCTATGTAAGTCACTGGTGTTAAAGTACGGGCTATGTGAGTCACTGGTGTTAGAGTACGGGCTATGTAAGTCACTGGTGTTAAAGTACGGGCTATGTAAGTCACTGGTGTTAAAGTACGGGCTATGTAAGTCACTGGTGTTAAAGAACGGGCTATGTAAGTCACTGGGAAAAGAGTGAGGGCTGTGTTAGCTAATTGTGTTAGAGAAGGGTCTATGTAAGTCACTGGTGTTAAAGTAGGAACTATGTAAGTCACTGGTGATAAAGTAGGAACTATGTAAGTCACTGGTGTTCATGTAGGAACTATGTAAGTCACTGATGTTAAAGTATGAACTATGTAAGTCACTGGTGTTAAAGTAGGAACGATGTAAGTCACTGGTGTTAAATCTAGTCACAATGTGGTTGTACATACGTACCTATGTAAGTCACTGGTGTTAAAGTACGGGCTATGTAAGTCACTGGTGTTAAAGTAGGAACGATGTAAGTCACTGGTGTTCATGTAGGAACTATGTAAGTCACTGGTGTTAGAGTGAGGCTTTTTAAGTTACAAATGTTAGAGTGGGGGTAGTCTAAGTCATTTTGACAGAATGGGAGCTGTGTAAGGCACTGGTGATAGATTGGGAGATCAATGTGTGAGTTACTTATGTTGAGGTCAATGGTGTGTGAGTCACTGATGTTGAGGTCAATGATGTGTTAGTCATAAACGTTAAGATTAATGATGTTTAAGCGACTGGTGTTGAAATCAGTGGTTTTTAGTTCACTAATGTTGAAATCGATTATGTGTAGGTTACTGATGTTGAGACCAATGGTGCTGAGACTGATAATGATGTGTAAGTTACTGATGTTGAGACCAATGGTGCTGAGACTGATAATGATGTGTAAGTTACTGATGTTGAGACCAATGGTGCTGAGACTGATAATGATGTGTAATTTACTGTTAGTGATGACGATGATGCTGGTGTGCTCTTTGACAGGTTCGCTGATGGATTTGACAGAGAAGACGTGCCAGGCCTAGCCGAGCTGTTTGTGCGGCATCTGCCAGGTCGAGTGTCTTCATCAGCTGTCAGACGGGTGCAGGAGGAGCTGTTCCATGCCAGCCATGGACTTGTCCACTGACACACAGTCATCTAGTTACATTCATCTATTCACAGTCATCATGTTTCAGTCATCAAGTCACAGTAATCTAGTCACAGTTGTATAGTCACAGTTATATAGTGACAGTCATATAGTCATGGTCATTTAGTCACAGAAATTTAGTCATGGTCATCTAGACACGATCATCTAGTCATAGTCATCCAGTCACAGTAATGGTCATCTAGTCACAGCAATCCAGTCACAGTAATCTAGTCATGGTCATCTAGTCACAGCAATCCAGTCACAGTAATCTAGTCATGGTCATCTAGTGACAGTCATTCAGTGTCAGTAATCTAGTCACGGTCATCTAGTCACAGTCATTCAGTGTCAGTAATCTAGTCACGGTCATCTAGTCACAGTCATTCAGTGTCAGTAATCTAGTCACGGTCATCTAGTCACAGTCATTCAGTGTCAGTAATCTAGTCACGGTCATCTAGTCACAGTCATTCAGTGTCAGTAATCTAGTCACGGTCATCTAGTCACAGCCATCTAGTCAGGGTCATTTAGTCACATACATCTAGTCAGGGTCATTTAGTCACATGAATCTAGTCAGGGTCATTTAGTCACAAGCATCTGTCACAATCATCTAGCCACAGTCAGTATCTAGACATCTTAAAAGAAAATAACAATAACATCAGTTTTACATCTTATAACAATCATTTTTACATCTAATAACAACATAGCTTTTACATCATCTTACATCAACAACCATCAGTTTTACATCTTATAACAAACCATCAGTTTTACATCTATATATCAACATCTTATCATTTCAGTTTTACATCTTATAGTTTTTTACATCTTATAACAACCATCAGTTTTACATCTTATAACAACCATCAGTTTTACATCTTATAACAACTATCAGTTTTACATCTTATAACAACCATCAGTTTTACATCTTATAACAACCATCAGTTTTACATCTTATAACAATCATCAGTTTTACATCTTATAACAACCATCAGTTTTACATCTTATAACAATCATCAGTTTTACATCTTATAACAACTATCAGTTTTACATCTTATAACAATCATCAGTTTTACATCTTATAACAACTATCAGTTTTACATCTTATAACAATCATCAGTTTTACATCTTATAACAACTCATCAGTTTTACATCTTATAACAATCATCAGTTTTACATCTTATAACAATCATCAGTTTTACATCTTATAACAATCATCAGTTTTACATCTTATAACAATCATCAGTTTTACATCTTATAACAAACAACCATCATCAGTTTTACATCTTATAACAATCATCAGTTTTACATCTTATAACAATCATCAGTTTTTACATCTTATATACAATCACAATCATCAGTTTTTACATCTAATAACAACCATCACACATCATCAATCATCAGTTTTACATCTTATAACAACTTATAACAATCATCAGTTTTACATAACAACTATCAGTTTTACATCTTATAACAATCATCAGTTTTACATCTTATAACTTATAACAAACAACATCAGTTATCATCTTTTTACATCTTATAACAATCATCAGTTTTACATCTTATAACAATCATCAGTTTTACATCTTATAACAATCATCAGTTTTACATCTTATAACAATCATCAGTTTTACATCTTATAACAATCATCAGTTGTTCAGCTAATAAAATAAACTAGCTGTAAATGTAATAAGTACCATAAGTTGTGCATCTAGTAAAATAAGACCAGTTGTACATCTAATAACAACCATCAGTCTAGTAAAATTTGAGCAGTTATACATCTAGTAAAATATGACCAGTTGTACATCTAGTAAAATATGACTAGTTGTACATCTAAAAATAACCATCAGGTGTACATCTAGTAAAAAATGACCAGTTGTACATCTAGTAAAATATGACCAGATGTACATCTAATAATAACCATCAGGTGTACATCTAGTAAAAAATGACCAATTGTACATCTCATAACAGCTAACAGTTGTACATACTGGCAACAAGTATGGGATTCATACCTTGACTTCGTGGCGCGTTGACTTCAGTAGCAGGCTTAAGGGAAAGTTACGTCCCTTGTGTTGTGTATAAGGAGATACTCCGATGCAGATAGGGATGGAGCCTGTTCATTCTGACATCTAGCTCTAAGGGTTAGCCCAGCCAACGAGACACTGAAGCGGTGAGCTGAAGAAATTGATCGACTGCGAGCTGTAAGCTGTATTATGGATCGCCGCTAGGAATAAGCTGTATTATGGATCGCCGCTAGGAACGAGCTGTAAGCTGTATTATGGATCGCCGCTAGAAAACGAGCTGTAAGCTGTATTATGGATCGCCGCTAGGAATAAGCTGTATTATGGATCGCCGCTAGGAACGAGCTGTAAGCTGTAATATGGAGTGCCGCTAGGAACGAGCTGTAAGCTGTATTATGGATCGCCGCTAGGAATAAGCTGTATTATGGATCGCCGCTAGGAATAAACTGTATTATGGATCGCCGCTAGGAATAAGCTGTATTATGGATCGCCGCTAGGAATAAGCTGTATTATGGATTGCCGCTAGGAATAAGCTGTATTATGGATCGCCGCTAGGAACGAGCTGTAAGCTGTATTATGGATCGCCGCTAGGAACGAGCTGTAAGCTGTATTATGGATCGCCGCTAGGAACGAGCTGTAAGCTGTATTATGGATCGCCGCTAGGAATAAGCTGTATTATGGATCGCCGCTAGGAATAAGCTGTATTATGGATCGCCGCTAGGAACGAGCTGTAAGCTGTATTATGGATCGCCGCTAGAAACGAGCTGTAAGCTGTATTATGGATCGCCGCTAGGAATAAGCTGTATTATGGATCGCCGCTAGGAACGAGCTGTAAGCTGTAATATGGAGTGCCGCTAGGAACGAGCTGTAAGCTGTATTATGGATCGCCGCTAGGAATAAGCTGTATTATGGATCGCCGCTAGGAAATAAACTGTATTATGGATCGCCGCTAGGAATAAGCTGTATTATGGATCGCCGCTAGGAACGAGCTAAGCTGTATTATGGATCGCCGCTAGGAATAAGCTGTATTATGGATCGCCGCTAGGAACGAGCTGTAAGCTGTATTATGGATCGCCGCTAGGAACGAGCTGTAAGCTGTATTATGGATCGCCGCTAGGAACGAGCTGTAAGCTGTATTATGGATCGCCGCTAGGAACGAGCTGTAAGCTGTATTATGGATCGCCGCTAGGAACGAGCTGTAAGCTGTATTATGGATCGCCGCTAGGAATAAGCTGTATTATGGATCGCCGCTAGGAATAAGCTGTATTATGGATCGCCGCTAGGAATAAGCTGTATTATGGATCGCCGCTAGGAACGAGCTGTAAGCTGTATTATGGATCGCCGCTAGGAACGAGCTGTAAGCTGTATTATGGATCGCCGCTAGGAACGAGCTGTAAGCTGTATTATGGATCGCCGCTAGGAACGAGCTGTAAGCTGTATTATGGATCGCTGCTAGGAACGAGCTGTAAGCTGTATTATGGATCGCCGCTAGAAACGAGCTGTAAGCTGTATTATGGATCGCCGCTAGGAACGAGCTGAAAGCTGTATTATGGATCGCCGCTAGGAACGAGCTGTAAGCTGTATTATGGATCGCCGCTAGGAACGAGCTGTAAGCTGTATTATGGATCGCCGCTAGGAACGAGCTGTAAGCTGTATTATGGATCGCCGCTAGGAACGAGCTGTAAGCTGTATTATGGAGCGCCGCTAGGAACGAGCTGTAAGCTGTATTATGGAGCGCCGCTAGGAACGAGCTGTAAGCTGTATTATGGAGTGCCGCTAGGAACGAGCTGTAAGCTGTATTATGGAGCGCCGCTAGGAACGAGCTGTATTATGGAGCGCCGCTAGGAACGAGCTGTAAGCTGTAATATGGAGCGCCGCTAGGCACGAGCTGTAAGCTGTATTATGGAGCGCCGCTAAGCACGAGATGTAAGCTGTATTATGGAGCGCCGCTAGGAACGAGCTGTAAGCTGTATTACGGATCGCCGCTAGGAACGAGCTGTAAGCTGTATTATGGAGCGCCGCTAGGAACGAGCTGTAAGCTGTATTATGGAGCGCCGCTAGGCACGAGATGTAAGCTGTATTATGGAGCGCCGCTAGGACTGTTTTGGGGAGTATGTAGCGAAATTACATGTACTATGTTAGCCAGCGTAAGGATATACATAATGCTGTTTTATACCATTTATTTTGTTGTTGGTATACCCGACTGTTCTTGTGAATAAATGAATGACGGACAACGGTTGTTGAGTTTTCCTGACATTATGCTCGTGTGTTGTGTACAACAGTTTGGTTACAGTCTTCGAGCGCAAATAATACCCTAGACACTCGACCACATACTTGCTAGCTGCTAACCCATATTTAGCACACAACAGACTCCCAGATCATGGTCGCGGGCTCTAGACACCCGAGGTTACCGGGACGCCGCCTGTCTGAACCTTTGTTTCGATGTATCTGTAGATACTGTGTGAGCCTGCACACTATCACTGAGAAGAATATTTTGTCCTCAGCGAAATGGACCTGAGTTGGGATAGACTGGCCCCTTGGGAATGTACTCTCTTGGCTTAGTGCCACATATATACTTTCAGCTCCACGCTAGCCACAGCAGGCAGTGAAGCGTTCAGAGCACTTTTGTACAACGTTTTTACAGCGCGTACGGGACGCCATTGGGTACTAGGGCAGATTTGCCGCTGTTTTTTTTTTTTTCAGAACTTCTTCGACCTCAGACCAAGAGGACGGTATTGTTTTAAACTTTACCTCTTCTTCTTCTTCGCGTTCACCAGCTGTAAACTCTGGCGGAAGGTTCTGGTTGCTCGTCCACTACTGAACTGCAGTCCTGCTCCAGAACATGAGTGTTGCGTGTGCATCAGTTTTACAGATCTCATTCTCTTGAATACAGACTTTTGGTTCCTTGCCTCTCAGGCAGATGCACTCCGACTTCAAAGGAAGCTCCCCAATTAGTCGACTCTTACGACATGCTTTTTGGGAGGCAGTGGGTCTATTCTGGTTTTCCCCACAATGGGGCCCCGGAACCCACACGGGGGTAAACTTTACTAACAACTGGGGTCACTTCATGCATCTGGTGATCTCTGGATTATCATCGAGAGGTTCATTTCTTGTCCGGTCTTAGTACATCTTCAGTAGATGTGACTCCTATTCCTCTTTACCTACAACCAGGGTCGCATATTTGGGTAGCTCGAACAAGCCTCGGGCAAACTGGAACGGTTCCCTAAAGAACTTTCTCTCGCTCCCTTTTGGTTCTTCGTCTGTTTCTTACAGAAATGCTCAGTGCAACATAGTGCAATGTGTCTGGTCATCTGGTGTAGCCAGACCTCGTAAAGTTCCTCTCTTTCGCTGCCTGTAGCGGCTTTGAACCGTTTTCTAAGTAATTTCTTGTCTGCTCGGCACTTCTCAATGTCTCTCTGCCTCCTGTTTTTTTTTTTTTCGTGCGTGATGTCCGGCTGCGTCTTCTCGACTGTTCCAAATCGCAATTTTAGATAATGTCACCAAACAGTGTTAGTTTGTCACCTAGCGACTTTTTCCTAAGTTCATCATTAATTTTCTTACATGAATCACCATCCCGCTTGCATCACGACACCCTATCGCTTTCGGTTGGAAACTTGATCTTTGTCTGCACTTCGTCAAAGATCAGTAAACGTGCGCCTATGTGATAGACGTCTGGGACCTCTCCAGTGGAGTGAGATTCACCCTGCCCGTCGTTCCCTGACGACTCATCAACTACAGTACCCATGCGCTGAGGCTTACTAAGTGACGCACCCTCGCATTTCGTCCGGCCGGCATGCGTTCACATACAATGCTCCTAGATTCGGGGACTGGTGGGGTCGATACCGCTGGCATCAATAGTAGTTGGCCCGTCATTCTCACTCCCCTTCGAAGGACCCTGTGGGCATCTTTTTTTTTTTAAATCTGTTTTAGGCTGAGAGTGATCGGCCCGGTCCTCAGTCAACCCTCTGTTGCCGGAGAGCCCCCGCAGCCAGTCTTTCCAGGACGTCAAAAGGTCTACCCCATAGTCATCAGACTAATCTGGTTGTGTGTGGACTAGCCACGTACAATAAGAAGAACTTCACAGGAAAGCAGGTACAGTAGGGGTTCACCGATCATCAGCAGAAAGATCCCTCGTCACTTTGGCTTTGAAGGGATGAGAAGACCGTTAGAGACTTGGACCAGTGTATTGAGGCTCATCCCCCACGTCGTTCGGCTGGGTCCAAAGCCAGCTCGAAGCTCTTTCAGCAGCTTGGTCCAGCGGTTTTAATCCCCGTTTCCGTTATTTTCCTCGCAAGCCGCGGTGCTTTAGTACATTGTATGTGGAAGTGAAGATGAGTTTTCTTGCGCCTACCTTGACGGTGAAGATTTTTAATGTGTAGGCTTCATCTCTCTTCCGACCGGCCACCAGCTCACCGTATTTTTCGAGCTTTTACAGAGGATTTTCTTCCATCCGTGACTCTTACGGCACGGTCAGCTCTATCAGGATGAGCTGGCGTTTTTCCGCCGAGTGCAGGACCATGTCTGGTTCTCAGGTCGGTCTTTCGGATCGATTGTGGGTACTTTTCGAAACCAAGCAGGTCGACCAACAGTAACCAGTCCATCCCACAGTTAAGTATTGGTGGAGCGAATGCAACCTTGTTGACTTTACCTTTAGAGATCTACCCAGCTTTGAGGAATCTCATCCTGCTGTTGGGGGGTGGGGGAGGGGAGGGGGTAGGATATGCCCTCACTATGACTTGGCTTACAATGTCCGCTCACTCTTTCAGGACTTTATTGAGGCCCCATGTATATCATCCCTGGGTTAGTTTTACTATAATCTCCCCTCAGTACACACTAGCTCACTCCTGATTGGTCGACCTCCAGTCACCTGACTTCGCACACTGCTAGAGGGGTGTTCGGCAATGCGTTCATATCGCATGTTGTACAGTGGAACCTCGCTTAACGAGCATAATTCGTTCCAGAATCATACTCGTTAAGCGAAACACTCGTTTTGCGAAGCAATTTTTTTCATATAAGTCAATGTAAAATACGATAATGCGTTCCATGTCGAAAAAAATACTCACAAAATTCTATGTATAAGTTATACTATAACATTTATTCTAAGAAAGTTATATGCATATTTAAGGAGAGTGAATCATCTTCATCTTTTCTTCAAACGCGGAACGAACCCACATTGAATGCGAGTTCAATCAGCGGAAAAAAAAATAATTATGAGACATAGCTAATAATTTTTTTTTACTAGAAAGATGCCCAGAGACATTTGTTTTTGTCGAGGCTTCAAAGTTTGGAGAAAATGTGACTCAGCACTATCATTAAATTTGCAGCGCGCATAGCCACTTGCTTATTAGGGTGATGCTTCTTGATGTGAGAAGCAACAGTTTGCCATGCTTTCAGCATTTTTCTTATATAGCCAGAAGATTGTTGCTTTTCTGTTACCTTCTCCTCCTCCTCCTCTGACAAACTTTCCTCAAAAACGTCTTGCTGTGAAACACAATGCAACTCCATAAGCTCTAGGATGGCCAGCTCTTTGCTGTGCTCTTCCACAAGCTCTTCTATATCACTGTTATCAGCCTACAATCCCATGAAAGTGGCCAAAGACACAATCTCGTTAACTACAGGTTCCACGGGTACTGCTTGGGACCCCTCAAAGTCAAAAATTGACAACACTCTTCAGCCAAAGCTTTCTCCAAGAAGAAGTTAGGGTTCTCTTGGTAACCCTTCCCCCGCCTTGTCGGTCATCTTGAGGCAATCAACGATGTGGAAGTGATTTTTCCCAAATTCTTTGAGAGTGATTTTGGTCCCTTCAGTCACATGAAAACAGCTCGAAGAGTGCTTTAGTGTAGAGCTTATTAAAGTTAGAAATAACTTGCTGGTCCATTGGCTGGAGTAACGGAGTGGTGTTGGGAGGCAGAAACTGAATCTTGATTAACTTAAATTTATCAGGGAGGTCATCTTGTAGGCCTAGAGGATTCATGTACGTATATCACAGTATAACAAGTTCGAGAAAATATGTGATCGTGTGATCACAAGCGACAATGCTACTGGAACGAGTGCTAAACAGTGATGTAACATGCACAAAATCCGGGACTTCCCCTCTCTTCGCCACTCGTTATGCGAAACTTTGTTAGTTAAATGCTCCATAGGTAATTTTTTAATGTATGTGTTTGTCTGGTGGTTTTGACAGCGAGAAAGTCATAGTGATAGATCTAAAAATATCAAAAAGGACTGTTGTCGGCTGTGCCAGATTTAAGGAAAAGATAAACATTAACAGTTGTGAATGCCGGTGGAAAATAGTTCTTGGCAAGACACTAACGATAAAAGAAAGTAAAGGAATTACTTATCATTGTCGCTACACATGAAAGTCTGTGGAGAAACCATTGAAGCGGCTGCTTCGAGATACCAGCTAAGTGATTTTGTGTATTTATGTAGTATTGTTTGATTTGTATGTGCTGATGAAGGCTCTAAAGCCGCAACGTTCACGTTTTGTTTGTATTTGTTATATTATGAAGCTTGCTAATATACTTTTCGTTCGGTTTTATATCTCTATGAGGAAGGCCTTTACCAAAGGTAAAATTTAAAATGCCATTTCCAGGTTTAAGTTTTTTTTTAAAGTCTGCAGATCCAGATGAAATCAGCAATGAAATGCTGATCAATCTTTGCTCAGCTGCTAAAGTGAAGCTGCTGGAAATTTGAAAATTTTTAACATCAGCTGGGAGAAAGGACTGGTGCCTCAAGTATGTAGAGAAGCCATCACAATAGCCATACTAAAGAGAATGAGCTATCGACCAGTTCATCTGATAAGCTGTTTAAAAAGAATTATCAATTCAAGACTGAACTGGCACTTAGAATCTGAGCAAATCTTGGTGTCAGAGCAAGCTGAATTTAAGAGAAAGTCACAGCATAGAAGATCAAGTCACCTACCTGTCACAATCATAGAAGACCAAGTCACCTACCTATCACAAGCATAGAAGATCAAGTCACCTACCTGTCACAGCATAGAAGATCAAGTCACCTACCTGTCACAAGCATAGAAGATCAAGTCACCTACTTGTCACAAGCATAGAAGATCAAGTCACCTACCTTTCACAAGCATAGAAGACCAAGTCACCTACCTGTCACATGCATAGAGGATCAAGTCACCTACCTGTCACAAGCATAGAAGATCAAGTCACCTACCTGTCACAAGCATAGAAGATCAAGTCACCTACCTGTCACATGCATAGAAGATCAAGTCACCTACCTGTCACAAGCATAGAAGATCAAGTCACCTACCTGTCACAAGCATAGAAGATCAAGTCACCTACCTGTCACAGCATAGAATATCAAGTCACCTACCTGTCACAAGCATAGAAGATCAAGTCACCTACCTGTCACAGCATAGAAGATCGAGTCACCTACCTGTCACAAGCATAGAAGATCAAGTCACCTACCTGTCACAAGCATAGAAGATCAAGTCACCTACCTGTCACAAGCATAGAAGATCAAGTCACCTACCTGTCACAGCATAGAAGATCAAGTCACCTACCTGTCACAAGCATAGAAGATCAAGTCACCTACCTGTCACAAGCATAGAAGACCAAGTCACTCTGGTGTACTGATCGCCGTGGAGAGGTCACAGAAACCGCGTTCAAACAATTGGCCATATTTATGGCCTGCCTATATTGCGGCCCTTGGCAAAAGCCAGGCTGGTGCTTCAAAAACAAAAAATTTCGTCCTAAAAAGGACGAAACTGGATCTGACCTGGTGACGAACTCTCGACAGGCAGGGCTGCACATAAGTACTGTCAATGGTAGCACCAATCAATCGGCAGAATTACTTTCCTTGTGTATAAAAGAATTACTTTCCTTGTGTAAATAAGAATGACTTTCCTTGTGTATATAAGAATGACTTTCCTTGTGTATATAAGAATGACTTTCCTTGTGTATATAAGAATGACTTTCCTTGTGTAAATAAGAATGACTTTCCTTGTGTATATAAGAATGACTTTCCTTGTGTATATAAGAATGACTTTCCTTGTGTATATAAGAATGACTTTCCTTGTGTATATAAGAATGACTTTCCTTATGTATATAAGAATGACTTTCCTTGTGTAAATAAGAATGACTTTCCTTGTGTATATAAGAATGACTTTCCTTGTGTATAAAAGAATTACTTTCCTTGTGTAAATAAGAATGACTTTCCTTGTGTATATAAGAATGACTTTCCTTGTGTATATAAGAATGACTTTCCTTGTGTATATAAGAATGACTTTCCTTGTGTATATAAGAATGACTTTCCTTGTGTATATAAGAATGACTTTCCTTGTGTATATAAGAATGACTTTCCTTGTGTATATAAGAATGACTTTCCTTGTGTATATAAGAATGACTTTCCTTGTGTATATAAGAATGACTTTCCTTGTGTATATAAGAATGACTTTCCTTGTGTATATAAGAATGACTTTCCTTGTGTATATAAGAATGACTTTCCTTGTGTATATAAGAATGACTTTCCTTGTGTATATAAGAATGACTTTCCTTGTGTATATAAGAATGACTTTCCTTATGTATATAAGAATGACTTTCCCTGTGTATATAAGAATGACTTTCCTTGTGTATATAAGAATGACTTTCCTTGTGTATATAAGAATGACTTTCCTTGTGTATATAGGAATGACTTTCTTTGTGTATATAAGAATGACTTTCCTTGTGTATATAAGAATGACTTTCCTTGTGTATATAAGAATGATTTTCCTTGTGTACATAAGAACGACTTTCCTTATATAAAAAATAATAATATTTTTACATATTGCATGCATATACTAACCTCGCAATAGGTGTTTCGTCCTTTTTAGGACGAAATTTTTTCTTATTTGAAGCCCCACCCTCGCTTTGCCAGGGGCCGCAATATAGGTAGGTCATAAATATGGCAAATTGTCTGAACGCGGTTTCTGGGACCTCTCCACGGCGATCCTCATCCACATGGTGGCACTTTGTGTCATCGGGTGTTTATTGCTTGTGTGATGTTCTTGTCGGGTAGAAAGTCAGTCAGTCAGTCTGTGTATATAAGAATGACTTTCTTTGTGTATATAAGAATGACTTTCCTTGTGTATATAAGAATGACTTTCCTTGTGTATATAAGAATGACTTTCCTTGTGTATATAAGAATGACTTTCCTTGTGTATATAAGAATGACTTTCCTTGTGTATATAAGAATGACTTTCCTTGTGTATATAAGAATGACTTTCCTTGTGTATATAAGAATGACTTTCCTTGTGTATATAAGAATGACTTTCCATGTGTATATAAGAATGACTTTCCTTGTGTATATAGGAATGACTTTCCTTGTGTATATAAGAATGACTCTCCTTGTGTATATAAGAATGACTTTCCTTGTGTATATAAGAATGACTTTCCTTGTGTATATAAGAATAACTTTCCTTGTGTATATAAGAATGACTTTCCTTGTGTATATAAGAATGACTTTCCTTGTGTATATAAGAATGACTTTCTATGTGTATATAAGAATGACTTTCCTTGTGTATATAGGAATGACTTTCCTTGTGTATATAAGAATGACTTTCCTTGTGTATATAAGAATGACTTTCCTTGTGTATATAAGAATGACTTTCCTTGTGTATATAAGAATGACTTTCCTTGTGTATATAAGAATGACTTTCCTTGTGTATATAAGAATGACTTTCCTTGTGTATATAAGAATGACTTTCCTTGTGTATATAAGAATGACTTTCCTTGTGTATATAAGAATGACTTTCCTTGTGTATATAAGAATGACTTTCCTTGTGTATATAAGAATGACTTTCCTTGTGTATATAAGAATGACTTTCCTTGTGTATATAAGAATGACTTTCCTTGTGTATATAAGAATGACTTTCCTTGTGTATATAAGAATGACTTTCCTTGTGTATATAAGAATGACTTTCCTTGTGTATATAAGAATGACTTTCCTTGTGTATATAAGAATGACTTTCCTTGTGTAAATAAGAATGACTTTCCCGTCTAACAGACACACGTTCTTTAGTTCTACGATCCATATAGAAAGACAATAAAATTCAAACAGCCTTGCCGCTCGTACGTAGTGCAATGCCACCTATGAACAAACAATGAACAACATAAAACGTAGGTTTCTCTAGATCTGACTTGTTATTCCATAAACAGGGATCAATGTAAGGGTAATTAATTAAGCACTGTCGTGTTGATTGTTATTTATAGACAGACATGAGATATCAAGGCAGGTTGTACCTGTTCATTTTGTCTGAAGTTGCTGATTGTTATTCATAGACAGACTTGAGATTTCAAGACAGGTTGTACCTGTTTGTTTTGTCTGAAGTCGCTGATTGTTATTCATAGACAGGCATGAGATATCAAGACAGGTTGTACCTGTTCATTTTGTCTGAAGTCGCTGATTTTTATTCATAGACAGACATGAGATATCAAGGCAGGTTGTACCTGTTCATTTTGTCTGAAGTTGCTGATGGTTATTCATAGACAGACATGAGATATCAAGACAGGTTGTACCTGTTTGTTTTGTCTGAAGTCGCTGATTGTTATTCATAGACAGCCATGAGATATCAAGGCAGGTTGTACCTGTTCATTTTGTCTGAAGTTGCTGATTGTTATTCATAGACAGACATGAGATATCAAGACAGGTTGTACCTGTTTGTTTTGTCTGAAGTTGCTGATTGTTATTCATAGACAGACTTGAGATTTCAAGACAGGTTGTACCTGTTTGTTTTGTCTGCAGTCGCTGATTGTTATTCATAGACAGGCATGAGATATCAAGACAGGTTGTACCTGTTCCTTTTGTCTGAAGTCGCTGATTGTTATTCATAGACAGGCATGAGATATCAAGACAGGTTGTACCTGTTCATTTTGTCTGAAGTTGCTGATTGTTATTCATAGACAGACATGAAATATCAAGACAGGTTGTACCTGTTCATTTTGTCTGAAGTCGCTGATTGTTATTCATAGACAGACATGAGATATCAAGACAGGTTGTACCTGTTTGTTTTGTCTGAAGTCGCTGATTGTTATTCATAGACAGACATGAGATATCAAGGCAGGTTGTACCTGTTCATTTTGTCTGAAGTTGCTGATTGTTATTCATAGACAGACATGAGATATCAAGACAGGTTGTACCTGTTTGTTTTGTCTGCAGTCGCTGATTGTTATTCATAGACAGACTTGAGATTTCAAGACAGGTTGTACCTGTTTGTTTTGTCTGAAGTTGCTGATTGTTATTCATAGACAGACATGAGATATCAAGGCAGGTTGTACCTGTTTGTTTTGTCTGAAGTTGCTGATTGTTATTCATAGACAGACTTGAGATTTCAAGACAGGTTGTACCTGTTTGTTTTGTCTGAAGTCGCTGATTGTTATTCATAGACAGACATGAGATATCAAGGCAGGTTGTACCTTTTTGTTTTGTCTGCAGTCGCTGCGAGTCACGTGGAGTCGCTGGAATGGTGTTTCTGCAGCAAAGAGCTTGCACTAATTACTGAGGCGATGGGAGCGCTCAATGGACCTAAGCCACTAAGTTCCGCGCCTATGCTCTTCCCACAACTACGAAAGAAACCTGTTCCCAAGACCTAAGCGTGCAGAACAAGCTGTGGGCAACCATGAAGGACCTCAAGCTGACATACAAGTTCACAGAGGCAACCATGAAGGACCTCCAGCTGACATACAAGTTCACAGAGGCAACCATGAAGGACCTCCAGCTGACATACAAGTTCACAGAGGCAACCCATCTGACAGACTGACCTGAGCATACGAAACTGAACATCTGGGGCGTAGCGCTACAATTTAAGAGTGCTTGAATGGTAAGGCAGGAAACAAATCGTCATCAGTTTCTATCTGACAGATAAAACTTGGGTTGTGCTACACCAGAATGTGCACTGGTTCGATCAAAGACGAGAGTGGAAATGGAGTGGAGAAAGTGTGTTGAGAATCATTGGTAAAGGCCACACAGCATTGCGTTTCTTCAGCATGTTTGATATTCTTCGCAAAATACTGCTTCCTAATTTTGAACTATGTATTTTGTCTCTATACGGGTACAGACATAGTTATTTAAATAACACGAATTGCTTCCTATACTAGGGAGAAGTTGTTTAATTAGTTGAATAGCCCTGTCCTACGCTTATCTGAGTGGCACATGATGATGACACAACTTCAAGTAAGCGAGCAGATCGTTGTTTTGTTTGTCTTTCTTTTCTTGTCCACGGTTTGGAGCAAGCAAGTCAAAGTTCACTTCGTGAATATCATAAGATCAAAGGTCAATGTGCAAACGGAGTGCCCAGCCTTGGAGACAGTGTTGACACTTTGGATGTTTTACATCCAGATTTAGATTTTTTTAAAAATTTAGATGGTGTTTTTGACGTTTAGATGGTAGATGTCTTTCTAGATGTTTTTCATTTAGAGAGATATTTTATAGATTTTTTTTTTCTTTCAGTGTCATTTTAATAATTACTGTGTAAAGAATTTACTACAATATTTTTGTTTTGGTCTGGCCCGTACACTGTGACAGCTGCGATTACTTAAACTTTGAACTGTCACTGGGGTCAACGCTCAAATATCTGGCAGCTTCTTTACTGATTAAAAGCGCGCGTAATTCATAATTTGTTTCAACCGTATCCTTACTGTGTTGACTTTGTGGTTCTTTTTCATATGATTTTAAAAACAATTATTGCTAATCTTCATATGCGGCATCCACTTTGAAAAAATCTGTCTCATATTGTAATTTCAAACTGTGACAATTTGATAAATTTAAAAAAAAAAACTTTTTCTGACAGTAAAGTTATGGATGATGTGAAAATGCATCGCAGCAAGTGTACACATATTATAGGAAATACTATATTTTCTTACTTTGAAAAAGATTTGATCAGTGATATTCCTACAAATAAATATAGTTTATTATTAGACGAATCAAATGATATTTCTGTACTGAAAGTGATTGGTGTGTTTATTATATATTACAGCAACAGTACAGACAAAGTGGTTTCTACATATCTTGGACTAGTTCAATTGGAAAAGTGTGATGCAGAAAGTTTAGTCCAGAAACTAAAGAAACATTTTTCTCAGCAAACAATTAGACTTGTAGATTGTGGCTGCAATTGGTACCGATAATGCCTCAGTGATGGTTGGTATAAACAATGGCGTTTATGCCAAGTTGAAGGAAGCTATCCCATCGTTAATACTTATAAAATGTATGTGTCATTCATTGCAGCTAGCATTATCCCATGCTTCATCTGATGTTTACCAAGGAATTTAGAATACCTTATTGCTGAAACACATAACTGGTTTTCCAAATCGTTTGTCAGACAACAGCAATACAATAAATTATATACAGCCTTGAATGATGGTTCCACGCCACTGAAAATTCTGTCAGATTGCAAAACTAGATGGTTATCAATTCAACCAGCTGTTGAAAGAATTGTGAACCAATGGTTGGAGTTGAAGACACACTTTGAAATAACAAGGCAAAGTGAAAAATGCTACACAGATGAAATACAATATGGAATGTACAGTGATTAAAACAAAAATTGGCATTATTTCTCTTTTTACAATCTATTCTAATGAAAGTGCAAAAAGTTAATAAAGTGTTAGAATCTAAACATGTTGATAAAATTAAATTACTTGACGATCTCACTTTACTATTTCACTCAGTTGGTAAAAGACTGGTGTTGTAGCCAGTAAAGAACATACCTAAATACTGTAAAGTTAGGAAATTTTTAGGGGCTACTAATACTAGAATATCAGTTACCAAAAAAATTTTAGTTGAATGGACAAACAAAACAGAAACTGAAGCGTTTCGGTGTGAAGTGAGACAATTTAATTAAAGATGCCTCATCAAACAGTCCATTCTGTAAGCTCTGTGAATGTGCCATGTCTGCCATGATACTACCCCACTCAAATGCTGACGTAGAAAGAGTTTTCAGTGCTAGGAATTATATCAAATCTAACCTAAGAAATAGGATGAAACTTTACCTCTTAATTGCTATCTTGACAATAAAATATGGCCTGATGAAAGTAGGAAAATGCTCCCTGATTGTGTATTAAAAGAAATTGGAACAATTAAAGCATACCAGAGTCATTTTGGATCTTAAGCTTCAATTTCATCATCCAAGCTAAGTTTATCCTGTGGATCTTGTGAGGCAGACATCAGTGAAGATGAGGACATGATTCTATAGGGTAAGCAATATCAATAGCTTTGTAATTTGTGACTCTTTCCATTTGGATGTATTTTTTTTTCTAGATGTTTCCCCAGGCAAATTTAGATGTTTTTAAATATTTTTTGACTCCGTTCTGGATGTTTTTTGTCAAAGAAAAGTGACAACACTGCTTGAAGAGGTAAGGTTCACAGAGGTAGAAATTTACACACAGTCGCGCATGTATAGTTCCTCTAATTTAAAGACAGGTAACACGTTTTAACTCAGTTTGATTAGTCCAGGGACATATGTAGGCTCCAGGGTTGTCCCAAATGTTGTCCAGTTGTGTGGGTGTTTCTGGGGCTGGCACATTGGTCGGGTTCGCGAACTACTAAACTAAGATCGGTTAGTAGCACACACGTTAAATCGACGTAATGCCGACCACATTACTCACCTAGTGCCGATTGGACTGTAAAAATGTGGGTGCTCTTCCCATGTGCCCGATGCGCCTAAAGCTGTGAAAAGGGATCTTTACTTCACTTACACACGTTAACTTTATCTCTCATGCTCCACACATACATTACATACGTACACATCTAGTAGCAGAATCCATTCCATATGTACACATCTAGTAGCAGTCTCCATGCTATATATTCACCTATAGTAGCAGTCTCCTTGGCATATGTACACATCTAGTAGCAGTCTCAATGCCATATGTACACATCTAGTAGCAGTCTCAATGCCGTATGTACACATCTAGTAGCAGTCTTAATACCATATGTACACATCTAGTAGCAGTCTCAATGCCATCTGTACACATCTAGTAGCAGAGTCTCCATGCCATATGTACACATCTAGTAGCAGTCTCCTTTCATATGTACACATCTAGTAGCATAGTCTTCTTTCCATATGTACACATCAAATAGCAGTCTCAATGCTATATGTACACATCTAGTAGCAGTCTCCGTGCCATATGTACACATCTAGTAGCAGTTTCAAAGCCACATGTACACATCTAGTAGCAGTCTCCATGCCATATGTACACATCTGGTAGCAATCTCCATGCCATATGTACACATCTAGTAGCAGTCTTCATGCCATATGTACACATCTAGTAGCAGTCTCCATGCCATATGTACACATCTAGTAGCAGTCTCCATGCCATATGTACACATCTGGTAGCAATCTCCATGCCATATGTACACATCTAGTAGCAGTCTTCATGCCATATGTACACATCTAGTAGCAGTCTCCATGCCATATGTACACATCTAGTAGCAATCTCCATGCCATATGTACACATCTAGTAGCAGTCTCCATGCCATATGTACACATCTAGTAGCAATCTCCATGCCATATGTACACATCTAGTAGCAGTTTCAAAGCCACATGTACACATCTAGTAGCAGTCTCCATGCCATATGTACACATCTAGTAGCAATCTCCATGCCATATGTACACATCTAGTAGCAGTTTCAAAGCCATATGTACACATCTAGTAGCAGTCACCTTGCCATATGTACACATCTAGTAGCAGTCTCCATGCCATATGTACACATCTAGTAGCAATCTCCATGCCATATGTACACATCTAGTAGCAGTCTCCTTGCCATATGTACACATCTAGTAGCAGTTTCAAAGCCATATGTACACATCTAGTAGCAGTCTCCTTGCCATATGTACACATCTAGTAGCAGTCTCCATGCCATATGTACACATCTAGTAG
Organism: Candidula unifasciata; assembly: GCA_905116865.2. NCBI lineage: Eukaryota > Metazoa > Mollusca > Gastropoda > Stylommatophora > Geomitridae > Candidula > Candidula unifasciata. Next base: position 27,852 of record CAJHNH020001334.1, read on the forward strand.
CAGTTTCAAAGCCATATGTACACATCTAGTAGCAGTCTCCATGCCATATGTACACATCTAGTAGCAGTCTCCATGCCATTTGTACACATCTAGTAGCAGTCTCCATGCCATATGTACACTAGTAGCAGTCTTCATGTTGTATGTACACATCTAGTAGCAGTCTTCATGTCGTATGTACACATCTAGTAGCAATTTCAATGCCATATGTACACATCTAGTAGCAGTCTCTATATCATATGTACACATCTAGTAGCAGTCTTCATGTCATATGGACACATCTAGTAGCAGTCTCCATGCCATATGTACACATCTAGTAGCAGTCTCCATACCATTTGTACACATTTAGTAGCAGTCTCAGTGCCATATGTTCACATCAAGTAGCAGTCTTCTTTCCATATGTACACATCCGGTAGCATAGTCTTCTTTCCATATGTACACATCAGGTAGCATAGTCTTCTTTCCATATGTACACATCAAGTAGCAGTCTCTTTGCCATATGTACGCTTCTAGTAGCAGTCTCAGTGCCATATGTACACATCAAGTAGCAGTCTCATTGCTATATGTACACATCTAGTTGCATAGTCTTCTTTCCATATGTACACATCAAGTAGCAGTCTCATTGCTATATGTACACATCTAGTTGCATAGTCTTCTTTCCACATGTACACATCAAGTAGCAGAGGCTCTATGCCATATCTAGTGGAAGTCTTGTTCCTATTTGTACACATCTAGTAGCAAAGTCTTCTTGTCATATGTACACATCTTTCAGACATTGACTTGTTGTCTCCATCTCTCAGTCACTTGTTGTCTCCATCTTTCAGTTTGTTGTTGTCTCCATCTCTCAGTCACTTGTCTCTATCCCTCAGACATTCACTTGTTGTCTCCATCTCTCAGACATTAACTTGTTGTCTCCATCTCTCAGACATTAACTTGTTGTCTTCATCTCTCAGTCACTTGTTGTCTTCATCTCTCAGTCACTTGTTGTCTCCATCTCTCATTTTTTTTTTGTCCCTATCTCTCAGACATTAACTTGTTGTCTTCATCTTTAAGTTTGTTGTTGTCTCCATCTCTCAGACATTCACTTGGTGTCTCCATCTCTCAGACATTCACTTTTTGTCTCCATCTCTCAGACATTCACTTATTGTCTCTATCTCTCAGACATTCACTTGTTGTCTCCATCCCTCAGTTTGTTGTTGTCTCCATCTCCCAGACATTCACTTGTTGTCTCCATCCCTCAGTTTGTTGTTGTCTCCATCTCTCAGACATTCACTTGTTGTCTCCATCCCTCAGTTTGTTGTTGTCTCCATCTCTCAGACATTAACTTGTTGTCTCCATCTCTCAGACATTAACTTATTGTCTTCATCTCTCAGTCACTTGTTGTCTCCATCTCTCAGACATTAACTTGTTGTCTCCATCTCTCAGACATTAACTTGTTGTCTCCATCTCTCAGACATTAACTTGTTGTCTCCATCTCTCAGACATTAACTTGTTGTCTCCATCTCTCAGACATTAACTTGTTGTCTCCATCTCTCAGACATTAACTTGTTGTCTCCATCTCTCAGACATTAACTTGTTGTCTCCATCTCTCAGACATTAACTTGTTGTCTCCATCTCTCAGACATTAACTTGTTGTCTCCATCTCTCAGACATTCACTTGTTGTCTTCATCTCTCAGTTTGTTGTTGTCTCCATCTCTCAGACATTCACTTGTTGTCTTCATCTCTCATATTTTTGTTGTCTCCATCTCTCAGACATTAACTTGTTGTCTCCATCTCTCAGACATTAACTTGTTGTCTCCATCTCTCAGACATTAACTTGTTGACTCCATCTCTCAGACATTAACTTGTTGTCTCCATCTCTCAGACATTAACTTGTTGTCTCCATCTCTCAGACATTAACTTGTTGTCTCCATCTCTCAGACATTAACTTGTTGTCTCCATCTTTCAGACATTCACTTGTTGTCTCCATCCCTCAGTTTGTTGTTGTCTCCATCTCTCAGACATTAACTTGTTGTCTCCATCTCTCAGAAATTAACTTGTTGTCTCCATCTCTCAGACATTAACTTGTTGTCTCCATCTTTCAGACATTAACTTGTTGTCTCCATCTTTCAGACATTAACTTGTTGTCTCCATCTCTCAGACATTAACTTGTTGTCTCCATCTCTCAGACATTAACTTGTTGTCTCTATCTCTCAGACATTAACTTGTTGTCTCCATCTTTCAGGTTGTTGTTGTCCCCATCTCTCAGACATTAACTTGTTGTCTCCATCTCTCAGACATTAACTTGTTGTCTCCATCTCTCAGACATTAACTTATTGTCTTCATCTCTCAGTCACTTGTTGTCTCCATCTCTCAGACATTAACTTGTTGTCTCCATCTCTCAGACATTAACTTGTTGTCTCCATCTCTCAGAAATTAACTTGTTGTCTCCATCTCTCAGACATTAACTTGTTGTCTCCATCTCTCAGACATTAACTTATTGTCTTCATCTCTCAGTCACTTGTTGTCTCCATCTCTCAGACACTTGTTGTCTCCATCTCTCATTTTTTTGTTGTCCCCATCTCTCAGACATTAACTTGTTGTCTCCATCTCTCAGACATTAACTTGTTGTCTCCATCTTTCAGACATTAACTTGTTGTCTCCATCTCTCAGACATTAACTTGTTGTCTCCATCTCTCAGACACTTGTCTCCATCTCTCATTTTTTTTTGTCCCCATCTCTCAGACATTAACTTGTTGTCTCCATCTCTCAGACATTAACTTGTTGTCTCCATCTCTCAGACATTAACTTGTTGTCTCCATCTCTCAGACATTAACTTGTTGTCTCCATCTTTCAGACATTAACTTGTTGTCTCCATCTTTCAGACATTAACTTGTTGTCTCCATCTCTCAGACATTAACTTGTTGTCTCCATCTCTCAGACATTAACTTGTTGTCTCCATCTCTCAGACATTAACTTGTTGTCTCCATCTTTCAGGTTGTTGTTGTCTCCATCTCTCAGACATTCACTTGGTGTCTCCATCTCTCAGACATTCACTTTTTGTCTCCATCTCTCAGACATTCACTTATTGTCTCTATCTCTCAGACATTAACTTGTTGTCTTCATCTCTCAGTTTGTTGTTGTCTCTATCTCTCAGACATTCACTTGTTGTCTCCATCTCTCAGACACTTGTTGTCTCTATCTCTCAGACATTAACTTGTTGTCTCCATCTCTCAGACATTATCTTGTTGTCTCCATCTCTCAGACATTCACTTGTTGTCTCCATCTCTCAGACATTCACTTGGTGTCTCCATCTCTCAGACATTCACTTGTTGTCTCCATCTCTCAGACATTCACTTGTTGTCTCCATCTCTCAGACATTCACTTGGTGTCTCCATCTTTCAGACATTAACTTGTTGTCTCCATCTTTCAGACATTAACTTGTTGTCTCCATCTTTCAGACATTCACTTGTTGTCTCCATCCCTCAGTTTGTTGTTGTCTCCATCTCTCAGACATTAACTTGTTGTCTCCATCTCTCAGACATTAACTTGTTGTCTCCATCTCTCAGACATTAACTTGTTGTCTCCATCTCTCAGACATTAACTTGTTGTCTCCATCTCTCAGACATTAACTTGTTGTCTCCATCTCTCAGACATTAACTTGTTGTCTCCATCTCTCAGACATTAACTTGTTGTCTCCATCTTTCAGGTTGTTGTTGTCTCCATCTTTCAGACATTAACTTGTTGTCTCCATCTCTCAGACATTAACTTGTTGTCTCCATCTCTCAGACATTAACTTGTTGTCTCCATCTCTCAGACATTAACTTGTTGTCTCCATCTCTCAGACATTAACTTGTTGTCTCCATCTCTCAGACATTAACTTGTTGTCTCCATCTTTCAGACATTAACTTGTTGTCTCCATCTCTCAGACATTAACTTGTTGTCTCCATCTCTCAGACATTAACTTATTGTCTCCATCTCTCAGACATTAACTTGTTGTCTCCATCTTTCAGGTTGTTGTTGTCTCCATCTCTCAGACATTCACTTGGTGTCTCCATCTCTCAGACATTCACTTATTGTCTCCATCTCTCAGTTTGTTGTTGTCTCCATCTCCCAGACATTCAATTGTTGTCTCCATCTCTCAGACACTTGTTGTCTCCATCTCTCAGACATTAACTTGTTGTCTCCATCTCTCAGACATTAACTTGTTGTCTCCATCTTTCAGGTTGTTGTTGTCTCCATCTCTCAGACATTCACTTGGTGTCTCCATCTCTCAGACATTCACTTATTGTCTCCATCTCTCAGTTTGTTGTTGTCTCCATCTCCCAGACATTCACTTGTTGTCTCCATCCCTCAGTTTGTTGTTGTCTCCATCTCTTAGACATTCACTTGTTGTCTCCATCTCTCAGACATTAACTTGGTGTCTCCATCCCTCGGACATTAACTTGTTGTCTTCATCTCTCAGTTTGTTGTTGTCTCCATCTCTCAGACATTCACTTGTTGTCTCCATCTCTCAGACACTTGTTGTCTCCATCTCTCAGACATTACCTTGTTGTCTCCATCTCTCAGACATTAACTTGTTGTCTCCATCTTTCAGACATTAACTTGTTGTCTCCATCTCTCAGACATTAACTTGTTGTCTCCATCTCTCAGACATTAACTTGTTGTCTCCATCTCTCAGTCACTTGTTGTCTCCATCTCTCAGTCACTTGTCTCCATTTCTCAGACACTTGTTGTCTCCATCTCTCAGTCACTTGTTGTCTCCTTTTCTCAGTCACTTGTTGTCTCCATCTCTCAGACACTTGTTGTCTCCATCTCTCAGTCACATGTTGTCTCCATCTCTCAGTCACTTGTTGTCTCCATTTCTCTGACACTTGTTGTCTCCATCTCTCAGACTTTAACTTGTTGTCTCCATCTCTCAGACATTAACTTGTTGTCTCCATCTCTCAGTCACTTGTTGTCTCCATTTCTCTGACACTTGTTGTCTCCATCTCTCAGACTTTAACTTGTTGTCTCCATCTCTCAGACATTAACTTGTTGTCTCCATCTTTCAGACATTAACTTGTTGTCTCCATCTCTCAGACATTAACTTGTTGTCTCCATCTCTCAGACACTTGTTGTCTCCATCTCTCATATTTTTGTTGTCTTCATCTCTCAGAAATTAACTTGTTGTCTCCATCTTTCAGACATTAACTTGTCGTCTCCTTCTTTCAGACATTAACTTGTTGTCTCCATCTCTCAGACATTAACTTGTTGTCTCCATCTCTTAGACATTAACTTGTTGTCTCCATCTTTCAGGTTGTTGTTGTCTCCATCTCTCAGACATTCACTTGGTGTCTCCATCTCTCAGACATTCACTTTTTGTCTCCATCTCTCAGACATTCACTTATTGTCTCTATCTCTCAGACACTTGTTGTCTCCATCTCTCAGACATTAACTTGTTGTCTTCATCTCTCAGTTTGTTGTTGTCTCCATCTCTCAGACATTAACTTGTTGTCTCCATCTCTCAGTTTGTTGTTGTCTCCATCTCTCAGACATTAACTTGTTGTCTTCATCTCTCAGTTTGTTGTTGTCTCCATCTCTCAGACATTCACTTGTTGTCTCCATCTTTCAGGTTGTTGCTGTCTCCATCTCTTGGTCACTTGTTGTCTCCATCTCTCAGTCACTTGTTGTCTCCATCTCTCAGACTTTAACTTGTTGTCTCCATCTCTCAGTCACTTGTTGCCTCCATCTCCCAGACATTAACTTGTTTGTCTCCATCTCTCAGACAGGTGTTGTTTCCATCTCTCAGACACTTGTTGTCTCCATCTCTCAGTCACTTGTTGTCTCCATCTCTCAGTCACTTGTTGTTTCCATCTCTCAGTCACTTGTTGTCTCCATCTCTCAGACACTTGTTGTCTCCATCTCTCAGTCACTTATTGTCTCCATCTCTCAGTCACTTGTTGTTTCCATCTCTCAGACACTTGTTGTCTCCATCTCTCAGACATTAAATTGTTGTCTCCGTCTCTCAGTCACTTGTTGTCTCCATCTCTCAGTCACTTGTTGTCTCCATCTCTCGGACATTAACTTGTTGTCTCCATCTCTCAGACACTTGTTGTCTCCATCTCTCAGACACTTGTTGTCTCCATTTCTCAGTCACTTGTTGTCTCCCTCTCTTGTCTCCATCTCTCAGTCACTTGTTGTCTCCATCTCTCAGTCACTTGTTGTCTCCATCTCTCAGACATTAACTTGTTGTCTCCATCTCTCAGACATTTGTTGTCTCCATCTCTCAGACACTTGTTGTCTCCATCTCTCAGTCACTTGTTGTCTCCATCTCTCAGTCACTTGTTGTTTCCATCTCTCAGTCACTTGTTGTCTCCATCTCTCAGACACTTGTTGTCTCTATCTCTCAGTCACTTGTTGTCTCCATCTCTCAGTCACTTGTTGTTTCCATCTCTCAGACACTTGTTGTCTCCATCTCTCAGACATTAACTTGTTGTCTCCATCTCTCAGACACTTGTTGTCTCCATCTCTCAGACACTTGTTGTCTTCATCTCTCAGACACTTGTTGTCTCCATCTCTCAGACACTTGTTGTCTCCATCTCTCAGACACTTGTCTCCATCTCTCAGACACTTGTTGTCTCCATCTCTCAGGCACTTGTTGTCTCCATCTCTCAGACACTTTTTGTCCCCATCTCTCAGACACTTGTTGTCTCCATCTCTCAGACAGACAGTTGTTTTCTCCATCTCTCAGACACTTGTCTCCATCTCTCAGACACTTGTTGTCTCCATCTCTCAGACAGACAGTTGTTTTCTCCATCTCTCAGACACTTGTCTCCATCTCTCAGACACTTGTTGTCTCCATCTCTCAGACACTTGTTGTCTCCATCTCTCAGACAGACAGTTGTTTTCTCCATCTCTCATACACTTGTCTCCATCTCTCAGACTCTTGTTGTCTCCATCTCTCAGACAGACAGTTGTTTTCTGCATCTCTTGGACAGACAGTTGTGTGTTGTCTCAATTTATCAGACAGTAACTTGTTGTCTTCATCTCTCAGACAGTCACTTGTTTTATCCATCCATCAGAAACATGCTAGCTGCCTCAAACTGTCAGTATGGAGCACACATTACCCATACTCTCTGATGTGGAAGAGCTAATCACTGAACAGAGCATGGAGCTGATCACTGAACGGAGTGACAAGCCAATCACTGAACAGAATGAGCAGCCAATCAATGAACTGAGTAAGGAGCCAATCAATGAACAGAGTAAGGAGCCAATCAATGAACAGAGTAAGGAGCCAATCACTGAACAGAGCAATGTGCTGTCCTGGGACATTGACATTTCTTCTGCTGCAGGTAATTTCTTCCATGTCACTGACACAGACATTACTGCACTATGCGGTTACTTTGCCAGTGCTCAGTTTTCTTTAGCGTTAGCAGCTGCAAGAGACTGAGTATCTTTGAATGTTGCTATAGTGCAGTAATTCACTTTTAATACGTAATGATTGAAATAATTGGTTTCAGAAATATTTTGTTTGTGTAGCACCTGTACGACACATCCACATTATTTTTTGTCTCTACAGAAACAGTTTATCAAATGAATCAGGTGCTTGATGTCTCTACAGAAATAGTTTAGTTAATCATAAGAAATATTTTCTTAAAATCTCACAGATATATTTTATCACATGAAACATCTACTTTATATCTCTTAGAACAGTTATTAAAATGAAACATCTACTTTTTATCTCTAAGAACAGTTTATTACATGAAACATCTACCTTTGGTCTATTAGAACAGTTTATGAAATGAAACATCTACTTTATATCTCAAAGAAAAGTTTATCACATGAAACATCTACCTTTGGTCTATTAGAACAGTTTATGAAACGAAACATCTACCTTTGGTCTGTTATATCTATAAGAACAGTTAATGAAATTAAACAACTTTTTTAAATCTCTAAGAACAGTTTATCACATAAAACATCTACTTTATGTTTCTACAGAAACCATTTATCACAAGAAATATCTGCTTTATATATCTACAGAAATAGCAGCAATACTGTATGCCTGTGATCAGGAAATATTTCGGGGATGGAGAAATAGCACTGTAAGTGTTGTGGTAGTAGTTGTTGAGTTTAGTTGAGTCAAGAATTGACATCACAGCACTCGGGGCGTTCCCATGCATGCTCCATCCTAATTTTTAACAGTCAGTGCAGTGTTCCAATACTGATGGTACCGGTCACAATCTGGTTAAATGTCCATCTTGCCTTTCCTCTGAGTGTAGTCAGCCAACCAAACCCTCTGGTTACACCCATGTGCCTCATTCTCTCCAGACCATAATAATCTTCTTTCTCTACTGATTCAGTTGCTTGTACCAAAAGGGCCTTGACCACATCTGCCTTGTCGTGTATTAATTCACCACCCAGTGATGCAGATCCAGCCAATCTGTCTGCCTGTTCATTACCAACCAGGCAGGCATGGCCTGGAGAAAAGATCCAAAGTATGCTCACTACCTGTGACCTTTCCAGTGAAGCTTTCTAAGCATCCCTGTCTTCACCTTTCTCAGCATACTTTCAGAGTCTGTTACAATTCTGACATGTGTATGCATTTTGTTCTCTAGCCACCGGAAAGCTGCAGTTACCGCCTTCACCTCCATTCTCATGCAAGATGTTGTGGTGTCCAATGCTAGGCTGTCTTGCACTCAAGATTTTCCATTGGCTTTCGCTACGAACCCCCAGACACTTCTCTTTCCTCTCAGCACCGAACCATCTGTATAGATAATCAAATCACCTGGGCGTGAATTTTCGTGAATCAACTGTTGAACTTCAACCTCCGTAAAACCCGCTGGCTACTCACTGCACACCCGCCCAATGTTATCATAACCCTTCACAGTTCAGACTTTACGGCTGGTTCTCTGACCCACTTCTCTCCTCTCCCAATGTTCTCCAGCATGCATACTTGTCTTATTGTGTCTTCTGCTTGAGCCATCCACAATTTACCCCCTTTCAGGCTCTGACCCTTGCCTGCAGCCAAAGCTTCATACAGAGGGTGTTCCCTGTCTGCAGCTACTCTGAGATTTGACCTAGCCTGCAGCACTTTAAGCCTATCTGCAATGTGTGTATTAGTGTGTGTGCATGTTTTAGTGTGTGTGCAAGTGTATTAGTGTGTGTGCATGTGTATTAGTGTGTGTGCATGTGTATTAGTGTGTATGCATGTGTATTAGTGTGTATGCATGTGTATTAGTGTGTGTGCATGTGTATTAGTGTGTGTGCATGTGTATTAGTGTGTATGCATGTGTATTAGTGTGTGTGCATGTGTATTAGTGTGTGTGCATGTGTATTAGTGTGTGTGCATGTGTATTAGTGTGTGTGCATGTGTATTAGTGTGTGTGCATGTGTATTAGTGTGTGTGCATGTGTATTAGTGTGTATGCATGTGTATTAGTGTGTGTGCATGTGTATTAGTGTGTGTGCATGTGTATTAGTGTGTGTGCATGTGTATTAGTGTGTGTGCATGTTTATGAGTGTGTGTGCATGTGTATTAGTGTGTGTGCATGTGTATTAGTGTGTGTGCATGTGTATTAGTGTGTATGCATGTGTATTAGTGTGTGTGAATGTGTATTAGTGTGTGTGCATGTGTATTAGTGTGTGTGCATGTGTATTAGTGTGTATGCATGTGTATTAGTGTGTGTGCATGTGTATTAGTGTGTTTGCATGTGTATTAGTGTGTTTGCATGTGTATTAGTGTGTGTGCATGTGTATTAGTGTGTATGCATGTGTATTAGTGTGTTTGCATGTGTATTAGTGTGTTTGCATGTGTATTAGTGTGTGTGCATGTGCATTAGTGTGTTTGCATGTGTATTAGTGTGTGTGCATGTGTATTAGTGTGTGTGCATGTGTATTAGTGTGTGTGCATGTGTATTAGTGTGTGTGCATGTGTATTAGTGTGTGTGCATGTGTATTAGTGTGTATGCATGTGTATTAGTGTGTATGCATGTGTATTAGTGTGTATGCATGTGTATTAGTGTGTTTGCATGTGTATTAGTGTGTGTGCATGTGTATTAGTGTGTATGCATGTGTATTAGTGTGTGTGCATGTGTATTAGTGTGTATGCATGTGTATTAGTGTGTTTGCATGTGTATTAGTGTGTTTGCATGTGTATTAGTGTGTGTGCATGTGTATTAGTGTGTTTGCATGTGTATTAGTGTGTATGCATGTGTATTAGTGTGTTTGCATGTGTATTAGTGTGTTTGCATGTGTATTAGTGTGTTTGCATGTGTATTAGTGTGTATGCATGTGTATTAGTGTGTTTGCATGTGTATTAGTGTGTGTGCATGTGTATTAGTGTGTATGCATGTGTATTAGTGTGTGTGCACCTGTATTAGTGTGTTTGCATGTGTATTAGTGTGTGTGCATGTGTATTAGTGTGTGTGCATGTGTATTAGTGTGTGTGCATATTTATGAGTGTGTGTGCATGTGTATTAGTGTCTAAGCTGACAGAAAGTGTCTAAGCTGACAGAGAGTGTCTAAGCTGACAGAGAGTGTCTGTTTTGACAGAAAGTGTCTAAGCTGACAGAAAGTGTCTAAGCTGACAGAGAGTGTCTAAGCTGACAGAGAGTGTCTAAGCTGACAGAGAGTGTCTAAGCTGACAGAGAGTGTCTAAGCTGACAGAGAGTGTCTAAGCTGACAGAGAGTGTCTAAGCTGACAGAGAGTGTCTGTTTTGACAGAAAGTGTCTAAGCTGACAGAGAGTGTCTAAGCTGACAGAAAGTGTCTAAGCTGACAGAAAATTAACATTTTGAGAGTAAGTGAATATGCTGACAGAAAGTGTCTGTGTTGATAAAAAATGTATATGTTGACAGTAAGTGTGTATGCTGAAAGTGTCTGTGCTGACAGAAAGTATTTATATGCTGACAGAGTGTGTCAGTCTTGACAGAAAGTGTACATGTAAGAAATTTGTATTATTTCAGGGAGTAAATGATGGGCACCTGCATAGGAAGATGGCAAAGGTTGCTCAGAAAATAGCAGAAGTCATTCAGGTGTGTGAGACATGTGATCACTGCTTCCCTTTTGTAGACAGTATTGTTTTGTATTTCAAAGTCTTTGTATTGTCTTACATCATGTTTATATTGTCTTACATCATGTTTGTATTGTTTTACATAATGTTTGTATTGTCTTACATCATGTTTATATTGTCTTACATCATGTTTATATTGTCTTACATCATGTTTGTATTGTTTTACATCATGTTTATATTCTTTTACATCATGTTTATATTGTCTTACATCATGTTTGTATTGTTTTACATCCTGTTTGTATTGTCTTACATCATGTTTGTATTGTTTTACATCATGTTTATATTGTCTTACATCATGTTTGCATTGTCTTACATCATGTTTATATTGTCTTACATCATGTTTGTATTGTTTTACATCAAGTTTATATTGTCTGACATCATGTTTGTATTGTTTTACATCATGTTTATATTGTCTTACATCATGTTTGTATTGTTTTACATCATGTTTATATTGTCTGACATCATGTTTATATTGTCTTACATCATGTTTGTATTGTCTGACATCATGTTTATATTGTCTTAAATCATGTAAGAGGTGGAGGAGGCGGAGGAGGGGAGAAGAAGAAGAAGCACAAGAACATAGAGGAGAAGGAGAAGAAGAAGAAGCACAAGAACATGGAGGAGAAGGAGAAGAAGAAAAAGTTTGAAATCTTTATCAGTTTTATAAAAAATCTAATGAGCTAAAGACTATGACCATAGAGCTGACAGGTGAGCCTGATGTGTTGGGATGCTGACAGGTGAGCCTGATGTGTTGGGGTGCTGACAGGTGAGCCTGGGGTGCTGACAGGTGAGCCTGGGGTGCTGACAGGTGAGCCTGATGTGTTGGGGTGCTGACAGGTGAGCCTGGGGAGTTAGGGTGCTGACAGGTCAGTCTGATGTGTTGGGGTGCTGACAGGTGAGCCTGGGGTGTTGGGGTGCTGACAGGTGAGCCTGGGGTTTTGGGGTGCTGACAGGTGAGCCTGGGTTGTTGGGGTGCTGACAGGTGAGCCTGGGGTGTTGGGGTGCTGACAGGTGAGCCTGGGGTGTTGGGGTGGTGACAGGTGAGCCTGGGGTGTTGGGGTGCTGACAGGTGAGCCTGGGGTGCTGACAGATGAGCCTGGGGTGTTAGGGTGCTGTCAGGTGAGCCTGAGGTGTTGGGGTGCTGACAGGAGAGCCTGGGGTGTTGGGGTGTTGACAGGTGAGCCTGGGGTTTTGGGGTGCTGACAGGTGAGCCTGGGGTGCTGACAGTTGAGCCTGTAGTGCTGACAGGTTAGCCTGGGGTACTGACAGGTGAGCCTGGGGTGCTGACAGGTGAGCCTGGGGTGCTGACAGGTGAGCCTGGGGTGCTGACAGATAAGGCTGGAGTGCTGACAGGTGAGCCTGGGGTGTTGGGGTGCTGACAGGTGAGCCTGGGGTGCTGGGGTGCTGACAGGTGAGCCTGGGGTGCTGACAGGTGAGCTTGGGGTGCTGACAGGTGAGCCTGGGGTGCTGGGGTATTAGGGTGCTGACAGGTGAGCCTGGGGTGTTGGGGTGCTAACAGGTGAGCCTGGGGTGTTTGAGTGCTGACAGGTGAGCCTGGGGTGTTGGGGTGCTGACAGGTGAGCCTGGGGTGTTGGGGTGCTGACAGGTGAGCCTGGGGTGCTGACAGGTGAGCTTGGGGGGTTGGGTTGCTGACAGGTGAGCTTGGGGTGTTGGGGTGCTGACAGGTGAGCTTGGGGTATTGGGGTGCTGACAGGTGAGCCTGGGGTGCTGGGGTACTGACAGGAAAGCCTGGGGTGCTGGGGTGCTGACAGGTGAGCCTGGGGTGCTGACAGGTGAGCCTGGGGTGCTGACAGGTGAGGCTGGGGTGCTGACAGGTGAGCCTGCGGTGCTGACAGGTGAGCCTCGGGTGCTGACAGGTGAGCCTGGGGTGCTGACAGGTGAGCCTGGGGTGCTGACAGTGAGCCTGGGGTGCTGACAGGTGAGCCTGGGGTGCTGACAGGTGAGCCTGGGGTGCTGACAGGTGAGCCTGGGGTGCTGTGATGCTGACAGGTGGGCCTGGAGTGTTGGGGTGTCGACAGGTGAGCCTGGGGTGCTGGGGTGCTGACAGGTGAGCCTGGGGTGTTGGGGTGTTAGGGTGCTGACAGGTGAGCCTGGGGTGCTGGCTTGCTGACAGGTGAGCCTGGGGTGTTGGGGTGCTTGCAGGTGAGCCTGGGGTGCTGACAGGTGAGCCTGGGGTGTTGGGGTGCTAACATGTGAGCCTGGGGTGCTGACAGGTGAGCCTGGGGTGCTGACAGGTGAGCCTGAGGTGTTAGGGTGCTGACAGGTGAGCCTGGGGTATTGGGGTGCTGACAGGTGAGCCTGGGGTGTTGGAGTGATGACAGGTGAGCCTGGAGTGCTGACAGGTGAGCCTGGGGTGCTGACAGGTGAGCCTGGGGTGCTGGGGTGCTGACAGGTGAGCCTGGGGTGCTGACAGGTGAACCTGGGGTGTTGGGGTGCTGACAGGTGAGCCTGGGGTGCTGGGGTGCTGACAGGTGAGCCTGGGGTGCTGACAGGTGAGCCTGGGGTGCTGACAGGTGAGCCTTGGGTGCTGACAAGTGAGCCTGGGGTGCTGCATTGCCGCCAGCAAATCATTCATATATTTCATAATAATTATTTTACATTCAATTTTATGAAAACAAATTAAATTGTAAACACTGGAATTATTCACTGAAAACAAACATAGGGAAGGATTAAACGTGTTGCTTGACCCAGGTAAATGTGTTCCTTGACCCAGGTAAACGTGTTGCTTGACCCAGGTAAACATGTTGCTTGACCCAGGTAAACATGTTGCTTGACCCAGGTAAACATGTTGCTTGACCCAGGTAAACGTGTTCCTTGACCCAGGTAAACATGTTGCTTGACCCAGGTAAAAATGGTTTGTTACTGTCCACATGGAGCAGAGTGATGTGATAATAAGATTATTATGACACCATGATGACGTCACAATGTTGAATACTGTTACCTCATCACCACAAAAAATATCTTTTTGGGGAAAGTAAATATAATCACATCCACCAGGGATACACAAGGTACAGTTGCAACCACTACCAAACCTGCTATATAGGTAACCATGGCTACACAAGGTACAGTTGCAACCAATACCAAATCTGCTATATAGGTAACCATGGCTGCACAAGGTACAGTTGCAACCACTACCAAACTTGCCAAATAGGTAACCATGGCTACACAAGGTACAGTTGCAACCACTACCAAACCTGCTATATAAGTGTGGGGGCACACCAACCAAGGCTACACAAGGTACAGTTGCAACCACTACCAAACCTTCTATATAAGTGTGGGGGCACACCAACCATGGCTACACAAGGTACAGTTGCAACCACTACCACACCTGCTATATAAGTGTGGGGGCACACCAACCATGGCTACACAAGGTACAGTTGCAACCACTACCAAACCTGCTGTATAGGTAACCATGGCTACACAAGGTACAGTTGCAACCACTACAAAACCTGCTATATAAGTGTGGGGGCACACCAACCATGGCTACACAAGGTACAGTTGCAACCACTACCAAACCTGCTATATAAGTGTGGGAGCACACCAACCAAGGCTACACAAGGTACAGTTGCAACCACTACCAAACCTGCTATATAGGTGTGGGGGCACATCAACCGAGGCCATACAAGCTACAGTTGCAACCACTACCAAAGCTGCTGTAGAGGTGTGGATGGGGGGACCTACTTCAACTCTTCATGCCCTTAAAAATATTGAGAATTGAATATCAGTAAATTATGACAGTGAAGTGTCACAATAAGAATTCAATGTCAGTATCAATATTATATGATACAACTGCAGACATTTTTCAGACTTGTACTATTGCTGACATCACAGTTATGTTATTTACAGAAGCTGACATCACAGTTATGTTATTTACAGAAGCTGACATCACAGTTATGTTATTTACACAAGCTGACATCATAGTTATGTTGTTTACAGAAGCTGACATCACAGTTATATCCTTTACAGAAGCTGACATCATGATTATATTGTTTACAGAATCTGACATCACACTTATGTTGTTTACAGAAGCTGACATCGCAGTTATTTTGTTTACAGAAGCTGACAACACAGTTATGTTGTTTACAGAAGCTGACATCATGATTATGTTGTTTACACAAGCTGACATCATGATTATGTTGTTTACAGAAGCTGACATCATGATTATCTTGTTTACAGAAGCTGACATCATGATTATGTTGTTTACAGAAACTGACATCACAGTTATGTTGTTTACAGAAGCTGACATCACAGTTATGTTGTTTACAGAAGCTGACAACACAGTTGTGTTGTTTACAGAAGCTGACATCGCAGTTATGTTGTTTACACAAGCTGACATCACAGTGATGTTGTTTACAGAAGCTGACATCGCAGTTATGTTGTTTACACAAGCTGACATCACAGTGATGTTGTTTTCAGAAGCTGACATCACAGTTATGTTGTATACAAAAGCTGACATCACATTTATGTTGTTTACAAAAGCTGACATCACAGTTTTGTTGTTTACAGAAGCTGACATCACAGTAATGTTGTTTACAGAAGCTGACATCACAGTTTTGTTGTTTACAGAAGCTGACATCACAGTAATGTTGTTTACAGAAGCTGACATCACAGTAATGTTGTTTACAGAAGCTGACATCACAGTAATGTTGTTTACAGAAGCTGACATCACAGTTTTGTTGTTTACAGAAGCTGACATCACAGTAATGTTGTTTACAGAAGCTGACATCACAGTAATGTTGTTTACAGAAGCTGACATCACAGTAATGTTGTTTAAAGAAGCTGACATCACAGTTTTGTTGTTTACAGAAGCTAAAATCACAGTAATGTTGTTTACAGAAGCTGACATCACAGTAATGTTGTTTACAGAAGCTGACATCACAGTTATGTTGTTTACAGAAGCTGACATCACAGTAATGTTGTTTACAGAAGCTGACATCACAGTTATGTTGTTTACAGAAGCTGACAACACAGTTATGTTGTTTACAGAAGCTGACATCACAGTAATGTTGTTTACAGAAGCTGACAACACAGTTATGTTGTTTACAGAAGCTGACAACACAGTCATGTTGTTTACAAAAGCTGACAACACAGTTATGTTGCTTACAAAAGCTAATGTAACAGTTATGTTGTTTTCAGAAGCTGACATCACAGTTATGTTGTTTACAGAATCTGACACCACAGTAATGCTGTTTACAGAAGCTGACTTGACAGTTATGCTGTTTACAGAAGCTGACTTGACAGTTATGTTGTTTACACAAACTGACATCACAGTTTTGTTGTTTACAGACACTGACATCACAATTATGTTGTTTACAAAAGCTAACATCCCATTTATGTTGTTTGCAGAAACCAAATGGATGTGTAGTCTTCAGTGGGTGTGGTACATCTGGGAGACTTGCATTTCTGACAACGGTCAGTTGGGGGTGTGTGTGTGTGTGTGCGTGCGTGCGTGCGCACCTGCCTGCATGCGCGCCTGCCTGCCTGTGTGCGTGCGTGCGTGCCTGCCTGCGTTCCTGCTTGTGTGCGTGCGCGCACGCGCGCGCCTTGTTAATTTACTCTCTTTTCTGTCTGTCTTTTCTCTGTCACTCTGTTGATGGAATAAATGATAATGTAATCTGATGGAATAAATGATGATGTCATCTGATTGAAAAAATTATGATGTCAGTTGATGGAATAAATGATAATGTCATCTTATGGAATAAATGATGATGTCATCTGATGGAATAAATGATGATTTCAGTTGATGGAATAAATGATGATGCCAAATGGAAAGTAGATTATAATGTCAGTTGATAGACCAAATGTTGATGTCATCTGATGGAATACATTGTGATGTCACTTTATAGAATAAATGAGGATGCCATCTGATGGAATAAAGGACTATGCTAGCTGGTGGAATAGATTATGATTTCAGTTTATAAAATATATGATAATGTCATCTGGTGGAATAAATGATGATGTCATCTGCTGGAATAATTATTGTCATCTGATGGAATAAATGATGATGTCATCTGATGGAATGAGTGATGATGTCATCTGATGGAATAAGTGATGATGTCACCTGATGGAATATATTATGATGTCATTTGATAGAATAAATGAGGTGCCATATGGAAAATAGATTATTATGTCAGTTTATAGAACATATGTTGATGTCATCTGATGGAATACATTGTGATGTCACTTTATAGAATAAAGGATGATGCCATTTGATGGAAAAATGGACTATGCCAGCTGCTGGAATAGATTATAATTTCAGTTTATGAAATAAATGATGCCATCTGGTGAAATAAATGATGATGTCATCTGATGGAATAAGTGATGATGTCATCTGATGGAATAAGTGATGATGTCATCTGATGGAATAAATGATGATGTCATCTGGTGGAATAAATGATGATGTCATCTGGTGGAATAAATGATGTCATCTGCTGGAATAAATGATGATGCCATCTGATGGAATAGATGATGATGGAATAAGTGATGTCATCTGATGGAACAATTATTGTCATCTAATGGAATAAATGATGATGTCATCTGATTGAATAAATTATGATGTCATTTAATGGAATAAGTGATGTCATCTGATGGAATTAGTGATGATGTCAGGTGATGGAATAATACCTCCTTAAACATTTAAATATTTAGTCTTATTGTTTCAGCGAACTTTCAACCGCTACCTCAAGTCCTTGGGAAAGGCAGAGTGCTTTCAGTACTTGATTGCTGGAGGTGATCGGTAATTTTGTAGTGCAGTGTGTGTTTGTGTGTGTGTGCACGTGCATACATGTATTTGTGTGTGCAATTGATTTGTCAAAGTTACATCTTTAATTAAAAATTCTGATAGCATACATGCAGGAGGCAGAGTGGAGAGCCTAGAACCCTTACCTCAAGCTAGTAATCACCTGTGGGATGGGGATTGAGTGCCTAGAACACTTGCCTCAAGCTAGTAAACACCTGTTGGATGGGGATGGAGTGCCTAGAACACTTGCCTCAAGCTAGTAATCACCTGTTGGATGGGGATGGAGAGCCTAGAACACTTGCCTCAAGCTAGTAATCACCTGTGGGATGGGGATGGAGTGCCTAGAACCCTTGCCTCAAGCTAGTAATCACCTGTTGGATGGGGATGGAGTGCCTAGAACCCTTGCCTCAAGCTAATAATCACCTGTGGGATGGGGATGGAGTGCCTAGAGCCCTTGCCTCAGGTTATAAGTCACCTGTAAAAGAGAGGTGGAGTGTCTACAACCCTTGCCTGAGGCTATAAATCACCTGTTGAATGGGGATAAGGTCTAGAAAGAACTCTTGCCTCATGGTAATAATCACCTGTGGTATGGGAATGGAGTGCCTAGAACCCTTGCCTCATGCTATTAATCACCTGAGAGAGGTAGGTGGAGTGCCCAGAATCCTTGCCTTAGACTATCAGTCACTTTTGGGATGGGAATGAAGTGCCTAGAACCCTTGTCTCAAGTTATAAGTCACATGTAAAAGGGAGGTGGAGTGCTAGAACCCTTGCCTCATGCTAGTAGTCACCCGAGAGAGGGAGGTGGAGTGCCTAGAACCCTTGCCTCATGCTATTAGTCACCTGAGAGAGGGAGCTGGAGTGCCTAGAACCCTTGCCTCATGCTATTAGTCACCCTAGAGAGGGAGCTGGAGTGCCTAGAACCCTTGCCTCATGCTATTAGTCACCCGAGAGAGGGAGCTGGAGTGCCTAGAACCCTTACCTCATGCTAGTAGTCACCCGAGAGAGGGAGGTGGAGTGCCTAGAACCATTATCTCATTGTAGTAATCACCTGTGGTACGGGAATGGAGTGCCTAGAACCCTTGCCTCAGGCTAGTAGTCCCCTTTGGGATGGGGATGGAATGCCTAGAACCATTATCTCATTGTTGTAATCACCTGTGGTACGGGAATATAGTGCCTAGAACCCTTGCCTTATGCTAGTAGTCACCTGGGCGCTAGAAGTATGGTGTCCGCCTTGAGTGCTAGAGGTCCTGGGTTCAAGCCCTGGTAAAGGCTGGGATTTTTTCACATGAGCTTCTAGTAATTTCCCCTGGTCTCTGGTTAGTAAGATCAGACTTCTTTTTTGCATTCTGTTTTACCGCTTCAGGTGTCGAGGGAGATATAAGGTCATGCGTCAGACTCTTTTAGCTGCTGTTGTTGTTGAGTCAAGAATTGACATCACAGCACGCGGAGCATTCCCATATGTGTTCCGTCCCCATCCTTAGCAGCCAGCACAGAGTTCAAATACTAATGGTGCCAGTCGTAGTCTAGTTGTATGTCCATCATGCCTTTCCTCTGAGGGTAGTGTGCTGGCCGAACCCTCTGGTCACACCCAGGTGCATCATTTCACTAAAAATGGCGTCGAGCACAGAGCACGTGCTCCATAGCTCCTGCGACAATTCTTATGAAATGAAAAATCCATATGATACAATTGTTATGAAGCAGGAAGTAGCCAGTCACCCTAGTAAAGCCTGCCTGCGAGGAAAGAGGCAATTGATGTCCTTATGTAGTCCACATACCTGGTGCCACCTCTCCCACTGACCAGATATCCAGTTCACGACTTACTATCCCACAGCCATTCAGCCTGTCAGCACGTAGATCCACTTTAGGATTGGTTTTTTTTAAATCAAGGTTTTCTCCTCTAGATCCATTCTGTATTGTCCCAGGACTACAAGATATTGGTTAATGAGGCTACCTTTTGAAGGATGTTCTTTTTCGGTCACGCACAACAGTCTTGACTGTCAAAAGATTTGTGTATATGTGTGCAATTGCATGTGTATGTGTTTTTGCCTAGAGTACTGGCATCTGTAACTAAACTATAGGCACCTGTGACCTACTTTCTCTAGAGCATTGTTCAAGTCCATCGAGCTGGCAGAAGATGATCCTGTAGCTGGCGCTGAAGCCCTAAAAGAGGTCATTCATGTTTTGTTTTATGTCTGTCTTCTGGTGATCTATGATTTGTTCTATGGCTGACTGCACTTCCTTTAAATATTGTTATTATTTATTAGGTAATCTATAAAACACATGGTTCTGGAAATTGTTTTATATGACTTGCATTGATTGAACTAAGTGATGTGCAGTTTATGAATCTGTGAATTAATTGATGGATAGTTCATGAATCTGTGAATTAGTTGATGGATAGTTCATGAATCTGTGAATTAATTGATGGATAGTTCATGAATCTGTGAATTAATTGATGGATAGTTCATGAATCTGTGAATTAATTGATGGATAGTTCATGAATCTGTGAATTAATTGATGTATAGTTCATGAATCTGTGAATTAGTTGATGTTCAGTTCATAAATCTGAATCTATGAATTAATTGATAAGTGAACAAATAAATTGCCACGTGTAACTAGGAAGCTCTGCACATACAAACACACACACACATGCATTCACATGCATAACGACACACATGCACGCACATGTGCACACACATGCATGAACATACACACCTGCACACACACACACACATGTATACACACACACACGCAACACAAAAGCAAATATTGAAAACAAAGTCTGTACCAGATACAAGCTGTTACCTGGCATGGAGATGTGTCTGCACAAGAACTGATCCATGCTGTTGGAGATCACATGTAGAGAGGTGTTTGCACAAAAACTGATACATGCTGTTGGAGATCACATGTAGAGAGGTGTTTGCACAAGAACTGATACATGCTGTTGGAGATCACATGTAGAGAGGTGTTTGTACAAAAACTGATGCATGCTGTTAGAGATCACATGTAGAGAGGTGTTTGCACAAGCAGTGATCTATTCTGTTTGAAATCACATGTAGAGAGGTGTTTGCGCAAGAACTGATGCATGCTGTTAGAGATCACTTGTAGAGAGGTGTTTGCGCAAGAACTGATGCATGCTGTTAGAGATCACTTGTAGAGAGGTGTTTGTACAAAAACTGATACATGCTGTTAGAGATCACATGTAGAGAGGTGTTTGTACAAAAACTGATACATGCTGTTAGAGATCACATGTAGAGAGGTGTTTGTACAACAACTGATACATGCTGTTAGAGATCACATGTAGAGAGGTGTTTGTACAAAAACTGATACATGCTGTTAGAGATCACATGTAGAGAGGTGTTTGTACAAAAACTGATACATGCTGTTAGAGATCACATGTAGAGAGGTGTTTGTACAAAAACTGATACATGCTGTTAGAGATCACATGTAGAGAGGTGTTTGTACAAAAACTGATACATGCTGTTAGAGATCACATGTAGAGAGGTGTTTGTACAAAAACTGATACATGCTGTTAGAGATCACATGTAGAGAGGTGTTTGTACAAAAACTGATACATGCTGTTAGAGATCACATGTAGAGAGGTGTTTGTACAAAAACTGATACATGCTGTTAGAGATCACATGTAGAGAGGTGTTTGTACAAAAACTGATACATGCTGTTAGAGATCACATGTAGAGAGGTGTTTGTACAAAAACTGATACATGCTGTTAGAGATCACTTGTAGAGAGGTGTTTGTACAAAAACTGATACATGCTGTTAGAGATCACATGTAGAGAGGTGTTTGTACAAAAACTGATACATGCTGTTAGAGATCACATGTAGAGAGGTGTTTGTACAAAAACTGATACATGCTGTTAGAGATCACATGTAGAGAGGTGTTTGTACAAAAACTGATACATGCTGTTAGAGATCACATGTAGAGAGGTGTTTGTACAAAAACTGATACATGCTGTTAGAGATCACTTGTAGAGAGGTGTTTGTACAAAAAACTGATACAGGCTGTTAGAGATCACATGTAGAGAGGTGTTTGTACAAAAACTGATACATGTGTTAGAGATCACATGTAGAGAGGTGTTTGTACAAAAACTGATACATGCTGTTAGAGATCACATGTAGAGAGTGTTTTGTACAAAAACTGATACATGCTGTTAGAGATCACATGTAGAGAGGTGTTTGTACAAAAACTGATACATGCTGTTAGAGATCACTTGTAGAGAGGTGTTTGTACAAAAACTGATACAGGCTGTTAGAGATCACATGTAGAGAGGTGTTTGTACAAAAACTGATACATGCTGTTAGAGATCACATGTAGAGAGGTGTTTGTACAAAAACTGATACATGCTATTAGAGATCACATGTAGAGAGGTGTTTGTACAAAAACTGATACATGCTGTTAGAGATCACATGTAGAGAGGTGTTTGTACAAAAACTGATACATGCTGTTAGAGATCACTTGTAGAGAGGTGTTTGTACAAAAACTGATACATGCTGTTAGAGATCACTTGTAGAGAGGTGTTTGTACAAAAACTGATACATGCTGTTAGAGATCACATGTAGAGAGGTGTTTGTACAAAAACTGATACATGCTGTTAGAGATCACATGTAGAGAGGTGTTTGTACAAAAACTGATACATGCTGTTAGAGATCACATGTAGAGAGGTGTTTGTACAAAAACTGATACATGCTGTTAGAGATCACATGTGGAGAGGTATGAATGCATATGCCAGTTGAAAAAGCATGAGCTGATAATGATGATGAACTAATCAACTATGACTTCGGCACATGCTATCTTTGATCACTTCTGTTTAAGGTTACCAGAGGGAGGACCCCAGTTGTGTTTGTTGGCATCACTTGTGGAATGTCCGCTCCATTTGTTGCTGGTCAGTTGGACTACTGCTTGAGCCGACTGGATGTGTTTTTGCCAGTTCTGATTGGTTTCAACTACACATATCAGGCCAGGTTAGTTCTTATCAGCCTGTTCAGTATATCATCATAAGTAACTATTAAATAGTAACAAGTCACTATCACATTGTAACAAGTCACTATCACAACTATCACATAGTAACAAGTCACTATATCATAGTACCAAGTCACTATCACATATTAACAAGTCACCATTACAACTATCTCATAGTAACAAGTCACTATCTCATAGTAACAAGTCACTATCACATGGTAACAAGTCACCATCACATGGTAAGAGGTCACCATCACATGGTAATAAGTCACTATCACATGGTAACAAGTCACCATCACATGGTAACAAGTCACCGTCACATTGCAACGTCACCATCACATTGCAACAAGTCACCATCACATTGCAACAAGTCACCATCACATTGCAACAAGTCACCATCACATTGTAGCAAGTCACTATCACAACATAACAAGTCACCATTACATTGTTAGAGGTCACAATCACATAGTAACAAGTCACCATCACATGGTAACAAGTCATCATCACATTGTAAGAGGTCACCATCACATGGTATCAAGTCACCATCACATGGTAACAAGTCACTATCATGTGGTATCAAGTCACCATCACATGGTAACTAGTCACCATCACATCATAACAAGTCACCATCACATGGTAACAGGTCACCATCACATGGTATCAAGTCACCATCACATATTAACTAGTCACCATCCCATTATAATTCGTAGATTGTTTTTATACACCTCACAGCACATTTCCTCACTTCAGTCTCTAATTCTTAGATTGTTTTTATACACCTCGCAGCACATTTCTTCACTTCAGTCTCTAATTCTTAGATTGTTTTTATACACCTGGCAGCATATTTCCTCACTTCAGTCTCTAATTCTTAGATAGTTTTTATACACCTGGCAGCATATTTCCTCACTTCAGTCTCTAATTCTTAGATTGTTTTTATACACCTGGCAGCATATTTCCTCACTTCAGTCTCTAATTCTTAGATTGTTTTTATACACCTCGCAGCATATTTCCTCACTTTAGTCTCTAATTCTTAGATTGTTTTTATACACTTGGCAGCACATTTCCTCACTTCAGTCTCTAATTCTTAGATTGTTTTTATACACCTCGCAGCATAACATTTTCTCACTTCAGTCTCTAATTCTTAGATTGATTTTATACACTTGGCAGCACATTTCCTAACTTCAGCCTCTAATTCTTAGATTGTTTTTATACACCTCGCAGCATAACATTTCCTCACTTCAGCCTCTAATTCTTAGATTGTTTTTATACACCTGGCAGCATAACATTTCCTCACTTCAGCCTTTAATTCTTAGATTGTTTTTATACACCTGGCAGCATAACATTTCCTCACTTCAGCCTCTAATTCTTAGATTGTTTTTATACACCTGGCAGCAAAACATTTCCTCACTTCAGCCTCTAATTCTTAGATTGTTTTTATACACCTGGCAGCATAACATTTTCTCACTTCAGTCTCTAATTCTTAGATTGTTTTTATACACTTGGCAGCACATTTCCTCACTTCAGCCTCTAATTCTTAGATTGTTTTTATACACCTGGCAGCATAACATTTTCTCACTTCAGTCTCTAATTCTTAGATTGTTTTTATACACTTGGCAGCACATTTCCTCACTTCAGTCTCTAATTCTTAGATTGTTTTTATACACTTGGCAGCACATTTCCTCACTTCAGTCTCTAATTCTTGAATTGTTTTTATACACCTGGCAGCATATTTACTCACTTCAGTCTCTAATTCTTAGATTGTTTTTATACACCTGGCAGCATATTTACTCACTTCAGTCTCTAATTCTTAGATTGTTTTTATACACCTCGCAGCATATTTCCTCACTTCAGTCTCTAATTCTTAGATTGTTTTTATACACTTGGCAGCACATTTCTTCACTTCAGTCTCTAATTCTTAGATTGTTTTTATACACTTGGCAGCATATTCCCTCACTTCAGTCTCTAATTCTTAGATTGTTTTTATACACCTGGCAGCATATTTCCTCACTTCAGTCTCTAATTCTTAGATTGTTTTTATACACTTGGCAGCACATTTCCTCACTTCAGTCTCTAATTCTTAGATTGTTTTTATACACTTGGCAGCACATTTCCTCACTTCAGTCTCTAATTCTTAGATTGTTTTTATACACCTGGCAGCATATTTCCTCACTTCAGTCTCTAATTCTTAGATTGTTTTTATACACCTGGCAGCACATTTCCTCACTTCAGTCTCTAATTCTTAGATTGTTTTTATACACCTGGCAGCACATTTCCTCACTTCAGTCTCTAATTCTTAGATTGTTTTTATACACCTGGCAGCATATTTCCTCACTTCAGTCTCTAATTCTTAGATTGTTTTTATACACCTGGCAGCATATTTCCTCACTTCAGTCTCTAATTCTTAGATTGTTTTTATACACCTGGCAGCATATTTCCTCACTTCAGTCTCTAATTCTTAGATTGTTTTTATACACCTGGCAGCATATTTCCTCACTTCAGTCTCTAATTCTTAGATTGTTTTTATACACTTGGCAGCACATTTCCTCACTTCAGTCTCTAATTCTTAGATTGTTTTTATACACCTGGCAGCATATTTCCTCACTTCAGTCTCTAATTCTTAGATTGTTTTTATACACCTGGCAGCATAACATTTCCTCACTTCAGCCTCTAATTCTTAGATTGTTTTTTTCCCTGTAGAGTATTGTTCTTATAGGTGGACAGCTGTTAGTGACACATGGAGAGTTATTTATGAAATGTGTACTGTTGTTTGTGATTTATGGCCAGTTGTTTGTATCATGTGTACTGTTATTTGTGAGGTGGGACAGTTGTTTGTATCATGTGTACTGTTATTTGTGAGGTGGGACAGTTGTTTGTGACATGTGGACAGTTTGTAACATGTGTACTGTTTTTGTGTTACATGTGGACCATTGGTTGTCCATCAGTTACTCATTTCTCATGCTCAAACTATACTGTTTCAGAAATACTGTCATTGAGAAATGGGACAAGACTTTTCTGCAAGGTTTGCACATGTTATGTGTCTGTTTAATTTTAAATCCTGTTATATATGTGTTTAACTTGAAATCTTATGTGTTGGAATCCTGTTGTGTATCTTAAATGCTAATTTTTAATAAATTCTCTTGGAATTCTCTTGGGTATCTGTTTATCTTGTCATCAATGTTGTGTTAGAATGCAGTTTTGTATGTTAT
Source organism: Candidula unifasciata (assembly GCA_905116865.2). Classification (NCBI taxonomy): domain Eukaryota; kingdom Metazoa; phylum Mollusca; class Gastropoda; order Stylommatophora; family Geomitridae; genus Candidula; species Candidula unifasciata. The sequence continues at coordinate 53,821 of CAJHNH020001334.1, forward strand.
CTTGTTGTTCTGTTAAGTGTAAATATATGTATATATATAGAGAGAGAGAGAGAGAGAGAGAGAGAGAGAGAGAGAGAGAGAGAGAGAGAGAGAGAGAGAGAGAGAGAGAGAGAGAGAGAGAGAGAGAGAGAGATACTTAAATGCCTGCAACAGTTACAGCCACAGTTGGCATTCTGATCATTCAGCTGTAGAATTCTTCTCTAGATGCCAACTCTGTATTCACACAGAGAGATGTCAGGATGACAAAAGCCACACAGGGAGATGTCAGGATGACAAAAGCCACACAGAAATGTCAGGATGACAAAAAGCCCACAGAGAGATGACAAAATGACAAAAGCCACACAGGGAGATGTCAGGATGACAAAAGCCACACAGGAAGATGTCAAGATGACAAAAGCCACACAGGGAGATGTCAGGATGACAAAAGCCACACAGGGAGATGTCAAGATGACAAAAGCCACACAGGGAGATGTCAGGATGACAAAAGCCACACAGGGAGATGTCAGGATGACAAAAGCCACACAGAGAGGTGTCAAGATGACAAAAGCCACACACAGATGTCAGAATAAAAAAATACACACACAGAAGTCAGGATGCAAAAGCCACACAGAGAGATGTCAGGATGACAGAAACCACAATGAGAGATGCCAAACTGACAAAAGCCACACACAGAGATGCCAAGATGACAAAAGCCACACAGAGAGAGATGCCAAACTGACAAAAGCCACACAGAGAGATGCCAAGATGACAAAAGTCACACAGAGAGATGCCAAGATGACAAAAGCCACACAGAGAGAAGTCAGGATGACAAAAGCCACACAGATATAATAGTAAAATACATGTAGCTATAAGTGTGGATGATTTTAAATCTGTAATTAAAATTGTTTAGAAATTAAAAATACCCCACACCATTTTTTTTTTTTAACACATGACTATCAGACCATGGGCAGGGATTCGGAATGGAAGCTTAAATGGAAGACATGGCTTCAAATTGTTTAAAGCTGCAATTAGAAAATGTCAAAAAAACAAGTGATTCAAAAATCTCAAAAAGAAATTACGAAGACAGAAACTTGGAGTGGCTTGAGAAGACACCTGTTCTTATATTACTTACTATACTGCTCCGAGTATGAACTTAAAGGACTTCCCTTAATGAATAAATGATCACTGCAATAAACAAATGGAAACATGCTAAGAGTAGATGGATCTAGACAATTTCAGGGAAGGATTAAACAATACTTCACCAGAAATGAGGTTAGCATATGAGATGTTCATATATCTTATAATGATATTCCAGATCACTTGAGGTATCCTCAAAGATGGACTACACAATATAATTACTTAAAAATATTTTAAAGCATACTTTACATATACTGAACTGATCAAATCTAGTATCAATTATTGATGTAGAAAACTTGCTAGATATCATAATCAATACCTGGATGGGTTGAACATGTTTTTGTTTTTTGTTTTTTTTTAAATACTACTGCTATCATCTGATTTTATAACATAAATTGTTTTAGTTGTTCAAGAAATGGAGAAAGCAGAGAATTTATTACAAGCATTCATCCTGAATCCAGTAATTGGGGTTTGTATAGATATGGCCAGATAATTAACTTATTTCATTATGTGTGTAAATATATATAATATTTTCAACATATCTTTGTGAGAATACTTTGTCTCAAATGTTGGAGTATCAGAAATTACCATAATGATGAGTTGCTGTGAGGTGATCGGTAATTTTTTGACACCTTAAAACTGGTTTGATACTATTCTTATGATAACCGAGTGAGCCCACAGAACTATTACATGAGGTAACCAGATTGTTCTATTACCAGCTTACTACCAACACTGTTGACCTACTTACTGTTAACACTGGTGACCTACTTACTGTCAACACTACTGTGCTACTTATTGTCAACACTGGTGACCTACAAGGACACTATTCAGCTGGTGTTTTCATTTAGAGACATAGAACCTGGTGAGGAATGGGCACAAGTGCCAACATAGTGCTGTACAACTTTTTTTTTTTTTTTGCATTCATCTAAACAGAAAATGCAGACAAGAAAGTAGCCACTGTTGAGGCAGAAGTGCAGGCTTTGATTTTAGAGAATGCTCTACTGGGAGATGCTGTCATTTACACAGAAGGGTCTGTAATTTGTCATGTGAGAAGCTCTTGGGCATTTACCACCCAGGATGGAGTTAGAATCGTGAAGCAGGATTCTATTGCCTTGACCATAAGTAGTCTAACTCTGGAGGTCATGGCAGTGACCGAAGCAATAACATGGCTGGAGACTCAGGACAGTGAGTATGCTCAGGAAGATAGAGATGGGCTGTGCTCAAAACATTGGTTGGAGTCTCTAAAGTAGTCAGGGCTGACACATATCTGTTTCATATTTGTGCCAGGGTACGCAGGCATGCAGGGAAATTAGCAAGCTGATATGCTTGCAGGTAAAGCTACTGTGGAGGATGGATGAGCCAAGGATCCTGCTGATATTCTCAATGCCCTATGATAAGTAAGACATTTGCCAGAACCAAGTTATGACTGTGAATCAGCAAGCATGACCAGACTGCAAGAACAACATGTTGAAAGGGATGTCGCCAGACAAGAGCACTATGCAGAAGCCAAAGAAGAATATAAAACCAACACAGAATTGGTCTGGTAAGCCGCTACACGCTGTGGGATTTACTAAGGAGGGGATCTGAGCACAAATGGTTTGATGAAGTTCAACAAATGATTCATGACAACTCCCGCCCAAGTGATGTGATTACAGATGACTCTTTGTTAAGGGGTAGACGAAGTGCACAGGGGTTTGTCGCTTAGTACAGCAAAGCCCTGCAAATGATATCACAACGTCTAGTTTGAGAATGGAGGTGGAGGCAGTCTCTGCTGCCTTCCGTTGGCTTGAGAATTAGCTGTACACATATACCCTGATTGTAACTGACTCACAGAGCATGCTCAGAAAGGTGAAAACAGGCCTGCTTTATGCAGAGTGGCAAGCATCGCTTCAGATGTCCCGAGTTGTTGGCATCCTGTAGATATTTTCTCCAGGTCTTGCCATGTGTGTTGGGAAATGAGCAGGCAGATAGGCTGGCCGATTATGCACCACTTGGTGGTGAATTGATGTATGACAAGCTTGATATTGTGAGGGCCATTTGGAAATGAGTGAAAAGTGCGGAGGCACAGATCAATCAAAACGGTCTGAGGAGAATGGCGCTGCAAGGAGTTACCAGAGGATCTACACTCAGGAGACGGATATACAGTCAGATGGTTACTGGTGCCATTGGAATTGGAACTCATTGCTTACTGCTGAAGATGGGGATGGGGCACTTATGGGAGTGCTCCGAGTGCTGTGATATCAATTCTCAATTGAGCATTCAGCATGCTTTGATGTGCTTGAGGATGATCTGTCCACTAACTAACTGTTGGACTATTTACTGCCAACACTGATGACCTACTTACTGCCAACACTGATGACCTACTTGACACTTCAGGCCTGCTAACTGTTAACACTACTGAACTGTTTACTTTCAGTACTACTGACCTACTTATAGTCAACATTAGTGACCTACTAAATGCCAACCTGCTTGCTTACATTTAGTGCCAACACTAGTAACCTACTTAATGTCAACCTATTTACCTACTTACTGTTAACACTTCTGACCTACTTACTGTTGGTACTAGTGACCTACTTACTGTCAGCACTACTGACCTACTGCTAGTCCATAGTAGTGACCCACTCATTGTCAACACTGACATAATATATCTAGTAATCTGGTACCAGAAATGTCATGTCAGGGTTGACAATAAGTGGGTCACTACTATGGACAGGGAGTAGATAACATTGACATGACAGATAACATTGACATGACAGATAACATTGACATGACAGATACCACTGACATTTGACTCCCAGAGGAAAAAAAAACCAATCTTGCCATTTGTGATGTCATCTTGACATTTGTGATGTTGTTCTCACACAGCCAGAGCCAATCACTGGATCTTCCCGCATGAAGTCAGGAACCACAACTAGGATCTTATTGGATGTTTTATCTGTGGTTGCTGCCCTTGACTACCCACATTACATGTAAGTTTGTGCCATCAGTCCCAAGTAGTCACATTACATGTAATCTGAGTGGTTAGTCACATTACATGTAAGCTTAACCCTACCAGACCTGAAGCCCTAAACCTAACTGCCCCCTATACCTGAGCTCCTGGGCATTATTGCAAAAATTCCAACATGATATACAAAAATATTAGTTAATTGCAAACAAGTGGCTAGAAAAAAATGAACCTTGGAGACATTGTAGAAAATAGGTTTACATTTTATCTAGCGCCAATATTCCACCTTTGTGTGCCAATCTACCCATCAGGATCAACTTTGTTTCACAAAGTAAAACACCAGATGTTGCTGTTTTAGGGACACGCCCCTTTCTCCTACTATCGATCTATTTCTATATTTATAATTTTCAAGATTCTCCTCATCATTCGAGCTCTCACTGACTGTCACTTCAACTGGGAACGTATTCTTCATGAAATGATGACTTCACAGAGTCTGAATCAACCAAAGATCACCTGTTAGACTGTGACAAGGCTAGACTTACTTGACTTTCCTGTCCAAGTGCTTGGTTCATCAGCTGATCGTTTCATTGGGAATTTTCAGAATTTTTCACGTTAAACCACCAAAAATAAATCCAAACACATGTGGGCAGCCATTCACAGTGACTATGTGGTTTGATCACAATTGGTTGGTTATTTTCAGTTTGTGATGTGTTTTATCACATAGTATGCAAATTCCTGAAAAATCGGGACAACGGTATAGTGGCAAGTTAGAAAATTACTGCAGTAGCAGGACATCACCCTGGTAGAGCTAATGGTCAGTCACAGTACATGTTAGTTGAGTGGTCAGTCACAGTACATGTTAGCTGAGTGGTCAGTCACAGTACATGTTAGCTGAGTGGTCAGTCACACTACATGTTATTTGAGTGGTCAGTCACAGTACATGTTAGTTGAGTGGTCAGTCACACTACATGTTAGTTGAGTGGTCAGTCACATTACATGTTAGTTGAGTGGTCAGTCACAGTACATGTTAGCTGAGTGGTCAGTCACACTACATGTTAGTTGAGTGGTCAGTCACACTACATGTTAGCTGAGTGGTCAGTCACACTACATGTTAGTTGAGTGGTCAGTCACACTACATGTTAGCTGAGTGGTCAGTCACACTACATGTTAGTTGAGTGGTCAGTCACACTACATGTTATTTGAGTGGTCAGTCACACTACATGTTAGCTGAGTGGTCAGTCACACTACATGTTGGCTGAGTGGTCAGTCACACTACATGTTAGTTGAGTGGTCAGTCACACTACATGTTAGTTGAGTGGTCAGTCACATTACATGTTAGCTGAGTGGTCAGTCACACTACATGTTAGTTGAGTGGTCAGTCACAGAGAAAAACTTCATCTGACACACTAACCAGTCTTCAGGTGCATATTGGAGATAAAGGTGGGTATGCAAGCTTGTGCAAGTCACATCCATGGCTGCTGGCTGCACAGGCCCTACCTTGTGATAGGCTGAAACAAGTGATTCAATAGGTAGAGTACTATCTTACCCTGAAACAAGTCATTCACTAGGTAGAGTACTATCTTACCCTGAAACAAGTGATTCAATAGGTAGAGTACTATCTTACTCTGAAACAAGTGATTCACTAGGTAGAGTACTATCTTATCCTGAAACAAGTGATTCAATAGGTAAAGTACTATCTTACTCTGAAACAAGTGATTCACTAGGTAGAGTACTATCTTATCCTGAAACAAGTGATTCAATAGGTAGAGTACTATCTTACCCTGAAACAAGTCATTCACTAGGTAGAGTACTATCTTACCCTGAAACAAGTGATTCAATAGGTAGAGTACTATATTACTCTGAAACAAGTGATTCACTAGGTAGAGTACTATCTTATCCTGAAACAAGTGATTCAATAGGTAAAGTACTATCTTACCCTAAAACAAGTGATTCAATAGGTAGAGTACTATCTTACCCTAAAACAAGTGATTCAATAGGTAGAGTACTATCTTATCCTGAAACAAGTGATTCACTAGGTAGAGTACTATCTTATCCTGAAACAAGTGATTCAATCGGTAGAGAACTATCTTACCCTGAAACAAGTGATTCAATAGGTAGAGTACTATCTTACCCTGAAACAAGTGATTCAATAGGTAGAGTACTATCTTATCCTGAAACAAGTGATTCAATCGGTAGAGAACTATCTTACCCTGAAACAAGTGATTCAATAGGTAGAGTACTATCTTACCCTGAAACAAATGATTCAATAGGTAGAGTACTATCTTACCCTGAAACAAGTGATTCAATAGGTAGAGTACTATCTTACCCTGAAACAAGCGATTCACTAGGTAGAGTAGTATCTTACCCTGAAACAAGCGATTCACTAGGTAGAGTACTATCTTACCCTGAAACAAGTGATTCACTAGGTAGTGTACTATCTTACCTTGAAACAATTGATTCACTAGGTAGAGTACTATCTCACCCTGAAACAAGCGATTCACTAGGTAGAGTAGTATCTTACCCTGAAACAAGCGATTCACTAGGTAGAGTACTATCTTACCCTGAAACAAGTGATTCAATAGGTAGAGTAGTATCTTACCCTGAAACAAGCGATTCACTAGGTAGAGTACTATCTTACCCTGAAACAAGTGATTCACTAGGTAGTGTACTATCTTACCTTGAAACAAGTGATTCAGTAGGTAGAGTACTGTCCATTACCTCTCTTGCAACTAGACAGATAATTTAGCTCTCTTGCCATGAGACAGGTAATCTTTCAATATGTAAAATTATCACCCTAAATGACAGTCAGCGTCACATTTCCTGCAGATTTCTGTACTGCCAACTTGAGACATCCAAAGTCATGTGCAGTGTATTGGTTGTGTGCATTATTCAAATTCACTACAGAAAAACATTGTTTTGAATTTTCAAAAAGTCACGTCTCACCATCAGCAATAAAGTCACTGGGTGGATTATTCAGACTGAAATTTAAAATCATGTTACAGGATTACAAGGTACGGTTTCCGAAGTGTGGCCAACTGATGTGAGACTATACACTTTATAGTGAGTGTGTTGGTTTGAATCTTTACACTGCACCCCCACATGAGAAAATGGACTAATATTTCACCTATGTTGATTCCAGACACATGAGAAAATGGACTAATCTCTCAGCTATGTTGATTCCAGACACATGAGAAAATGGACTAATCTCTCAGCTATGTTGATTCCAGACACAATCCTGGATAGCCAAGAAAACAGCAAAAGTGGCTCGTACAATAAAGTGAAAGTTGCTGTACTTGTATCCACAGGAGTAGGAAAAGGAATATTTAGATATCAAGATGAATCCAATGAGATAATATCCAGATACACAGTTAACTCCTCCAGCTTTCTCCTCTCCTGGTATTTATAACAAAAGCCCCCATCAAGTGATTTACATATTTGTGAGCTGAGGGAAACTAGTATGCACAAAGACACTTGAACCTAATGAGACAATTTACTGAACTATTAGTTTAGAACTTGACATCAAGTTTATTAATTTGATCTAAAGCCCACACACAAAATAAAACGGTATTGGATTATGATGTTGCAATCAAGAATCTGATTCTATGATGATAATGCATCAGTCCATGAATTTGATAGGCATATGAGAGTGAAGAGGTTTTTATGGTGATAATTCTTATTATCAAGAATAAAAGTTTTACATAAACTTATGAAACAAATGGAGAAAATAAACCTCTGGCAGTTCTCAGTTTGAGTCCCAGTCTATCTTTGTCCAGTTTGTCATCCTTGCTGCTTCAGGCTAGTCATTAAACTCAGACTGTCTCCAAAGAATAGATGCTGACTAGTCTCTGCCCAGTGTGGAAACTGTGATAAAGAAACAAGTGCATATGTGTAGTATCTAGACTTACACTTGACATGCCTATTCTGATAAAAACATTTAATCTCTCCCTCATATTCTCATTCTCTCCTGTCCAATCTGGAAGGACTTCATCTCACATTGTAGCTGTTACATTTCCTGCCTTCCTCTACCTATGTCCAATCTGGAAGGACTTCATCTCACATTGTAGTTGTTACATTTCCTGCCTTCCTCTACCTATGTCCAATCTGGAAGGACTTCATCTCACATTGTAGTTGTTACATTTCCTGCCTTCCTCTACCTATGTCCAATCTGGAAGGACTTCATCTCACATTGTAGTTGTTACATCTCCTGCCTTCCTCTACCTATGTCCAATCTGGAAGGACTTCATCTCACATTGTAGTTGTTACATTTCCTGCCTTCCTCTACCTATGTCCAATCTGGAAGGACTTCATCTCACATTGTAGTTGTTACATTTCCTGCCTTCCTCTACCTATGTCCAATCTGGAAGGACTTCATCTCACATTGTAGTTGTTACATTTCCTGCCTTCCTCTATTCATGACCTGTAATGATAGTTGTGTCCTCTAAGTCTGATGCTGTCTCTCGGTCAAACTCAAAATTGACATTCAGTTTGACAGAACAAGTTCTGGAATTAATGCCTAAAATAATGTAAACCCCCAGAATGATAACAATATTTCTGGGGCAATATCAAATCTAAATTCTCCTTGTTTCACTCTCAGGGGTCAGTCTCTGGCATTAGCCTCCTGGAAGTTAAATACATTTCAGTGTATTAGCTGGATGTAAGATAGATTCAAAATAACCACACATAAAGAGACTTCATAAAACTGATAGTTCATTAAATTTCAGTGGTAAAATCAGTATTCAAGTTATACAACATTGAAACACATGTACATTGAAAACATACATGACAATATCTATTAAGATATATATCAATTTGACAGTGCTCTACTAGAATGGAGAAATGTCCACTAAGTAGTACTATAAAGTAATAAAGCCACACTTGAGCAAAGAGACAACTGAGATTTTTATCACAAAATAAAGGTAGAAATAGTTTCACTTACCTGGAAAATGAAAACACAATGCCAAAAGTTCTGTCTCAAGCTTATGGTTCAAGTCCAACAGATGGTGTGCTGATGGCATGTGATGATAGCAAAGTCTCATTTTCCAGACCTATGGTGCCCACTTTTGTAAACTCTCCTAAGCTCCTCCTAGATTACATCTCCTAAACCTCTCTCATTCAAGGTAAGTCTATTCACTGTCAGTCAGGACTGCATAGAATGTATTTGCCAACACTGGGTTACATTCCCATGGTCTATCAAGCTGGCTAGAGCTCATAAGAAAAATCACACCTTTCTCCCCATCTTCAATCTGCCAGGTTCTGTCTGCTAACACTTTCATCAGAACAGTGTAAATACTAGCCATTTGACCTGCACGCAAGTGGAGTGATCTCAAGGGGAGGTAATCACAATTAGCCTGAGTTTGGCTAGGAGTTAATTATCTGACACCTCAGTTCTAGAAGAAAACCTCCAACTGCTATGTCTGAGCTTTCCACTTCACTGGGGCCACTAAGTCTACCTGCTCAGTCTTATCTGTACTTTAACAATTTACCTCTGGGCAAGAGTCTGAGTGTTTGATATCAACTGCAGTCCAGGGAAATTAAATAGCTTCGTTCTGGATGACCTTAAGTTCGGTTATATCCAGGAGCATATTCCCCTCTCTAACTTTAAATACATTTAAAAAAATTAAGTTGGGGAAAGACAGGTTCTGAAGTCAAAAGTGTGAAGGAATGCCTTCATATGAGGTTATGCGAGGAATAGCGTATCCTAGAGAATTCATATGATCTGTGTATTTTAGTGGAATGTTTTATATAGATATGATTTGTGTATTTTAGTGGAATGTTTTATATACATATGATTTGTGTATTTTAGTGGAATGTTTTATATACATATGATTTGTGTATTTTAGTGGAATGTTTTATATAGATATGATTTGTGTATTTTAGTGGAATGTATTATATACATATGATCTGTGTATTTTAGTGGAATGTTTTATATACATATGATTTGTGTATTTTAGTGGAATGTTTTATATAGATATGATTTGTGTATTTTAGTGGAATGAATTATATACATATGATTTGTGTATTTTAGTGGAATGTTTTATATACATACTAGCTGTACCCGGCCACGCGTTGCTGTGGCATAGTTTGGCTCAATGGAAATGAAAGAAAATAGAAATCGCACGTGTCTAATACAATCATTGTCTGCTCAGATATAGAGATAGTCTTTGATCCCGCCCCCCCCCCCCCCCCCCCCCCACCACAACTAAATCCACCTACTACTCTCTCCCTCATCAAAGGTTTTTGGAAAAGAAAGACAATGGAAATCGCACGTGTCTAATATAGTTAATGTCGCAATCATTCTCTGCACAGATATAGAGATAGTCTGGTTTTCCAACTTTAGAACACGCACCTTATAATTGTGTCTTTATATTAGTGGTCGTTTAAATGGTGTTATTAGCACAGTAACAAAAATGGTTATTTGGTTATCACATGCTAAAGCTGTTTGTATTTTTATAGGGGACGGAAGTAAAGCTACAACTGTACTTGTGAATAACAAAGTAAGTCGTAAAAAATAGAAAAGCGGAGGTAGCATTAGTAAAATATAAACAAATTAGGTAATGAGAACTTGAAAATCACGTGTAAAGCTCTTTAAGTTCTCTTAAATTTAAGTCATTACCCCCTCCCCTCCCCTCTTCCACCGACTTCTGCTCTCTCCTTCTTCGAAGGATTTGAAAATCACTACCTGGCGATATTTTGTTGTTGCTGTAACTGACATTGACATCCCTGTCCATCTGGACTAAAATGGGGAGCAGGAATTGTAATAGGTAGTGAATGGGGCTAGTGTAATATTTACCACATCATCCTTCAAGTACCAGTACAACTACTAAAATAATGTCACTGCTATCTGTGTTACCATCGGAGTAGACAGAGAGTCGTGAGCCAGAAGATTTGGTTCCTCATGGCTAGTGCTGTCGCCACAGACTGGTCAGGTTAGGATGTATAATTTCACTTGCCGACAGAAGAACGCCATAACCTTACCGGCGGTCTTCACATGAGAGCACTATGGTGTAACAGCCCAACCACAACTACTACTGCTGCTGCTACTTTAAGTGGGTAAAGCAGTTACTGTGACTTAAAGCTCTCTCAGTTAACAGTTTGCCCCCCCTCCCCCCCCCCCCCCCCCCCCCCCCCCCCCCCCAAATTCACAGACAACTTTCCCTCATTAAAGTAGTTGGGAGGAAAAAAAAACCACTTGAAAAGCAAATGAACACAGGAAGAAAACACCATAATTAGGAAATGAACGCCATGGTAAACAGCACAGCTTAAAATTCCAACGCAGATGAAATAACTAAATCTAAATGAAAAAAAATGAAAATCTATGAGATTTCAGCGTAACCATGCAATCGGAAAGTTTAGAAATGCAATCATAAGTATGCAAAATGGTCAAATTTAATTATCAAATGGTTTACCCATTTACTTGTCTTTTTTTTTTTTTAAATATTAAGGGAACATGGCTAGTGCTGTCACCACGACAGAGCAGATGAGGATATTATTTTAGTCCGGGGTAAAAAAAAAATGAACTACTGCGGATTCGAACCCAGGTCTCCCGCACAGGAACCCAGTGTTCTAACCATTCGACCAAGCAGCCACTTTATCGGATCAACGAAAAGAGAACTTAACCATTAGAGATGTGTGTCCCTTCTACTGTGTCCCGATTAAAACACAATTCAAAACCGCAGGCAATTGTTTTCTCGTAGACAGTTACTCCAGATATATTAATGAAACGGCACAACAATAGAAATCGCACGTGTCTAACACGGTTAATGAAGTTAATGTCGCAGTCACTGTCTGCGCCGACGTCGAGATAGTCCTAGCCCCCCCCCCCCTCCCCCCCCCTCCCATCGAAGGTTGTTTGGAAAAAAAAAAAACAGAGAATAGAAATCGTGTTTAATATGGTTATTGTGGCAAATATAGAGATAGTCTTGTTTGCTGTACCACGACCTACTCTATGTATTAGAGAAGGCGTTGGCTGCACGTAACTCACCGGCGAATGGCGGAAGCCTTGCGTTCTGACTACCGCGCATGCGCAATTACTAACGTGGCTATAATTAGAAATCACAAAAATTATAAATATTAGTTTCGAATATTATGGCTTAAATTGTGGTCACCTATCTCTAACAGTGACAGGTTGAATTTCAAACCATGATGTTTCAACATCCGTTATTAAAACAAACATATCCTGAAAATTTCAGCTAAATCGGTTCAGTAGTTTCCGAGTCTATAAGGGGCAAACAAACACACAAACATTGATTTTTATATATATAGATGATTTGTGTATTTTAGTGGAATGTTTTATATACATATGATCATAGTATTTTAGTGGAATGTTTTATATACATATGATCATAGTATTTTAGTGGAATGTTTTATATACAAATGATCATAGTATTTTAGTGGAATGTTTTATATACATATGATTTGTGTATTTTAGTGGAATGTATTCAGTTTTCTTGCTATTTTATTTGTAAATGTCCCTCTTGGTAGTTATTCTGAGAAGATACAGTAAAATAACACAGCAAATAATACACAGTAAATTGTGCAATGTATTGTTTGTATCCTCATTATATCAGTTTGAAATGGGAAAACATTCTTCTCAACTAACAGATGTTATAATTGTGGCACCCATTGGTAGCACCTGTCTGTAGCACCTGTCCAACATGTGCCACTTAAAAGATGCTATACCTGCAGCACCTTTCTGTAAAGTGATGTACTTATAGCTGCTCTGTAAGATGCTGGGAACCACCATCAGCCAACTCTGCTTTGCTGTACTTGCAGGATTGCCCAACTGGTGAACCTTTATGAAGCTGCCTGTCACAGTGTCTATAAGGCCCAGCCACAGCTGGTGTGTCTAATACAGCTGGCAGCTTCCTGGTGATGTCTAAGTCTGTTATGTCTGTTGTAATGTCTGTCTCTTGTTGTCATCTCTGTCGTCGGTATCAGCTGTGTGGGTCATGTTTTTGTCTCATGATCTGCTAGCAGTTTTTCCCTATTGCAACCTGCATTAGTAATGTCTGCCTGCTCTGTGGCTGCATAGTCTGTTAGTAATGTCTGTATGTTGGTTATGTCTGCCTGTTGTCAGTATGATAAGAGCACAGGGAATAAAGTGAAAGAAAAGACATAAATAGAGAGATGTGGAGGAAGTAAAAAGATTCTTAAAAACATAAAGAAGCTTGTCGACTGGTGTAGGTGATCATGTTTCAGCACAAGCTACAAGCTCCAACAGATTTTGCAGATTTCTGACAGTTCCATGGTTGACTGCTCCATGACTGAATGTTCCATGGTTGACTGCTCCTTGACTAAATGTTCCACGGCTGAATGTTCCATGGCTGAATGTTCCATGGTTGACTGTTCCATAGTTGAATGTTCCATGACTGAATGTTCCATGATTGACTGTTCCATGACTGAATGTTCCATAGTTGACTGTTCCATGACTGAATGTTCCATAACTGACTGTTCAGGGACATGTCAGTAACATGAAATCTTCAGGGCCATGACATCTCCTGTCAAGAACACTAAAATGACATCTGTGTATATTTATGTTCTCTGTGTAGTTTGTTGAGTGGAGGCCATGTGTACTACATTGGCAGGGAAGGCCCTGGGCTCACAGCCATGATTGATGCCTCTGAGTGTCTGCCCACCTTTGGAGCATGTAAATATGACATTTTCTTTCTGTTGCTTTTGTTGTCTTGCTGTTGCTCTTCTTGTTATTTCTGCTGTTGTTTTTCTTATTGCCGCTGCAGTTGTTGTTATTTCTGCAGTTGTTCTTGTTGGTGCTGCAGTTGTTGTTGTTATTTCTGCAGTTGTTCTTGTTGGTGCTGCAGTTGTTGTTATTTCTGCAGTTGTTCTTGTTGGTGCTACAGTTGTTGTTATTTCTGCAGTTGTTCTTGTTGGTGCTGCAGTTGTTGCTGCTATTTCTGCTGTTGTTGTTCTTGTTGTTGCTGTTATTTCTGCTGCTGCTGTTTTTGTTGCTGCTGAAGTTCTTGCTCTTGTTGTTCTTTTTGCTGCTGCAGTTGTTGCTGCTGCTGCCAGACATCCGTCAGACATGGTGAATCAGCCTAACAGGCAGCTGAGGTTTCACAGGCAGAGAAAAGGAGGCAGGCTAAAAAGAACCGTATTGCAGCTTCCACCTATTGTCCGCACAGCTCAAGAACTTTTCAGGCTCATATTGGACTAATCAGCCACCTTTGTACTCATAATTGTTGATCGCTACTACTTTTGATGAAAAGTTGTCTTCATCAATCGTGATAGACGAACAATAACAGTCAGACACACAAACATAAAGTCAGACACATAGTCTCTCATTTACACATATTCACATACATAAAGTTGCATACTCATACATAAAATCAAATACACACATGTCACAGACACATAAAGTCACATACATACACATAGTCACAAACACACATAAGGTTACACACACAAAAACTCACACATACTCATAAAGTCACACATACTCATAAAGTCACACAAACTCATAAAGTCACACATACTCATATAGTCACACATAGTCATAAAGTCAAACATACTCATATAGTCACACATACTCATAAAGTCACACATACTCATATAGTCACACATGCTCATAAAGTCACACATGCTCATAAAGTCACACATACTCATAAAGTCACACATACTCATAAAGTCACACATACTCATTAAGTCACACATACTCATATAGTCACACATACTCATAAAGTCAAACATACTCATATAGTCACACATACTCATAAAGTCACACATACTCATAAAGTCACACATACTCATAAAGTCACACATACTCATAAAGTCACACATAGTCATACAGTCACACATACTCATATAGTCACACATACTCATAAAGTCACACATACTCATATAGTCACACATACTCATAAAGTCAAACATACTCATATAGTCACACATACTCATAAAGTCACACATACTCATATAGTCACACATACTCATAAAGTCACACATACTCATAAAGTCACACATACTCATAAAGTCACACATACCCATAAAGTCACACACACACATGCACACATGAAGTCAAACAGACACATATCAAGTTACACACCTACACACAAAGTCACATACACAAACATAAAGTTACATATAAACACACATAAAGTCACACACTCTCATAAAGTCACATACACACATAAAGTCACATACATACATAAAGGCAAACCGACACACATAAAGTCACATGTGTGTGTGAGGCCACATAAATACATACATATACAGTCATGAAGACACATAAAGTCACCTACACACACATTATTATGAATTGGGGTTACTCACTGTCTCAAAGAGTCAGCTGAAGAAACTGGAGCGCATACAGAATGAAGTTATGTGGGTGATCATGGGATGTACAAGAGGCAACCCGAATGTGTGCATGCGATACATCCTCGCATTGCCGACTATTGCAGATAAGTCTAGGTCATACCTCTTAGTAGCTGCAGACAAAAAACACCCTTTGTATGAAGCTTTGGCTGCAGGTAAGAGGTCAGATGCTGAAAAGGGGAAAATCGTGGATGTCTCAAGCAGAAGACACAATAAGACAAGTATGCATACTGGAGAACATTAGGCAAGGAGAGGAGTGGGTCAGAGTACCAGAGGTAAAGTCTGACCTTTGTAGGGTTATGATCACATTGGGCTGGAAGTGCAGAGAGCGTCAAGAAGGAGGTGGAAGTCCAACAGTTGATCCACGATAATTCAAGCCCAGGTGATCTTATTATCTATGCAGTTGGTTCGGTGTTGAGAGGAAAGAGAAGTGTCTGGGGGTTCATAGCAAAAGCCTGTGGAAAATCTTTACTGCAAGACAGCCTAACATACGACACCACAACATCTTGCATGAGAATGGAGGTGGAGGCAGTAACTGCAGCTCTCCGGTGGCTAGAGAACAAGATGCATACACATGTCATAAGTGTAACAGACTCTGAAAGCATGCTGAGAAAGGTGAAGACAGGGATGCTTAGAACAGAGTGGCAAGCTTCACTGGGAAGGTCACGGGTAATGAGCATACTTTAGATCTTTTCAAATCCTTCAGAGAGGGAGAGATAGATTTAGTCGGTGGATTTAAGGGGGGGGGGGGGGGGGGGACTGAGACAACTCAACACATGATCTAGGTATGTTTCTGCTATGGACAGTGTGTTTAGATATGTTCATGTTCTGAACAGTGAGTCTAGGTATGTTTCTGTTGTTGATGGTGTGTCAGATATGTTAATGTTGTGTTTGGATATATTTATGTTGTAAACATGTGTCTGGATATGTTTATGTTGTGGATATTGCATCTTGATGTGTTGATATTGTAAACAGTGTGTCTGGATATGTTCATACTGTAAACAGTGTGTCTGGGTATGTTCATATTGTAAACAGTGTGTCTGGATATGTTCATGTTGTAAACAGTGTGTCTGGATATGTTCATGTTGTAAACAGTGTGTCTGGGTATGTTCATATTGTAAACAGTGTGTCTGGATATGTTCATGTTGTAAACAGTGTGTCTGGATATGTTCATATTGTAAACAGTGTGTCTGGATATGTTCATGTTGTAAACAGTGTGGCTGGATATGTTCATGTTGTAAACAGTGTGTCTGGATATGTTCATGTTGTGAACAGTGTTCTGGATAAATTGTGTGTGTCTGGATATGTTCATATGTAAACAGTGTGTCTGGGTATGTTCATACAGTGTGTCTGAGTATGTTCATGTTGTAACAGTGTGGTGGGATACATGTTGTGTGTCTGGATATGTTTCATGTTGTGAACAGTCATATTGTAAACAGTGTGTCTGGATATGTTCAGATTGTAAACAGTGTGTCTGGGTATGTTCATGTTGTAAACAGTGTGTCTGGATCTGTTCATATTGTAAACAGTGTGTCTGGATATGTTCATATTGTAAACAGTGTGTCTGAGTATGTTCATACCATAAACAGTGTGTCTGAGTATGTTCATGTTGTAAACAGTATGTCTGGGTATGTTCATATTGTAAACAATGGGTCTGGGTATGTTCATGTTGTAAACAGTGTGTCTGGATATGTTCATATTGTAAACAGTGTGTCTGGGTATGTTCATATCGTAAACAGTGTGTCTGAGTATGTTCATGTTGTAAACAGTATGTCTGGGTATGTTCATATTGTAAACAATGGGTCTGGATATGTTTATATTGTAAACAGTGTGTCTGGGTATGTTCATATTGTGAACAGTGAGTCTGGATATGTTAATGTTGTAAACAGTGAGTCTGGATATGTTCATGTTGTAAACAGTGTGTCTGGATATGTTCATGTTGTAAACAGTGTGTCTGGATATGTTCATGTTGTAAACAGTGTGTCTGGATATGTTCATGTTAGGAACAGTGTTTGGGTATGTTCATGTTGTAAACATGTGTCTGGATATGTTTATGTTGTGGATATTGCATCTTGATGTGTTGATATTGTAAACAGTGTGTCTGGATATGTTCATACTGTAAACAGTGTGTCTGGGTATGTTCATATTGTAAACAGTGTGTCTGGATATGTTCATGTTGTAAACAGTGTGTCTGGATATGTTCATGTTGTAAACAGTGTGTCTGGATATGTTCATATTGTAAACAGTGTGTCTGAGTATGTTCATATCATAAACAGTGTGTCTGAGTATGTTCATGTTGTAAACAGTATGTCTGGGTATGTTCATATTGTAAACAATGGGTCTGGGTATGTTCATGTTGTAAACAGTGTGTCTGGATATGTTCATATTGTAAACAGTGTGTCTGGATATGTTCATATCGTAAACAGTGTAATGTTCAGTTGTAAACAGTGTCTGGGTATGATATTGTTCATGGGTCTGTATATGTTTAAAACAGTGTGTCTGGGTATGTTCATATTGTGAACAGTGAGTCTGGATATGTTAATGTTGTAAACAGTGAGTCTGGATATGTTCATGTTGTAAACAGTGTGTCTGGATATGTTCATGTTGTAAACAGTGTGTCTGGATATGTTCATGTTGTAAACAGTGTGTCTGGATATGTTCATGTTGTAAACAGTGTGTCTGGATATGTTCATGTTGTAAACAGTGTGTCTGGATG
The DNA here is from genome assembly GCA_905116865.2 of Candidula unifasciata. Taxonomy (NCBI): domain Eukaryota; kingdom Metazoa; phylum Mollusca; class Gastropoda; order Stylommatophora; family Geomitridae; genus Candidula; species Candidula unifasciata. Next base: position 71,922 of record CAJHNH020001334.1, read on the forward strand.
TTCATGTTTGTAAACAGTGTGTCATATGTGTTGTAAACAGTGTGTCTGGATATGTTCATGTTGTAAACAGTGTGTCTGGATATGTTCATATTGTAAACAGTGTGTCTGGATATGTTCATGTTGTAAACAGTGTGTCTGGATGTGTTCATATTGTAAACAGTGTGTCTGGGTATGTTCATATTGTGAACAGTGTGTCTGGATATGTTCATGTTGTAAACAGTGTGTCTGGATGTGTTCATGTTGTAAACATTGTGTCTGGATTTGTTCATCTTGTAAACAGTGTGTCTGGATATGTTCATGTTGTGAACAGTGTGTCTGGGTATGTTCATATTGTAAACAGTGTGTCTGGATATGTTCATGTTGTAAACAGTGTGTCTGGATATGTTCATATTGTAAACAGTGTGTCCGGATATGTTCATGTTGGGAACAGTGTGTCTGGATATGTTCATGTTGTTTACAGTGTGTCAGATATGATAATGTTGTGTCTGGATATGTTCATGTTATGGAAAGTTTGTTGCATATGTTCATGTTATGGAAAGTTTGTTGGATATGTTCATGTTATAAAAAGTGTGTGGCCATGTTGCCAAATTAAGCAAAATTGGTGTTTTCCTTAGTGTACTGTCATATTTTTTTCTTAGCATTCAATGATATTCGAGGCTTTGTTGATGGTGGATATAATCAACTTGACAACAATGAGGGAGACCTGTCTCACCTGGTAGGTATTAACTGGCTTATCTAGTGACTATGACCTGCCTAACCTAGTAGTTGTTGCATTGCTTTTACTTTACCTGTCTCACCTGGTGGGTATTACCTGTCTCACCTGGTGGCTATTATCTGACTCACCTGGTGGCTATTATCTGTCTCACCTGGTGGCTATTATCTGTCTCACCCCATGGTTATTACCTGTCTCACCTGGTGGCTATTATCTGTCTCACTTGATGGCTATTATCTGCTCACCTGGTGGCTATTATCTGTCTCACCCCATGGTTATTACCTGTCTCACCTGGTGGCTATTATCTGTCTCACCTGGTGGCTATTATCTGTCTCACTTGATGGCTATTATCTGTCTCACCTCGTGGCTATTATCTGTCTCACTTGATGGCTATTATCTGCTCACCTGGTGGCTATTATCTGTCTCACCTGGTGGCTATTATCTGTCTCACCTCGTGGCTATTATCTGTCTCACCCCGTGGTTATTATCTGTCTCACCTGGTGGTTATTATCTGTCTCACCTGGTGGCTATTATCTTTCTCACCTTGTGGCTATTATCTGTCTCACCTGGTGGCTATTATCTGTCTCACTTGGTGGCTATTATTTGTCTCACCTGGTGGCTGTTATCTATATAACCCTATGGTTATTACCTGTCTCACCTGGTGGCTATTACCTGTCTCACCTCGTGGCTATTATCTGTCTGACCTGGTGGCTATTATCTGTCTCACTTGTTGGCTATTATCTGCTCACCTGGTGGCTATTATCTGTCTCACCTGGTGGCTATTATCTGTCTCACCCCGTGGCTATTATCTGTCTCACCCCGTGGCTATTACCTGTCTCACCTGGTGGCTATTATCTGTCTCACCTGGTGGATATTATTTGTCTCACCTGGTGGCTATTATCTGTCTCACCTGGTGGCTATTATCTGTCTCACCTGGTGGCTATTATCTGTCTCACCTGGTGGCTATTATCTGTCTCACCTGGTGGCTATTATCTGTCTCGCCTGGTGGCTGTTATCTGTCTCACCTGGTGGTTATTATCTGTCTCACCTGGTGGGTATTACCTGTCTCACCTGGTGGCTATTATCTGTCTCACCCCGTGGTTATTATCTGTCTCACCTGGTGGCTATTATCTGTCTCACCTGGTGGCTATTATCTGTCTTACCTGGTGGCTATTATCTGTCTCACCTAGTGGCTATTACCTGTCTCACCTGGTGGCTATTATATGTCTCACCTGGTGGCTATTATCTGTCTCATCTGGTGGCTATTATCTCTCTCACCTGGTGGCTATTATCTTTCTCACCTGGTGGCTATTATCTGTCCCACCTGGTGGCTTTTACTAGAAAAACCACAACAGCCATAAAATGCAGGGTTTGGTTCTTCCATTTCCTGTAAAAGATTAGCAACTAACTTTCTTTAACATCTGGTGGGTATTATGTCTCTCTCACCTAGTGGGTATTATATTTCTCTCACCTGGTGGGTATTATATCTTTCTCTCACCTGGTGGGTTTTATGTATCTCTCTCACCTGGTGGGTATTATATCTGTCTCTCACCTGGTGGGTATTATATCTCTCTCACCTGGTGGGTTTTACGTCTCTCTCACCTGGTGGGTATTATATCTCTCTTACCTGGTGGGTATTATATTTCTCTCACTTGGTGGGTATTTCATCTCTCTCCCCTGGTGGGTATTATATTTCTCTCACCTGGTGGGTATTATATCTCTCTCACCTGGTGGGTATTTTTTCTCTCACCTGGTGGGTATTATGTCTCTCTCTCTCTCTCTCTCCTGGTGGGTATTATGTCTCTCTCTCACCTGGTGGGGATTATGTCTCTCTCTCTCTCTCTCCTGGTGGGTATTATGTCTCTCTCTCTCTCCTGGTGGTTATTATGTCTCTCTCTCACCTGGTGGGTATTATGTCTCTCTCTCACCTGGTGGGTATTATGTCTCTCTCTCTCTTGGTGGGTATTATATCTCTCTCACCTGGTGGGTATTATATCTCTCTCACCTGGTGGGTATTATGAATCTCTCACCTTCTTCTTATTCTGACTTTCTATCCCCCAATGGAGCATAGGCCCTCAACCAACTCACGCCAAGTCGTTCTATCCTTCGCCATTACATGGAGCTCTCCCCATGTCCTCCCAATCTTTCTAACCTCATTCTCCAGCTCTCTTCTCCATGTGTTTTTTGGCCTTCCTGTATTCCTATGCCCCTGTGGGTTCCAATGCAAAGACATTCTAGTTATGCTGTTCTCCTGTTTTCTCAGTGTGTGCCCTATCCAACGCCAGCGTCTTTTCCTCACCTCCTGATCCACTGGAGCCTGTTTAGTTCTCTCCCAAAGTTCTACATTAGTTATTCTATCATACCATTTTATTCCCTCTATTCTGCGCAGGCACCAGTTAATGAATGTCTGTAATTTATTAGCAATTGCCTTCGTTGTTCTCCATGTTTCCGCCCCATACAATAGTACTGATTTGACATTAGAATTAAAAATTTTTAGTTTTGTATTTCTTTTAATTTCTTTTGACCTCCACAAATTCCCTAGTGCTATGAAAGCCCCTCTTGCCTTTTGTATTCTTATTTTAATATCTCTATCAGTTCCTCCATCTTTATCTACATTACTGCCTAAATAGGTGTACGACTCCACGTCTTGGAGTGGGGTGCCATTAAGAGAAACCACATTACTATTTGCCTGATTTATTCTCATTATCTTTGTCTTTCCTCTATGGATTTTCAGACCAAGCTGCTGTGATCTCGCATTAAGTATATTTAATTTATCTTGTATCTGATTCCGTGAATGGGACAGAAGGGCAATATCATCAGCGAAGTCCAGATCATCAAGCTGTTTTGTAGGGGTCCACTGAATTCCATTCTTGGTGTTAGCAGTTACTGTTTTCATAGTATCTGGGCCTGTCGCCTTTCCTTCATAATTTCCTCTTTGGATGGTATCTCACAGTTGATTTCCAGTTCCATTTCTAAAGGCTGGATATCTGGGGGAAACTCTGGGCCTGGTCTATTTAAAAGCATTTCAAAATATTCAACCCATCTGTCCATTTGATCTTTAGTGTTAGTAAGTACCTTTCCTTGACTATTTTTGATTGATCCAGTTGGCTGACTATATTTACCTACTAATTTTCTTGTGTTACTGTAAAGTTCTCTGAGGTTTCCTTTTGCTGCTGCTGTCTCCGCTTCTTGTGCTAGATCATTTAGATATTTCACTTTATCTGCCCTTATATGTTTCCTAACTTCCTTGTTGGCTTCTGTGTAATTCTCCTGAGCTCTAGCTTTAGCAGCTCTAGTTTTGCTATTGTTTAATTCTGCCTTTTTACTTTTCCTATCTTTAATCAGTTTAATGGTTTCTGGTGTTATCCATGCTTTATGTTTCCTTTCTTTCTTGCCAAGAACTTCTACGCAAGATTCATTCCAGATTCCTTTGATCTGATCCCAGCAGACTTCTGTGACGACATCTTCAGCTAACTGCTGCAACACCTGGTACTTATTAGAGACCGTAACTGAGAACTGTTCCTTAATTTCTTTATCTCTGAGAAAGCCTACATTATATTGGTTTCTATGATTATAAGATGTTATATATCTTTTTAGTTTCGACTTGATTTTACTTATCACCAGGAAATGGTCAGTAAATACATCGGCACCTCTGAAAGCTCTAACATCGTAAAGGGATGATCTCAACTTTTTGTTAATACATAGGTGGTCAATTTGATTAGTTGTCTTATGGTCTGGTGATTCCCATGTTGCCTTGTGTATTCTTTTATGGGGAAAAATACTTCCACCAATAACATACTAGTTACCTGCACAAAAATTTGTGAACAATTCTCCATTTTCATTCATTACTCCTAGACCATGTCTCCCCATAATTTCTTCATAACCTGTGTTGTCTGATCCTATCTTAGCATTCAAGTCACAATCAAAATTTTTAAGTTGCCCTTTCTTTCATTATTTATAATATTTTGAAGCTGCATGTAAAATTCTTCCTTAACAGATGCATCTTTATCATTTGTTGGTGCATAACACTGTATTACCGACATGTTCACCTTCTGTTTTACTGTTCTAAAAGATGCTCTTATTATTCTGGGACTCACAGCTTCCCATTCTATTCTCTCTCACCTGGTGTGTATTATATCTCTCCCACCTGGTTGGTATTATATCTCTCTCACCTGGTGGGTATTATGTCTCTCTTACCTGGTGGGTATTATGTCTCTCTCTCACCTGGTAGGTATTATATCTCTTTCACCTGGTGGGTATTATATCTCTTTCCTGGTGGGTATTATATCTATCTTTCCTGGTGGGTATTATATATCTCTCTCTCACCTGGTGGGTAATGTATCTTTCTCCCCTGGTGGGTATTATGTCCCTCTCACCTGGTGGGTATTATGTCCCTCTCACCTGGTGGGTATTATTTCTCTCTCTCACCTGGTGGGTATTATATCTCTCCCACCTGCTGGGTATTATGTCTCTCACCTGGTGGGTATTATATTTCTCTCACCTTGTGGGTATTATGTCTCTCTCACCTGGTGGGTATTATGTCTCTCTCACCTAGTGGGTATTTTGTCTCTCTCTCTTTCCTGGTGGGTATTATGTCTCTCTCTCACCTGGTGGGTATTATGTCTCTCTCTCTCTCCTGGTGGGTATTATGTCTCTCTCTCTCTCCTGGTGGTTATTATGTCTCTCTCTCTCTCTCTCTCCTGGTGGGTATTATGTCTCTCTCTCTCACCTGGTGGGTATTATGTCTCTCTCTCTCCTGGTGGGTATTATATCTCTCTCACCTGGTGGGTATTATATCTCTCTCACCTGGTGGGTATTATATCTCTCTCACCTGGTGGGTATTATGACTCTCTCACCTGGTGTGTATTATATCTCTCCCACCTGGTGGGTAATATATCTCTCTCACCTGGTGGGTATTATATCTCTCTTACCTGGTGGGTATTATATCTCTCTCACCTGGTAGGTATTATATCTCTTTCACCTGGTGGGTATTATATCTCTCTTACCTGGTGGGTATTATGTCTCTCTCTCACCTGGTAGGTATTATATCTCTTTCCTGGTGGGTATTATATCGATCTTTCCTGGTGGGTATTATATATCTCTCTCTCTCACCTGGTGGGTAATATATCTTTCTCCCCTGGTGGGTATTATGTCCCTCTCACTTGGTGGGTATTATATCTCTCTCTCACCTGGTGGGTATTATATCTCTCCCACCTGCTGGGTATTATGTCTCTCTCACCTGGTGGGTATTTTGTCTCTCTCATCTGGTGGGTATTATGTCTCTCTCATCTGGTGGGTATTATATCTCTCCCACCTGCTGGGTATTATGTCTCTCTCACCTGATGGGTATTTTGTCTCTCTCATCTGGTGGGTATTATGTCTCTCTCATCTGCTGGGTATTATGTCTCTCTTACCTGGTGGGTATTATGTCTCTCTCACCTGGTGGGTATTTTGTCTCTCTCATGTGGTGGGTATTTTGTCTCTCTCATCTGGTGGGTATTATGTCTCTCTCATCTGCTGGGTATTTTGTCTCTCTCATCATGTCATGTCTGATGTCATAATTAGTGTAATAAATGATCTGATGCCATGTCTGACTTCAACTTTCAGGGACCAGATTACAGGATCTCACTGGAAGACTTTACCCAGGACATCCAACCACACCTGCAGGTCAATGACCTGGTAGTGTTCTTAGATCCAGGTACTATATCCACTCTGTGTCTCTGATGTCACACACACACACACTATATATCCCTGATGTCATACACACACACACTCGCACACTATATCCCTGATGTCACACACACACTATAATCCTTATGTCATACACACACACACTATATCCCTAAAGTCATACAAACACACACACACTATATCCCTGATGTCATATACACACACTATATCCCTGCTGTCATACACACACACACACTATATCCCTGATGTCATACATACACACACACTATATCCCTGATGTCATACACACACTATTTTACTGATGTCATATACACACACACACACAATCCATGATGTCATACACACACTATATCTCTGATGTCATACAAACACACACACACTATCCCTGATGTCATACATACACACACACTATATCCCTGATGTCATACAAACACACACACACTATATCACTGATGTCATGCACGCACTATATCTCTGATGTCATACATACACACACACACTATATCCCTGATGTCATACAAACACACACACACACTATATCCCTGATGTCATACATGCACTATATCTCTGATGTCATACATACACACACACACTATATCCCTGATGTCATACACGCACTATATCTCTGATGTCATACACGCACTTTATCCCTGATGTCATACACACACTATATCTCTGATGTCATACACACACTATATCCCTGATGTCATACACGCACTATATCTCTGATGTCATACATACACACACACACTATATCCCTGATGTCATACAAACACACACACACACACACTATATCCCTGATGTCATACAAACACACACACACTATATCCCTGATGTCATACAAACACACACACACTATATCCCTGATGTCATACACGCACTATATCTCTGATGTCATACAAACACACACACACTATATCCCTGATGTCATACATACACACACACTATATCCCTGATGTTATACAAACACACACACACTATATCACTGATGTCATACACGCACTATATCTCTGATGTCATACATACACACACACTATATCCCTGATGTCATACAAACACACACACACTATATCACTGATGTCATACACACACTATATCCCTGATGTCATACAAACACACACACACTATATCCCTGATGTCATACACACACTATATCCCTGATGTCATACAAACACACACACACTATATCCCTGATGTCATACAAACACACACACACACTATATCCCTGATGTCATACAAACACACACACTATATCCCTGATGTCATACACACACACACACACTATATCCCTGATGTCATACACACACTATATCCCTGATGTCATACAAACACACACACACACACACACTATATCCCTGATGTCATACAAACACACACACACACTATATCCCTGATGTCATACACACACACACACTATATCCCTGATGTCATACACACACACATTATATCCCTGATGTCATACACACACACAAACACTATATCCCTTATGTCATACACACACACACAAACACTATATCTCTGATGTCATACACACACACACAAACACTATATCACTGATGTCATACACACACACAAACACTATATCCCTGATGTCATACACACACACACACACACTATCATTGATGTCATAAACATACTATATCATTGATGTCATACACACACACTGTACTTCTGATATATACACACACATGCACACACACTCCATCCCTGATGCCATACACACACACTGTATCACTGATGTCATACACACAAACACACACACACAACACCATGTCACTGATGTCATGCACAGTGTGTCTGTTGTCTTGTCCTTCAATCAGTGTGTCTGTTGCCTAGTCCTTCAATCAGTGTGTCTGTTGTCTTGTCCTTCAATCAGTGTGTCTGTTGTCTTGTCCTTCTATCAGTGTGTCTGTTGTCTTGTCCTTAAATCAGTGTGTCTGTTGTCTAGTCCTTCAATCAGTGTGTCTGTTGTCTTGTCCTTCAATCAGTGTGTCTGTTGCCTAGTCCTTCAATCAGTGTGTCTGTTGTCTTGTCCTTCAATCAGTGTGTCTGTTGCCTTGTCCTTCAATCAGTGTGTCTGTTGTCTTGTCCTTCAATCAGTGTGTCTGTTGCCTAGTCCTTCAATCAGTGTGTCTGTTGCCTAGTCCTTCAATCAGTGTGTCTGTTGTCTTGTCCTTCAATCAGTGTGTCTGTTGCCTAGTCCTTCAATCAGTGTGTCTGTTGCCTTGTCCTTCAATCAGTGTGTCTGTTGCCTAGTCCTTCAATCAGTGTGTCTGTTGCCTAGTCCTTCAATCAGTGTGTCTGTTGTCTTGTCCTTCAATCAGTGTGTCTGTTGTCTTGTCCTTCAATCAGTGTGTCTGTTGCCTAGTCCTTCAATCAGTGTGTCTGTTGTCTTGTCCTTCAATCAGTGTGTCTGTTGTCTTGTCCTTCTATCAGTGTGTCTGTTGTCTTGTCCTTAAATCAGTGTTTCTGTTGTCTAGTCCTTCAATCAGTGTGTCTGTTGTCTTATCATGCAATCAAAATGTCTGTTGTCTTGTTCATCTATCAACTCTTATGCTCTCCTCAGATGAGCTGCACAGGTTTGAGCCAAGCATGTCTGCCATGCCATGCAGGAAAGTGGCAGTGCTGCTGACACAAGAAGATGTGAGTGCATGATGTATGGAGTAGTGATATATGGGGGTGTAATTCTGTAGAGTTGTGATTTTGGAGATGTGATGTATAGAGAGGTGATGTTATGAGTTTACGTCAGATTATCTTCACAGCACTCCGGTCACATCTAGATGTTCAGATTCCCCTCTCAACATATTCATCACCATTGCGCTGTTAATAGTGCGAGTGTGCTTCACATGCTTGGCTGTGCCGATCTTTACTCCCAGTTCGCGTATTCTTAGCAGTGATGTGGACATGTTGTTTCCAAAATCCTCAGAACGTCCTATCTCTCTAAGGGCAATGACATTGTCTGTGTGATCCATGAGCCAGTCATCTTCAATTAATGCAGCACCTGCCAGTCTATCAGCTCTTTCATTACCAACAACGCCTGCATACCCTGGGACGAATATGAAAGTAACTGCACACACAGGTGAATTTTGCAATGACTCAAGCCACTGTCTGCATAAACCAGCCTGCCCCGGCCCCCCGGATCATCCTCAAAGAATCACTCAGCACACACACGCGGGAATAGTCCTGTGATTCTAACCACATGAAAGTTTGTGTCACCGCCATCACCTCCATCGTTATGCTGCTGGTAGTCATAGAGAAGGCACCGCTGGCTTCTTGAACTGTTCTGCCTGAAGAGCGAGCTGTAAATGCCAATGCACTCTTATGTCTTTGTATAAAGGACCCGTCTGTGAAGATCACCACATCTGTCTCATCTGACTTGTCACTGATACTTCTTCTTCTTCTGCGTTCGACATCAGTCATGCTAGACATTGAGTCCCGTCTGGGTCACAGATAGGATTGTGCGTTTAAGGTCACCACCGGTCCCCCATAGCTTCTCTTTCAATGTGGCTCCCTTGGGCCAGATCCACAGTCTTTGCTGGGAGAGGTTAGGGCAGTGCTGCAGTATGTGCCCAGGGGTCTGTCGTTCTGCTCCACAGTCACAGGCAGCAGATTCTTTTATGCCTATCCTGTACAGGTGTGCTCGAAGACCACAGTGTCCAGTCCGAAGTCTAAAAATTTTTGTTTGTTCTTTCCTGTTAAGTTTGTTTATGCTGTCACTCTCTGGTCTGTAATCTCCATTCTGCCATTGCCACTCCCGCTTGAAAGACTGCTTTAAAAAAAACTGATATGTGGTGATGTGATGTGTGGGATGTGATGTGATGTGTAGAGATGTGATTGTGGGGATTTGACAACATGTGCTGTATATTTATAGAAAAGTGTACATGTGTTTCTAAATAATGTATATGTGTTTATATAAATGGATGTATGTGTGTGTGCAGGTGGGTGTGTGTGTGTAGACATGTTTTCCTGTATTTCCCTCATTGTTTTGAACCAGGTTTCCCAAGGAGTTCCAGTTTGTGACTTCGTGTTAAACATCAATTTGGACTTACCACATCTGAAAACCTGGACAGCAGAGTCAGGGAAGAATCTGGTTTACCAGCTGGCAAAAGAAATCTCCTTCAAATGGCTCCTAAATTGCTTATCCACGGCGGCGCATGTCCTCAAGGGTAAAGTTTTCCAAAATAGCATGGTGGACGTTCGTGTCGGCAACTCCAAACTCTTTGGCAGGGCTGCCAGGATCATACAGGCAAGAATTGTACACTTGTATTGGTATAAAATTGGACAAGGGCTGAACACTTATGCTGGTACAAAGTTAGACAAAGCTGTACACTTATATTGGTACAAAGTTGAACAAAGCTGTACACTTATATTGGTACAAAGTTAGGCAAAGCTGTACACTTAAATTGGTACAAAGTTGTACACTTAGTTGATAAAAATGTGGTCAGAGCTATACACTTGTATTGGTGCAGGGTTGGAAGATTTACACACTTGTATTGGTGCAGGGTTGGAAGATTTACACACTTGTATTGGTGCAGGGTTGGAAGATTTACACACTTGTATTGGTACAGGGTTGGAAGATTTACACACTTGTATTGGTGCAAGGGTGCAAGGTTTGAAGATTTACACACTTGTATTGGTGCAGGGTTGGAAGATTTACACACTTGTATTGGTGCAGGGTTGGAAGATTTACACACTTGTATTGGTGCAGGCTTGGAAGATTTACACACTTGTATTGGTGCAGGCTTGGAAGATTTACACACTTGTATTGGTGCAGGCTTGGAAGATTTACACACTTGTATTGGTGCAGGGTTGGAAGATTTACACACTTGTATTGGTGCAAGGTTTGAAGATTTACACACTTGTATTGGTACAGGGTTGGAAGATTTACACACTTGTATTGGTGTAGGGTTGGAAGATTTACACACTTGTATTGGTGCAGGGTTGGAAGATTTACACACTTGTATTGGTGCAGGGTTGGAAGATTTACACACTTGTATTGGTGCAGGCTTGGAAGATTTACACACTTGGTGCAGGGTTAGGAGATTTACACACTTGGTGCAGGCTTGGAAGATTTACACACGTGTACTAGTGCAGGGCTGGAAGATTTACACACTTGGTGCAGGGTTGGAAGATTTACACACGTGTACTAGTGCAGGGCTGGAAGATTTACACACTAGGTGCAGGGTTGGAAGATTTACACACTTGGTGCACGGTTGGAAGATTTACACACTTGGTGCAGGGTTGGAAGATTTACACACTTGGTGCAGGGTTGGAAGATTTACACACTTGGTGCAGGGTTGGAAGATTTACACACTTGGTGCAGGGTTGGAATATTTACACACTTGGTGCAGGGTTGGAAGATTTACACACTTGTATTGGTGCAGGGCTGGAAGATTTACACACTTGTATTGGTGCAGGGTTGCACAAAATTGTATATTTGTATTTATTTAAAGTTGCACAAGAGTTGTATACTTGTGTTTGTGAAAAACTTAACAAGAGTGTGTACTCACATTGGATAAGAATTTTACACTTGCATTATTGGTGTAAAGTTGGACAAGAGTTATACACTTGTATTGGTGTAAAGTTGGACAAGAGTTATACACTTGTATTGGTGTAAAGTTGGACAAGAGTTATACACTTGTATTGGTGTAAAGTTGGACAAGAGTTATACACTTGTATTGGTGTAAAGTTGGACAAGAGTTATACACTTGTATTGGTGTAAAGTTGGACAAGAGTTATACACTCGTATTGGTGTAAAGTTGGACAAGAGTTATACACTTGTATTGGTGTAAAGTTGGACAAGAGTTATACACTTGTATTGGTGTAAAGTTGGACAAGAGTTATACACTTGTATTGGTGTAAAGTTGGACAAGAGTTATACACTCGTATTGGTGTAAAGTTGGACAAGAGTTATACACTTGTATTGGTGTAAAGTTGGACAAGAGTTATACACTTATATTGGTGTAAAGTTGGACAAGAGTTATAACCATAACCATGACATGTTGGACAAGAGTTATACACTTGTATGGTGTAGTGTTGGACAAGAGTTGTAAAGTTGTGTTTGCAAATATAAATGGTCAAAATTTGTACATTTACAAGTATCATCATCATCGTGAAGCAGATCCTTTGCAGAACATCGCTGTCATCATGGTCTGCCTGAAAGAAACTCAGTCTCTCGCCAGCTCTACCATTTTATGCACTTTCATACTCAAGGAGTCACATATATCTTGTGCCCATCTTCATGTTGGTTGGCCCCTGCCCCTCCTTCCTGATGCCATGCTTTCTGCTATAATTTCCTCCAGTCCATCGTGGCGCTTGATATGACCCAAATATTTCAGCTTCCGAGACAGGATGCTGTTTAATAGCAAATCTTCGTTGATGTTCAGATCTTTCAAGATGTCAGCATTTCTCCTCTTTTTCGTCCAAGATATTCTGAGAATCTTTCTATAGCATTTAAGCTCAAAAACCCCTATTCTCTTTCTAGTCCACGACTCACATCCATATGTTGCTACAGGGAAGATGCATGCTCTGAAAATTACAATTTTGATCTCCTTGCTGGTGCTTAACCATAGACTTTTTAAGCTGTTGAATCTTTGCATTGCCATGGCCATCCTCCTTTTAATTTCTGTTGAACAGTCTCCATTGCTATTTATTATAGAGCCTAGATATTCAAAGTTTGTGACATTTTCAATTTCTTCATCATTTATTGTCATTTTTGGGTGACAGCCAGTTTTATCTGTGGACATCATTTTCGTTTTCTTTATATTTAAGAACAGATTTTGATCTTCACTATGCTTTTGGACAGACAATATTACATTTTCTATCCGCTTTACGCTGTTCTAAACTTACAAGTATATTGGTGTAATATTGGACAAGAATTTGACACTTGTGTTGGTGTAATGTTGGACAACAGTTTTATACTTGTGTTTGCAACAAAACTGGTCAGAAGTTGTACACTTATATTGGTGAAATGTTGGACAAGAATTTTACTCTTATTGATGTAAAGTTGGACAAGATTTGTAACCATAATTATGACATGTTGGACAAGAGTTGTACACTTGTATTGGTGTAATGTTGGACAAGATTTGTACGCTAGTATTAGTGCAATGCTTGACAAGAGTTATAACCATAACTATGTCATGTTGTACAAGAGTTGTACACTTGTATTTTTGTAATGTTGGACAAGAGTTGTACACTTGTATAATTGTAATTCTTGACAAGAGTTGTAACCATAACTATGACATGTTGGACTAGAGTTGTACACTTGTATTGGTGTAATGTTGGACAAGAGTTGTACGCTTGTATTAGTGTAATGCTTGACAAGAGTTGTAACCATAACTTTGACATGTTGGACTAGAGTTGTACACTTGTATTGGTGTAATGTTGGACAAGAGTTGTACACTTGTATTAGTGTAATGCTTGACAAGAGTTGTAACCATAACTATGACATGTTGGACTAGAGTTGTACACTTGTATTGGTGTAATGTTGGACTAGAGTTGTACACTTTTGTTGGTGTAATGTTGGACAAGAGTTGTACACTTGTGTTAGTGTAATGCTTGACAAGAGTTGTAACCATTTTGACAATTGCCATGCAGAAATACTGTGGCCTGAGTGTACAAGAGGCAACTGAGTACCTGCTGAGATCTATTTATGGAACAGATGCACTGACTCCGGAGCAGAGATCCGGACATGTTGTCAACCATGTCCTAGTAGCCTCACAACAAGACAAGGTTGGTCTTTGTTTGTCAGCCATGTTCTAGCTGCCTAACAACAAGACAAGGTTGTTCTTTGTTTGTGAACAATGTCCTAGTAGCCTCACAACAAGACAAGGTTGGTCTTTGTTTGTGAACCAAGTTCTAGCTGCCTCACAACAAGGCAAGGTTTTCTTTGTTTGTGAACCACGTTCTAGCTGCCTCACAACAAGACAAGGTTGTTCTTTGTTTGTGAACCATGTTCTAGCTGCCTCACAACAAGACAAGGTTGTTCTTTGTTTGTAAACCAAGTTCTAGCTGCCTCACAACAAGACAAGGTTGTTCTTTGTTTGTGAACCATGTTCTAGCTGCCTCACAACAAGACAAGGTTGTTCTTTGTTTGTGAACCATGTTCTAGCTGCCTCACAACAAGACAAGGTTGTTCTTTGTTTGTAAACCAAGTTCTAGCTGCCTCACAACAAGACAAGGTTGTTCTTAGTTTGTGAACCATGTTCTAGCTGCCTCACAACAAGACAAGGTTGTTCTTTGTTTGTGAACCATGTTCAAGCTGCCTCACAACAAGACAATGTTGTTCTTTGTTTGTGAACCATGTTCTAGCTACCTCAAAACAAGACAATGTTGTTCTTTGTTTGTGAACCATGTTCTAGCTGCCTCACAACAAGACAACTTTGTTCTTTGTTTGTGAACCATGTTCTAGCTGCCTAACAACAAGACAAGTTGTTCTTTGTTTGTGAACCATGTTCTAGCTGCCTCAAAACAAGACAATGTTGTTCTTTGTTTGTGAACCATGTTCTAGCTGCCTCACAACAAGACAAGGTTGTTCTTTGTTTGTGAGCCATGTTCTAGCTGCCTTAAAACAAGATAATGTTGTTCTTTGTTTGTGAACCATGTTCTAGCTGCCTCACAACAAGACAAGGTTGTTCTTTGTTTGTGAACCATGTTCTAGCTGCCTCAAAACAAGATAATGTTGTTCTTTGTTTGTAAACCATGTTCTAGCTGCCTAACAACAAGACAAGTTCTTCTTTGTTTGTGAACCATGTTCTAGCTGCCTCAAAACAAGACAATGTTGTTCTTTGTTTGTGAACCGCGTTCTAGCTGCCTCACAACAAGACAAGGTTGTTCTTTGTTTGTGAACCATGTTCTAGCTGCCTCAAAACAAGATAATGTTGTTCTTTGTTTGTGAACCATGTTCTAGCTGCCTAACAATAAGACAATGTTGTTCTTTGTTTGTGAACCATGTTCTAGCTGCCTCATAACAAGACAATGTTATTCTTTGTGAACCATGTTCTAGATGCCTCACAACAAGACAAGGTTGTTCTTTGTTTGTGAACCATGTTCTAGCTGGCTCACAACAAGACAAGGTTGTTTTTGTTTGTGAACCATGTTCTAGCTGCCTCAAAACCAGATAATGTTGTTCTTTGTTTGTGAACCATATTCTAGCTGCCTCAAAACAAGATAATGTTGTTCTTTGTTTGTGAACCATGTTCTAGCTGCCTCACAACAAGACAAGGTTGTTCTTTGTTTGCCAGCCATGTTCAAGCTGCCTTACAGCAAAACAAGGTTGTTCTTTGTCAACCACGTTCTAGCTGCCTTACAACAAGATAAGGTTGGAGTTTTGTCAACCATATCCTGAAGATGGTACATTTTTGTGTCATAAATTTGATTACACAATGACGTCAGAGAGTTTATTATATATCCTGTTCTAACGTGGATTACCTATCCATGTCCTAACATGGGTTTTCTATCAGTGTCCTAACGTGGTTTACCTATCCATGTCCTAACATGGGTTTTCTATCAGTGTCCTAACGTGGTTTACCTATCCATGTTCTAAGAAATTACTCCACAGAACCATGACTAATGAAATGTTGGGGGAGAACATTGTACATGTACAAAAACCAAAAGATCTTTTGGTCAGAGCCTTTCTCCACATAAACCACAACAACTGCAACAAAGGGCAAACTACTCTGACCACTAGTACCTAAACAAGGGGGTGAGGGGTAGTGGTCGCATAAATAACTGTAAAATTTAGGAAGACAAAAAGGCGTGAAACAAATAAATGAAATAAAGGAGCGAAAAGAAGTAATAATAAAAACAGGAGTAATAATCATAGTAGTAGTGGAAATAGCATAATATAATATTATCGTCTGGAAAAACGGAAAGGTATCAATTAATAGTGGTGGAAATAACACAGTACAAGACTATCGTCTGGAAAAACGGAAAGGTACCAATTAATAGTGGTGGAAATAACACAGTACAGGAAGCAAAATTAAATATTCGGGCCACATTAGCAAAGTCAATAGGAGACTCGCTTTCAAATCCAGCTGCGACTGGCTGCAGCCGACGGCCGGTGTTCGAAACCGGACGGTTACTGAGGTTTACCCAGCCTCTAGGAAATGTTCACCAGAGTTAACACTCGGGTAAATGGAGGAACGTCGCTGTAGCTACGGAGTTGCTTGCGGACAGCGACACAAGTGGACACATCTTTATCAGCTATCTGTACAGGTAGCAGAGCAGTTATTGTTTATAACCGTGTGCAATGAGGCTAGTTCACATCTCCTGACTTTATATCTTTTTTTTTTAATACATATTCATGTTCTAGATTTGATTACATATCCGTGTTCTAGAGTTCCAGAGTTGTGCAGACTGTACATCTTCCATGACCTAGAATTACAGAAATGCGATGTTTGTTTCCCTGCCCCATGTGGGCAGTTTGCCTATTTTAGGTTGTTTACACTGCTCCACTGGCCAGTTTCCCTATTTCAGGTTGTTTACACTGCTCCATTGGTCAGTTTCCCTATTTCAGGTTGTTTACACTGATCCACTGGTCAGTTTCCCTATTTCAGGTTGTTTACACTGCTCCACTGGCCAGTTTCCCTATTTCAGGTTGTTTACACTGCTCCACTGGCCATTTTCCCTATTTCAGGTTGTTTACACTGCTCCACTTGTCAGTTTCCCTATTTTAGGTTGTTTACACTGCTCCACTGGTCAGTTTCCCTATTTCAGGTTGTTTACACTGCTCCGTGTAAAAGGTTTCTCTATCTCATGTTGTTTATACTGCCCTTTATGGTGGTTTCCCTATCTCTAGTTATTTACGATGCCCCGTTAGACAGTTTCTCTATTTCATGTTGTTAACTCTGCTCCAAGTAAAAGGTTTCTTTGTCTCGTGTTGTTTAAATTGCCCTGTGTGGGCGGTTTCCGTATCACACACAGGTAGTGCCCAAAGCTATGTTGATGGCCTGTCTCCGATGTTCAGTCCAGGAAGCAGAGGTCATGTTGGCCAGGGAGCCAATCATCAGCAAGCTTCTCAAGGCAAAGGCAACACAGGTCAAGGAGTGAAGGACATAGTCAGTCAGCAGCTAATGGCAAAGTTGTCTTGTGTCTGATTGTCTCTTCCTCCCCTTCCCATTCTTTTCTCGTGTCAGGTTGTCTTCTCCCTTCCCTTCCCTTTCTTTTCTTGTGTGAGGTTGTCTTCTCCCTTCCCTTGCCTTTCTTGTGTCTGGTTATTTCCTCTTCTCCTCCTCTTTCCTTTATAGTTTCTGGTTGTCTCCACCTTTCCTTTCTTTTTCCTGTCTTGTGCATAGTTGTCTTCCCTGTCCCCTTCCCTTTCCTTTCTTGTGCATAGTTGTCTTCCCCTCCTCTTCCCTTTCCTTTCTTATGTCAGGATGTCTCTCCCCTCCCCACCCCTTTCGTTTTTTGTGTCTGATTGTCGCCCTCCTCCTTATCCTTTCTTGTGTCTGGTCGTCTCTCACTCATTTCTTTTCTTGTGTCTGGTTGTTTCCCCTCCCCCTTCCTTTCTTTTGTCTTGATGTTTCTTTTCCTTTCTTGTATCTCGTTGTCTCCGCCCTCCCATTCCCTGACCTTTCTTGTGTCTGGTTGTCTCCCCTCTCCCGTTTCCTTTCTTGTGTCTGGTTGTCTCCCCTCTCCAGTTTCCTTTCTTGCGTCAGGTTGTCTCCCCTCTCCCGTTTCCTTTCTTGCGTCAGGTTGTCTCCTCCTCCCTTTTCCTTTCTTGTGTCTAGATGTCGAGCCCTCCCCTTTCCTCCTCTCTTGTGTCTTGTTGCGCCCTTCCCTTTCCTTTCTTGTGTCTGGTTGTCTCCCCCCTCCCGTTTCCTTTTTTGAGTCAGGTTTTCTCCCCCTCCCTTTTTTTTTTTTTTATAGTTTTTTTGTGTGTCGGGTCGTCTGTCCCAAGGGAAATTAGAAGAATTAACTCCCTAATGGGTTGGTTTTTTTACTGTCTGGTACCTATAAATTGTGTCTGTATATCTGTGTAGGTCTTGTCTGTTTATCTGTATAGATCTTGTCTGTTTATCTGTGTAGGTCTTGTCTGTTTATCTGTGTAGGTCTTGTCTGTTTATCTGTTTAGGTCTTGTCTGTGTATTGTGTAAGTCTTGTCTGTTTATCTGTGTAGATCTTGTCTGTTTATCTGTGTAGGTCTTGTCTGTTTATCTGTGTAGGTCTTGTCTGTTTATCTGTGTAGATCTTGTCTGTTTATCTGTGTAAGTCTTGTCTGTTTATCGGTGTAGGTCTTGTCTGTTTATCTGTGTAGGTCTTGTCTGTTTATCTGTGTAGGTCTTGTCTGTTTATCTGTGAAGATCTTGTCTATGTGGGAAAGTAGAAAGGAGGGGACATTATTAGCTTCACCCACCGGTTATATTGAGAATGTTATCCCTTTTTTTTTTCTAGAACTGACCATGTCTATCAATAATAATAGGAAGTTGGTACACCCTTAGTAAAGATAATTGCAACCTAGCGAGATCTACAACCGTTAACAACAAAATCGCCTGTCGCAGAAAGGGAAAATAAATCACATGTTGCAGAATAAAAAAGTTTGTTGCAAATCCTTTACAGGACGTTTCAGAAACAACCTCATCGTTTTTGGCTGTTGTGGTTTTTCTGGGCAAATTTTACTTTCAGTAGTTTGCCAGTGCTTACTAAACTGTTTCCCTAAGTCAGATGTGGTGATATTTACAGACGGGTCCGTTATACGAGGACATAAAGAGTGCATGGGCATTTGCACCTCTCTCTTCAGGCAGAACAGTTAAGGAAGCCAGCGGTGCCTTCTCCCTGACCACCAGCAGCATGACGATGGAGGTGATGGCGGTGACACAAGCTTTCATTTAGCTGGGATCACAGGATTATTCCTGCTTGTGTGTGCTGAGCGATTCTTTGAGCATGATCCGGCGGGTCGAGGCAGGCTGGTTACGCAGACAGTGGCTTGAGTCATTGCAAAATTTACCTGTGTGTGCAGTTACTTTCATATTCGTCCCATGCAGGCTTTGTTGGTAATAAGAGAGCTGATCGACTGGCAAGCACTGCATTAATTGAAGATGGCCGGCCCATGGATCACGCAGACATTGTTATTGCCCTTAAAGAGTTAGGACGTTCTGGGGATTTTGGAAGCAACGTGTCCACATCACTTCTAAGAATACGCGAATTGGGGGTAAAGATCGGCACAGCCAAGCATGAGAAGCACACTGGACGCACACGAAGTCTTGTTAACCAACATAGGACTGGTACTATATACCGCACGACGCTGATGAATATGTTGAGAGGGGAATCTGAGCGCCTATGGGTGTGTCCGGAATGCTGTGAAGATAATCTAACTCATAACTCATTGACCAACTCTTTACCAAAAGTGTTTTGTAGGGTTATGATCCTAAAGCCGCTGAGTGTTGAATGATTCTTGTCAGGCTTAGGAAGTGGAATCAGGTAGCTGTGGATCCGCTCTTCTGGGACTGAAGCTGTGCATCCACTCTTCTGGGACTGAAGCTGTGCATCCACTCTTCTGGGACTGAAGCTGTGCATCCACTCTTCTGGGACTGAAGCTGTGCATCCACTCTTCTGGGACTGAAGCTGTGCATCCACTCTTCTGGGACTGAAGCTGTGCATCCACTCTTCTGGGACTGAAGCTGTGCATCCACTCTTCTGGGACTGAAGCTGTGCATCCACTCTTCTGGGACTGAAGCTGTGCATCCACTCTTCTGGGACTGAAGCTGTGCATCCACTCTTCTGGTACTGAAGCTGTCCCAATACTCTGTCTGAAACAAGCAGTCATCTCCACCAGGTCTGCATCACACATGACTCTCATGTGGCAATATCTAACCCTGTCTGGCCCTGGTGCAGTGTCTTTCGCCTTTTTCAGAACACGTTTAACATCTTCCACACTGTATATCTTCATACCGTTTGTTTTTTTAATATGGCTGTATCTCTGTTATCTCTATATCATTGAGGTCTGTCTGCGAATTGAACCTCTCCAGGAAAGCCACCCCCCCCCCCCCCCCTTTTTTTTTTTTATCACTGTTGTGTGTAAATGTGTTGTATGTAAATGTGTAGTGTGTAAATGTGTTGTGTGTAAATGTACTGCATTCACATGTTCCGGAAAGCGATGGCTTGATCCCTTAACCTGCCCCACTTCCTCTCCCCATCCCCAATGTGAAGACGGAACTAGTACGGCGACCGCTGATCTAGATTTAGCTGGAGAAAAACAAGTTGGTTTCTCACCTGTCAACCTGCCCACATACACCCGTGACAGACATTACTGGTCTGTTTCTGGCTAGTAAATATGTGTCTACCCAATTATAGGTCGCCGGTATATTGATACGCCGCGCGCGCGCACACACACACAGACATATAGCTGAGATGTACAATTAAAGCAGCGGCAAGTAGGCTGACACACGGCCTTCTCTATTTATAGGCCAACTGGGTCACCGGGGATTCCTGTTCTGGTGCAAGAATGGAGTCCCTATGTGTTAACACTTGTTATCGAGGAGATGTATACACAAATTAAACTACAGTTTAATTAATTTTCGACATTTTAAGCTAAATATGTGTGCTATTTAAATATAACAATAAAGGCTTTTACAGACAAATAAAAATGCTTTTGCTACAGGCAACATGAACATAAACATCAATAACATGTAGAAATAAACTGAAAGCTATTCCACCAAAAATAAAGAAATATCAGTGCTAACTCTTTGATTCTGAGAGGGTATTGTTGAATCAGAGGAGCCGAGCGGGGGTGCACATTTGTACTTTATCAAATTTAGCACATAAAAATACTGCTGTGAAACATACACAAGACTAAAGTCCAGAATTAGATGAACAACCAGAAGTTTACAGCCTGTGTTCGTGAAGCAGAAAATTCACAAAAATGAACACACACCGTACAACTGCAAATGTGCATAAGATGTAGATGAACAACCAGAAGTTTCTGCCAGTGTTTACAGCCAGTGTTCGCGAAACAAAAAATTCACAAAAATTAACACAGACCGTACAACAGCAAATGTGCATAAGAAGTAGATGAACAACCAGAAGTTTTTGCCAGTGTTCGCAAAGCAGAAAATTCACAAAAATGAACACAGACCGTACAACGGCAAATGTACATAAGAAGTAGACGAACAACCAGAGGTTTCTGCCAGAGTTTACAGCCAGTGTTCACAAAGCAGAGAGTTCACCAAAATAATAATATTATTTTAAACCACGACACTGGGCTGCAACACGGTAAAAGTGAAGAAGACAATAGATAGATAGATAGAATTTATATTATTAGTGTACTTCTACAACATATAATTATACTGTTAGTCAACAAATAGTAAAGAGGCAAACAGTGACTTGCTGTGAGAGGTTAGTTAGTAAATATTGTTTTTATCCACTTACCAAGAGCTCCGAAATATCTTGACACAATTCATCCACAGTGTAGTTGCACCATTTATGCAAAATCAATATGAAAGCAATAATTTTCTTCCAACACAAAACAGTTTGCACCTGACAACTGTCGATATTCTCCAGATCTGGCTTCTAAATTACCTGTTTGTTTTTTCCCCAAAAGTAAGTTTTCCACATTCAAAGTAGAAAAAGAATAAACAGCCAGTTCCCAAAAATCCAAACTACTGACTAGAAACAGTGACACACACATCACAACACGAGTGTCTCCAGTGATTTTAAATTAAAATTGCTGTGATATAACAGCAAAGTTTGAAAATCTTGTATATTTACTTCACAATATCCACTTGTAGATTTGTAATACGAATTCATTCAGAACACAGAACTTTGTAGGCACATTAAAATCTCACACAGTGCAACACATGGAAAGGACTTACACTGACCAGTTTTCGAAGAACTCCATCCAAAAAGTCAGGTGATTTAGTTAGATGGCGTAATCTAGAGAAGGCGGTGGCTGACACCAACTCGGGCTCAGATTATATGCATCAGAGTGCCAGTTTGTGGGGGTGGGAACAGGATGTGGTGGGGGGGGGGGGGATTAATATGACAAGAATGGAGACTCTTTAAACATCCATCCTTAAGTTTGTTTATACGCCGGGGCGGGGCGGGGGGGGGGGGTCTTTATCATCCCCCACCCCCGTACACATTTTCTAATTACAGTCTAGGTGGTTGGGAAAATAAAAGGGGGGGGGGGGGGGGGGGGGGGGGGTGGGGGTATCAGGTATGGGCGATAAGATGAACCTCTTTACCATGTTGAGAAAAAAAAAAAATTTTTTTTTTTCAAGTATTTTATCACACATTTCATATTTTTATAATATTTTTATTATTTATTGCCATTGAGCACATTAATATTATGGTTGTTATTATTGTGCTGAATGGCAAGTTAATAAATAATATGCTTGAAATATGAAACACAGTGATTTCAGTCCCCAAAAGCGGTTGAGATCCCACCCCCTCATGTTTTCACTGTGGCTGCGCTCCCTAAATGTGTACAGTATAAAGCCAACAAAAGTGATTGCCAGGCTGAAATATTCAATATCCTAGAGGAAAAGCAAATCAATACCATGCCTTCGAAATATAACGGTTCAACCGGATATTATGGCTGAAATGACAGCTACTTGTCTGTTGAAAATGTGAGACAAGTACGTTATCACACTGCACGCCTTTCAGGGGTAGTGGGTATATAGGGCTAGGCCCTGTCTGCTTGAATACCCAAGTATTTCAATATTTGTTCTCTGAGGCTGCCAGAAAAGCAGTGATCCACTTAGAGAGAGGATGTCGCTGGGGATGCGGAACTCAGGACTGGAACTGCTGCTCTTGTTGTCCTAGATGTGACGTCACACATAAGGTCTGGCCTGCAACTACAGACGTGACAAATGGGTGGGAGAAATCACTGAGGCAAATGGGATATAGCTAGCCAACTGGGCATTAGGTACACTTCACATCTATTTCTGCCGGCTTCTTTGTATGCAACCTTATTTAATTTAAGGTGTGTGTGTGTATGTGCATGGTTGTATGTATGGATGAGTCTGCGTATTCATCCATCTGAATAAAAAGCACTGCCACTCATCGACATCTACACAACCGTCCGCCAGACCACAGTTCGTGGGAACACAGCCACCTATGTATCCCTGTATAGAATGATTTTCCGCGCTGTTTGTTTTCTGTGAATTATTTATCGGCAGGTGAATCTGTGTCACTGACCCGATCTTTCAGTGCGTAGCCCTCAACACGTGACACTCTACAGGAGGTGCACTTACTGTCCATAACTCCATCCAGATGCACCAAGACAGGTGCACACAGTCTATGACTATAACCAGTTGCACCAACACAGGTGCACCTACTGTTCATGACCCTATCCAGATGCACCAACACAGGTGCACACAGCTCATGGCTTCGTACAGGTGCACCAAGACAGGTGCACATATTGTGCATAGCCCTATCCAGTTGCACAATAGAAGAATCAAACAAGAACACAGACAGAACTATCCACGTCTTACCTGTTGCCTGTCAACATTTTATTAGTTGGGGGTTAATGTCTTATCTGTTGACTGTCCACGTCTTATCTGTTGACTGTCCACGTCTTATCTGTTGACTGTCCACGTCTTATCTGTTGACTGTCCACGTCTTATCTGTTGACTGTCCACGTCTTATCTGTTGACTGTCCACGTCTTATCTGTTGACTGTCCACGTCTTATCTGTTGACTGTCCACGTCTTATCTGTTGACTGTCCACGTCTTATCTGTTGACTGTCAACGTCAAGAGGAGATAAATGTATGTGAAATTAAATGTAACAATGTGAGATATGAGAGATAAATGTATGTGAAATTAAATGTAACAATGTGAGATATGAAAGATAAATGTATGTGAAATTAAATGTAACGATGTGAGATATGAGAGATAAATGTATGTGAAATTAAATGTAACAATGTGAGATATGAGAGATAAATGTATGTGAAATTAGATGTAACAATGTGAGATATGAGAGATAAATGTATGTGAAATTAGATGTAACAATGTGAGATATGAGAGATAAATGTATGTGAAATTAGATGTAACAATGAGAGATAAATGTATGTGAAATTAGATGTAACAATGTGAGATATGAGAGATAAATGTATGTGAAATTAAATGTAACAATGTGAGATATTAGAGATAAATGTATGTGAAATTAAATGTAACAATGTGAGATATGAGAGATAAATGTATGTGAAATTAGATGTAACAATGTGAGATATGAGAGATAAATGTATGTGAAATTAGATGTAACAATGTGAGATAAATGTATGTGAAATTAAATGTAACAATGTGAGATATGAGAGATAAATGTATGTGAAATTAGATGTAACAATTTGAGATATGAGAGATAAATGTATGTAAAATTAGATGTAACAATGTGAGATAGCGGAGATGAATTTATGTGAAATTAGATTTACGACATGAGATAGAGGAGATAAATGTACGTGAAATTGGATGCAACAATGTGAGATAAACGTGTGTGAAATTAGATGTAAGAATTTGAGATGGGAAGAAAAGTATGTGTAACATGTTCTGTGACATCCCCCCCTCCCCCCCCCCCCCGTCAGTTTTGTGGTTGAGACCACAACTATCTGTGTTTTCGTCGCCTTGGCTAGAAGAAAACAAATAGAACTCTGTGTGTTATTCACCGATCAAACATCGACGCTTTGTGCATTCTCTGTGTACAACCACTCAGTTTCGCATTCCGTGATCTACCGTGTAGCTTTGTGAATATGTGTGTGTGTGTGAGAGAGAGAGGAAGTGAGACTGTGCATGTGTGGGAGCAGGAATGTGTGGGAAAGTGTGTGCTTTCCTTAAAAGTTCACCTAGTTCAGTCCTCCGTGACGGCTAGGACCTATCTATAGTACACCTCAGCAAACATTGTTCCGTTTCCGGTCGATATTTTTTTTTTTTTTTCACATGTTCCTGTGGTCTATTTTCAAACCTTCAGAACTGTTTGGTGAATTCGCCAGCGAGAAAAACTTGCTGGAATATTCTCAAATTGCTCTTAAGTCCAGCCAGTTTATCCCCCCCCCCCCCCTCCAAATCCCGTGCTTTTTTCTGTGGCGTACTCTGTCATCATCAGCAGACCGACGTGGACAATAACTACGACTCTGCTTAACTCTCAGTTTACAAACTGTCACACCATAAAACCATCAATCTAAATGGTGTTGTTAAATCTAATCAGATTTCCAATTAAACGCAATTAAAATTAACGTTGCTGCTAAAAAGCCTTCATCAGCATAAAACCGACAGACAATGTAAGAAACTACACATAGTAGCTTAGATTTGAAAATGCAGTCAACTGCATGTGGAAATATGCAACCATGTTTAAAAACAAATGCAACACTGACTGACAGCCTAGTGAGACAGACAATGGGCCTAGAAGACAGACATTGGGCCTAGCGAGACAGACAATGGGCTTAGCGAGACAGGCAATGGGCCTAGCTAGACGGGATATGCTAGAGAGGCTGAAGTAGCGGAAACTGTTGGATTTCAAGCACATATGAAGACACAGAAGCCTTGGGAAAGATAAAACAATTCTTGCGAACGTTTTTACTGGACACGCAAGACTTGACATAGGGCCCAGACTTGTGAAGACAAGACACAGGTCTGGCGGAACTATGCTGTCTCAATCTGTAGACTAGGCACCCACATAGTTGATACCAGTCTTTGCTCGGCTCACAGACACTGGTCAGCAGTCGATCCACTACTTTCCGGGGAGCCTCTGTCGGTCTGGATTTTATTTCGGAAAGATTTAAAACCGAAAGCAAAGTAGGTCAGCGAGCTTCACAATATAACAAATACAAACAAAGCGTGAACGTTGCGGCTACAGAGCCTTCATCAGGGCATACATAAATCAAACAAAATCACACTAATACACAAAATCCCTCAACTAAGTATCCAGAAACAGCCACGGTGATGTCTTGCCAGTGGAATGAGGAGACACGTGGGCCCGAGAATATTAATAGCCGTGGAATGTCAAGGGCGGGAACTCTAGAATTTTAGAGAAAACAGAGTTGACAGTTCAGTCCCCTGGGAGTAAGAGTTTCCAAAGGGAAAATAAAGCGATTTTCAAGAGACTTGCGGACTTTGTCACTGGAGTAGCTAGATTTAATGGCTGTCACCTCCATGTCGAGGACACTTGGTTATCATATGAATTGAAGTGCAACGATACTGGTTTCAGGGTACCATTTTGAATATCCAAATTATGTTTGTCAGCCATTTGCACACCCGTTCCACCGATATATTTCATGCCACATCTTTTGCAGTTAATGGCATAAATGACATTACGGCTCGTGCAAAAATTACTTCATGTTTGTGGAAGGTAGCATTCAGGAATTCCAGACTTCTCCCGTGAACTCCATATGGGCAGGTCCTGCGCGAAAGACAGCTGATAAAACATGTTTAGGATATCCTCGAAGCCTGAAGAAAGTCCAGCATTTCTAGGGTCTTGTGGTGAAAATCGTCGTTCTCCTGGCATAGTCTGCGGAGGCGTAGAGGCTGTGAGAAAAAGGAAAGCGGGGCGAGAGGTTGAGTAGAGAAGAAAAGCTTGAAAATTAGTAGGCCTGTAGTACACGGAGTTGCTGAGGACTTTAGAATCCAAAGTAAGATCTAGAAAATGCAGCGACGATGATGAAATGCCAAAGGTGCATCAGACGCTGGGATGGAAGTTGAAGAAAAAATGAATGAAGTCCTGTAGTTCAGGTAGGGGCATATCGGTGACACCGATGCAGTCATCGATTTACCTCCTGTAGGGATCGGGAGAGCCTGAAGGTGTATGCATGACGTATCTAATGCTCAGGTAGCCCATGAAGAGGCAGGCATAGATAGGTCCCATCTAGAGGACTATAGCGACGCTTTTGATCTGGGTGAAATAGTGGCCATCAAACTGGAGTTTAGAGCGAGCACCAACTCGCCGTGGATATAGAAGGGCTGACTCTACGATCTGGGAAGAACCGTAAAGCCTGAAGGCCATCAGATTGTGGAATAGGCGTGTGGAGAGTGGTAACATCTGAGGTGAAGATGTGGTACCTAGAAGAAACGGTGAACCGAATCGATTGAAAGACAGAGATAGCATGATTGGTGTCTTGTATGTAAAAAAAAAAAAAAGAGGTAAAGTCTGGAGATGTGAACCAGCGTCACTGCAAACGGTTATAAACCATAAGTGCTCTGCCACCAGTACGGACAGCTGATAAGAAACTGCCCGCCTGCGTCGTTGTCCGCACGAAAACTCCGTAGCTACAGCGAAGTTTACCCCAGAGTTTTAACACTGGTACCAATTTCAAAGAGGCTGGGTAAATGCCGGGAACTGCCCGATTTCTAACCCCAGCCGTTGGCTGCAGCGAGTCACAGCTGGATTTGAAAGCGAGTCTCTAACAACTATTCTCCCCTTTACACCATCTAATCTGTCAACGTCCCTGAGCACTCTCCTCTTTACCCCATCTAATCTGTCAACGTCCCTAAGCACTCTCCCCTTTACGCTATCTAATCTGCCCAACGTCCCTGAGCACTCTCTCCTTTACGCCATCTAATCTGTCAACGTCTCTGAGCACTCTCCTCTTTACCCCATCTAATCTGTCAACGTCCCTGAGCACTCTCTCCTTTACCCTATCTAATCTGCCCAACGTCCCGCTGAGCATCTCCTCCTTTACGCCAATCTAATCATGTCAACGTCTCTGAGCACTCTCCTCTTTAAACCCATCTAATCTGTCAACGTTCCCTGAGCACTCTCTCCTTTANATTAAAAAAAAAAAAGTTCTGGGGGGGCCACCTCCTCCTTTAAAAACGGCCCCACCTAAAACCTGTAAGCCCTGCCCCCTCTCTTTCCCCAAAAATCCTAAAATTTCCCCCAATTTTTCCGGGCCCCATTTCCTTTTAAACCCGGGGAACTCCCCCTTTTCTAACCCCACCTGTCCCTGAGCAACTCTTCCCCTTTACCCCATCTTATCTGCCCACCTGTCCCACGAGCACCTGCTGTTCAGCCTTCTTACCCCATCTAATCTGTCAACGTCTCTGAGCACTCTCCTCTTTACCCCATCTAATCTGTCAACGTCCCTGAGCACTCTCCCCTTTACCCCATCTAATCTGTCCAACGTCCCTGAGCACTCTCCTCTTTACCCTATCTAATCTGCCCAACGTCCCTGAGCACTCTCCTCTTTACGCCATCTAATCTGTCAACGTCCCTGAGCACTCTCTAATCTGTCTTTACCCCATCTAATCTGTCAACGTCCCTGAGCACTCTCTCCCTTTACCCCATCTAATCTGTCAACGTCACCTGAACGTTACCCTGAATCACTCCCTCACTCTCCTCTTTACCCTATCTAATCTGCCCAACGTCCCTGAGCACTCTTCCTTCTACTCTAATCTGCCCATCTAACTCTCCTCTCAACGTCCCTGAGCACTCTCCTCCCTTTACCCCATCTAATCTGTCCCTGAGCACGTCCCTGAGCACTCTCCTCTTTACCCCATCTAATCTGCCCAACGTCCCTGAGCACTCTCCTCTTTACCCCATCTAATCTGTCAACGTCCCTGAGCACTCTCTCCTTTACCCCATCTAATCTGTCAACGTCCCTGAGCACTCTCTCCTTTACCCCATAATGTCCCTGAGCACTCCCCTTTTATCTAATCTGTCAAGCACGTCCCTGAGCACACTCTCCTCTTTACCCCCATCTAATCTGTCAACGTCCCTGAGCACTCTCCCCTTTACGCCATAATCTAATCCCTGAGCACTCTCTCCTTTACCCCATCTATCTGTCCCTGAGCACTCTCCTCTTTACCCCATCTAATCTGTCAACGTCCCTGAGCACTCTCCCCTTTACCCCATCTAATCTGTCAACGTCCCTGAGCACTCTCCTCTTTACCCTTTCAACGTCCCTGAGTCACTCTAATCTATTAATCTGTCAACGTCCCTGAGCACTCTCTCCTTTACCCCATCTAATCTGTCAACGTCCCCTGAGCACTCTCCTCTTTACCCCATCTAATCTAACGTCCCTGAGCACTCTCTTTACACTATCTAATCTGTCATGTCCCTGAGACACTCCCTCTTTCAACTAATCGTCCCTGAGCACTCTCTCCTTTACCCCATCTAATCTGTCAACGTCCCTGAGCACTCTCCCCTTTACGCCATCTAATCTGCCCAGCGTCCCTGAGCACTCTCCTCTTTACCCCATCTAATCTGTCATCGTCCCTGAGCACTCTCTTCTTTACCCCATCTAATCTGTCAACGTCCCTGAGCACTCTCCTCTTTACCCCATCTAATCTGTCAACTGAGCACTCTCCTCTCCTCTTTACCCTATCTAATCTGTCAACGTCCCTGAGCACTCTCCCCTTTACCCCATCTAATCTGTCAACGTCCCTGAGCACTCTCCTCTTTACCCCATCTAATCTGTCAACGTCCCTGAGCACTCTCTCCTTTACCCCATCTAATCTGTCAACGTCCCTGAGCACTCTCCCCTTTACCCCATCTAATCTGTCAACGTCCCTGAGCACTCTCCCCTTTACCCCATCTAATCTGTCAACGTCCCTGAGCACTCTCCTCTTTACCCCATCTAATCTGTCAACGTCCCTGAGCACTCTCCTCTTTACCCCATCTAATCTGTCAACGTCCCTGAGCACTCTCTCCTTTACCCCATCTAATCTGTCAACGTCCCTGAGCACTCTCCCCTTTTACCCCATCTTAATCTGTCAACGTCCCTGAGCACTCTCCCTTTCACCTTTACCCCATCTAATCTAATCTGTCAACGTCCCTGAGCACTCTCCTCCCCATTTACCCTATCTAATCTGTCATCTAATCTGTCACGTCCCTGAGCACTCTCCTCTTTACCCCATTAATCTGTCCATCCCCCTGAGCACTCTCTCCTTTACCCCATCTAATCTGTCAACGTCCCTGAGCACTCTCACCCTTTTACCCCATCTAATCTGCCAAACGTCCCTGAGCACTCTCCCATCTAATTTACCCCATCTAATCTGTCAACGTCCCTGAGCACTCTCTCCTCCTTTACCCCATCTAATCTGTCAACGTCCCTGAGCACTCTTCCCTTTACCCCATCTAATCTGTCAACGTCCCTGAGCACTCTCTCCTTTACCCCATCTAATCTGTCAACGTCCCTGAGCACTCTTTACCTCTTTACCCCTGAGCACTCTCCTCTTTATCTAATCTGTCAACGTCCCTGAGCACTCTCCCCTTTACCCCATCTAATCTGCCCAACGTCCCTGAGCACTCTCCTCTTTACCCCATCTAATCTGTCAACGTCCCTGAGCACTCTCCTCTTTACCCCATCTAATCTGTCAACGTCCCTGAGCACTAATCCTTTACACATCTAATCTGTCAACGTCCCTGAGCACTCTCCTCTTTACCCCATCTAATCTGTCAACGTCCCTGAGCACTCTCCCCTTTACCCCATCTAATCTGCCCAACGTCCCTGAGCACTCTCCTCTTTACCCCATCTAATCTGTCAACGTCCCTGAGCACTCTCTCCTTTACCCCATCTAATCTTTCAATGTCCCTGAGCACTTTCCCCTTTACCCCATCTAATCTGTCAACGTCCCTGAGCACTCTCCTCTTTACCCCATATAATCTGTCACGTAATCTCTATCTATCCCCAACTTAACTCTCCTAATCAACGTCCCTGACGTCCCCTGAGCACTCTCTCTCCTCTTTTACCACCATCTAATCTGTCAACGTCCCTGAGCACTCTCCTCTTTACCCCATCTAATCTGTCAACGTCCCTGAGCACTCTCCTCTTTACCCCATCTAATCTGTCAACGTCCCTGAGCACTCTCCCCTTTACCCCATCTAATCTGTCAACGTCCCTGAGCACTCTCCCCTTTACCCCATTAATCTGTCACCCATGAGCACTCTCCTCCTTTATCTGTCACCGTCCCTGAGCACTCTCCTCTTTACCCTATCTAATCTGTCAACGTCCCTGAGCACTCTCCCCTTTACCCCATCTAATCTGTCAACGTCCCTGAGCACTCTCCTCTTTACCCTATCTAATCTGTCAACGTCCCTGAGCACTCTCCTCTTTACCCTATCTAATCTGTCAACGTCCCTGAGCACTCTCCTCTTTACCCTATCTAATCTGTCAACGTCCCTGAGCACTCTCACCTTTACCCCATCTAATCTGTCAACGTCCCCGAGCACTCTCCCCTTTACCCCATCTAATCTGTCCAACGTCCCTGAGCACTCTCCTCTTTACCCTATCTAATCTGTCAACGTCCTTGAGCACTCTCCTCTTTACCCTATCTAATCTGTCAACGTCCCTGAGCACTCTCTCCTTTACCCCATCTAATCTGTCAACGTCCCTGAGCACTCTCCCCTTTACGCCATCTAATCTGTCAACGTCCCTGAGCACTCTCCTCTTTACCCCATCTAATCTGTCAACGTCCCTGAGCACTCTTTACTCATCTTTACCCCATCTACCCATCTGTCAACGTCCCTGAGCACTCTCCCTTTACCCCATCTAATCTGTCAACGTCCCTGAGCACTCTCTCCTTTACCCCATCTAATCTGTCAACGTCCCTGAGCACTCTCCCCTTTACCACCAATCTAATCTGCCCTCCCCTTTACGTCCCTGAGCACTCTCTCCTTTACCCCATCTAATCTGTCAACGTCCCTGAGCACTCTCTCCTTTACCCCATCTAATCTGTCAACGTCCCTGAGCACTCTCCCCTTTACCCCATCTAATCTGTCAACGTCCCTGAGCACTCTCCCCTTTACGCCATCTAATCTGTCAACGTCCCTGAGCACTCTTCCCTTTACCCCATCTAATCTGCCCAACGTCCCTGAGCACTCTCTCCTTTACCCCATCTAATCTGTCAACGTTCCTGAGCACTCTCCTCTTTACCCCATCTAATCTGTCAACGTCCCTGAGCACTCTCTCCTTTACTCCATCTAATCTGTCAACGTCCCTGAGCACTCTTCCCTTTACCCCATCTAATCTGTCAACGTCCCTGAGCACTCTCCCCTTTACGCCATCTAATCTGTCAACGTCCCTGAGCACTCTCCTCTTTACCCCATCTAATCTGCCCAACGTCCCTGAGCACTCTCCTCTTTACCCCATCTAATCTGCCCAACGTCCCTGAGCATTCTCTCCTTTACCCCATCTAATCTGTCAACGTCCCTGATCACTCTCTCCTTTACGCCATCTAATCTGTCAACGTCCCTGAGCACTCTCTCTTTTACGAAATCTAATCTGTCAACGTTCCTGAGCACTCTCTCCTTTACGCCATCTAATCTGTCAACGACTCTGAGCACTCTCTCCTTTACGCCATCTAATCTGCCCAACGTCTTCGACTGTTCTCTTCTTTACTCTATCGAATCCTTCCAACGTGCTCTACTATTCTATTTTTTACGTTATCTAATCTGCCTAAAGTCCCCGACTATTCTCCTCTCTACGTCATCTAATCTGCTCAACGCCTGCGACTGTTCCTCTCTTTACTTGATCTAATCTGTCAACTTCCCTGACCACTCTCCTCTTTACACCATCTGATATGCCCAACATCCGTCAACCCTGTCTCCCAACCCCTACCTTGACGCCCCCAAGTATTTGTTTTTTTACGCCATCTATCCCCCCAACACCTATTTACACCTTGGAATATTTTCTTAAATCCGCCATAACGCCAGCCCCAAATACTCGTCGAATACGGCATGATTTACTACACAAATACTCGACGAATACGGCATGATATACTACACAAATGCTCGTCGAATACGGCATGATATAATTCACAAATACTCGTCGAATACGCCATGATATACTACACAAATACTCGTCGAATGCGGCATGATATACTACACAAATACTCGTCGAATACGCATGATATACTACACAAATACTCGTCGAATACGGCATGATATACTACACAAATACTCGTCGAATACGGCATGATATACTACACAATCCAAGGAAACATCCTGGATCATGTATGGGGAAAATCTTACCAAAATCTGTGCTAAATCTAGTAGACAGTTTTACAAAACCATTGCAAAAATGAGGACTAGAGATGAACCATTCCAGCCATCTGAATATGTCAATGATAGTCAAGGCAAACCCATACATGAGGAGGGAAAGATCAGAGAAAGGTGGAAAGAATATTTTCAGACTCTTCTGAATGTAACAGGAAATGAGGAAACAGTACCATTCACACCCAGATGTACAAACGAGGAACAGCCTACAATAATCGAACAAGAAGTCAGAGAAGCAATCAGATGCAGTCCCAAAAATAAGGCATCAGGTGTTGATGGAATATCAGCCGAGGCATTACAGGCTTGTGGAGAAATTGGAGTCACCTGGCTACTCCACATATTTAGGAAAGCCTGGAATGAAAGAACTGTACCAATAGACTGGCAAAGAGCTCTTATAGTCCCAATTTGGAAAAGAAACGGCAATAAGCAAGATTGTAACAATTACAGAGGCATCTCCCTTCTAAGCCACGTAGGAAAAATGTTTGCCAAAATTCTGGAACAACGAATTAGATCCGTTGTAGAACCGATCCTGAGCCCATCACAGGTCGGATTTAGGAAAGGAAGAGGGTGTACTGACGCTATTTTTGCTTTAAGACAAGTTAGCGAAAAGACAATAGAACACAGACATCAAATGAACATCGCTTTCATAGATCAAGAAAAAGCTTTCGATAGAGTAAACAGAAATTTATTATGGAAAGTTCTTGAAAACTACGGTATAAATGGAACAATTTTAGATTGTGTTAGGGCTATTTATAGACAAAGTGAAAGCGCCATTAGAACAAGAGCTGGCATCACAGACTGGTTCCCAGTAACATCAGGAGTAAGACAAGGTTGTGTATTATCACCTTTACTTTCATAATATTTATGGACAATATTAATAAAATAGACATAACACCAACAGAAGTCGATAAACAGGAGGACTTCAATGAGCTGCTCTTTGCCGACGATCAATGCATATTTCACAGTGATAGTAAACAGCTGCAAGACCACATGAACCTACTACACGACAGTTGCCTCAAGCATCATATGAAGATCAATACTGAAAAGACAGAAGTCATGAGCATAAGTAGAGAGCAACAGACCATCAACATAAAGATTCTAGATCACAGCCTAAAACAAGTGAAAGAATTTAAATACCTAGGAAGTATCTTTACATCCAATGGTAAAATAGACAGAGAGATTGAAGCAAGAATCCAACAAGCCAACAATGTCGCATACCAGCTTGCCCCAATTTTAAAACACCCTGCTGTCCCAGCTGAGATAAAAAGACAAATTATAAATACAATCTTTATACCGACATTAGGTTATCAATGTCAGACTTGGACATTAACAAAAGAACATGAGAGAAGACTAACCACCTGTGAAATGAGATGTTTGAGAATGGCTGCGAATAAAACCAGAAGAGATCGAGTGAGAAACGATGTGATAACAAGAACTATTGGAACCATACCCATCGTTAAATTTATTGAGAAGCAAAGAATGAAATGGTTTGGTCACCTAATGAGAATGGAACCAACGATGCCAGCATCAAGAGCATACAACATGAAAATCGAAACAACAAGAGGCAGAGGAAGACCAAGAAGAAGATGGATTGAAGGAGTCACGGACAACTTGAGACTTCATAACATCACGGCATATGAAGCGACTGAGCGCGCCCTGGCTCGGTTGCCGATCATCTGATAGACTGCGACGCCTAGCGGCACAAGCAGATTTTGACAAAAGAAGAAGAAGAAGAAGATACTACACAAATACTCGTCGAATACGGCATGATATACTACACAAATACTCGTCAAATACGGCATGATATACTACACAAATACTCGTCGAATACGGCATGATATACTACACAAATGCTCGTCGAATACGGCATGATATACTACACAAATACTCGTCGAATACGGCATGATATACTACACAAATACTCGTCGAATACGGCATGATATACTACACAAATACTCGTCGAATACGGCATGATATACTACACAAATACTCGTCGAATACGGCATGATATACTACACTCTAAGTTGCCTCTAGCAGTTCTCTACAAACAGATGTTGAGCCTGAAGGTGCTGATGGGCTGAAGTGGCTACTTTGGGAGAAAGCTGTTTGTGTGACATAGTCATCTAAATTCAGTTTCCATGAAATCTTTGGATGAAATAGCTGTTTGTGTGACATAGTCATCTGAATTCAAAGTTTCCATGAAATCTTTGGATGAAATAGCTGTTTGTGTGACATAGTCATCTGAATTCAAAGTTTCCATGAAATCTTTGGATGAAATAGCTGTTTGTGTGACATAGTCATCTGAATTCAAAGTTTCCATGAAATCTTTGGATGAAATAGCTGTTTGTGTGACATAGTCATCTGAATTCAAAGTTTCCATGAAATCTTTGGATGAAATAGCTGTTTGTGTGACATAGTCATCTAAATTCAAAGTTTCCATGAAATCTTTGGATGAAAAAGCTGTTTTGAGAAATCGGTTTTAGCTGTTACAGTTTATTATACTAGCAGAAACACCACAGTCATACACATACGCGCACGCACGCACACACACAACCGGACGCACAGAGAGAGGGAAGAGAAATTAGAGTAAGGGGGAAAGAGGTGTGGGAGAATGAAGAGAGAGAACGCGGACGAGGAGAAAAACAGAAAGAGGTAGAGAGAGAGAGAGAGAGAGAGAGAGAGAGAGAGAGAGAGAGAGAGAGAGAGAGAGAGAGAGAGAGAATGCGGACAGGGAGAGAAACAGAAAGAGGTAGAGAGAGAGAGAACGCGGACAGGGAGAGAAACAGAAAGAGGTAGAGAGAGAGAACGCGGACAGGGAGAGAAACAGAAAGAGGTAGAGAGAGAGAACGCGGACAGGGAGAGAAACAGAAAGAGGTAGAGAAAGCGAACGCGGACAGGGAGAGAAACAGAAAGAGCTAGAGAGAGGGAGAACGCGGACAGGGAGAGAAACAGAAAGAGGTAGAGAGAGAGAGAACGCGGACAGGGAGAGAAACAGAAAGAGGTATATATATATATATATATATATATATATATATATATATATATATAGAGAGAGAGAGAGAGAGAGAGAGAGAGAGAGAGAAAGCGGACAGGAAGAGAAACACAAAGAGTTAGAGAGATAGAACGCGGACAGGAAGAGAAACAGAAAGAGGTAGAGAGAGAGAAAGCGGACAAGGAGAGAAACAGAAAGAGGTAGAGAGAGAGAAGGCGGACAGGGAGAGAAACAGAAAGAGATAGAGAGAGAGAGAACGCGGACAGGCAGAGAAACAGAAAGAGGTAGAGAGAGAGAAGAACGCGGACAGGAAGAGAAACAGAAAAAGGTAGAGAGAGAGAACGCGGACAGGGGGAGAAACAGAAAGAGGTAGAGAGAGAGAGAGAGATGACAAAGGATATAAACAAGAGAGAATATGGACATAAAGAAAGGCTGTGGAGAAATATAACATAAAGGAGAAGAGAGTGAGATAGAAAGAGGGAGACACTTGAGTGAGAACATATTGGGAGAGGGGAGAGTACAGAGAGAGCATGAGAGAAAATACCGGAGGAGAGAAAGGAAGAGAGAAATAATGGCGAGATGGGATAGACACATGGGAAAGAGAGAAGACAGTGGGACAGAAGGAAAAGAGGGGGGGGGGGAGAAAGAACAGAGAGGCAGTAAGAGAAGAAAAATAAGGAGAGAGAAGAGTAAGCGACGGGGAAAGAAGAAAAAGTGAGGTGAGAAAAAGAGACACGGGAAGAAATATGGGTTACTGGCAACAGAACACACAAAGCAACAGTAAGCCACGATTTGACAGGTCTTCCTTTAAACTGCGCCCGGCGCTCTACTTGAGTACGAACAGAGTCAGTCATAGACCATTTGATGTTGCCAAGACTGGAGGATGTCAACTCTCAGGACATACAGACAGCGAACAGTCAGTGGCTGACTGGTCCATTTCTTTGTTTGCACTCTTTCACATCAAGAATGCACGCATTCTCTGCAGTACCTAGGTACTTTTGCTACACCTGTCGACGAGGCTGGGGGAGTGGGGCAACGATATTTTAGTAGCCACTTCAGCAACTGACATAGTAGGCCAGAGTTCGTGCCTGTTACCAAGGAGAACCGCAAATATTTGAACTTGGGGGCCGAGGCTGGTCGTTTGTCGTCACCATCGATGCCACACCTGTAGGTCCCAGGTCTTAGCCTAGAAAATTATGGGATTTCCCACGTAAATTCATCAGTCTGCTAGAACCCTAACGTCACAACCCAGATGTTCACACAAAGTCTGTTCCAGTTCATTTTTTATATTTTTTCACCCCCCCCCCCCCCCACTCCCTCAGATCGTTTTCAAAGCTGGTACCCCAGAACGCGTCCCAGTTTGCTCGAAGACGTCAACTGTTCCCTGCAGATACAACCTCATAGGGACAAAGTGATGTCCAAGCCTGCCATATTTTCCCGTCCCCTGGCAGGAAACACAGTCTCCTAGCCTGCCACATTTTCCTATGGCATGCTGTGTCTAAAATAACTTGTACAACTTCATATAGCTACACTGTGTCTAAAATAACGTGTTCAACAACACAATGCTACGCTGTGTCTACAATAACGCGTACAACAACACAATGCTACGCCGTGTCTACAATAACGTGTACAACAACACAATGCTACGCCGTGTCTACAATAACGTGTACAACAACACAATGCTACGCTGTGTCTACAATAACGTGTTCAACAACACAATGCTACGCTGTGTCTACAATAACGTGTACAACAACACAATGCTACGCTGTGTCTACAATAACGTGTACAACAACACAATGCTACGCCGTGTCTACAAAAGTGTGTACAACACCACATGGCCACGACGTGCCTACAATAACTTGTACAACACCACATGGCCACCACGTGCCTACAATAACTTGTACAACAACACATAGCAACGCCGTGTCTACAAAAGTGTGTACAACACCACATGGCCACGACGTGCCTACAATAACTTGTACAGCAACACATAGCAACGCCGTGCCTACAATAATGTGTACAACACCCCATATCCACGCCGTGCCTACAATAACTTGTACAACAACAAATAGCAACGCCGTGTCTACAAAAGTGTGTACAACACCACATGGCCACGACGTGCCTACAATAACTTGTACAACAACACATAGCAACGCCGTGCCTACAATAATGTGTACAACACCCCATATCCACGACGTGCCTACAATAACTTGTACAACAACACATAGCAACGCCGTGTCTACAAAAGTGTGTACAACACCACATGGCCACGACGTGCCTACAATAACTTGTACAACAACACATAGCAACGCCGTGCCTACAATAATGTGTACAACACCCCATATCCACGACGTGCCTACAATAACTTGTACAACAACACATAGCAACGCCGTGTCTACAAAAGTGTGTACAACACCACATGGCCACGACGTGCCTACAATAACTTGTACAACAACACATAGCAACGCCGTGCCTACAATAATGTGTACAACACCCCATATCCACGCCGTGCCTACAATAACTTGTACAACACCCCATAGCCACGCCGTGCCTACAATAATGTGTACAACACCGCATAGCCACGCCGTGCCTACAATAATGTGTACAACACCCCATAGCCACGCCGTGCCTACAATAATGTGTACAACACCCCATAGCCACGCCGTGCCTACAATAATGTGTACAACACCCCATAGCCACGCCGTGCCTACAATAATGGTCCGTGTTGAAAATGGTGGGCCCTGAGTTAACTTGGTTGTAAAGTCCACGACTGGCTCCAGCTGTTGTAATAAATAGCTAAAGTCGGATGTGTATATTCCTGCTTTAGATAAACAGAAAAATTTGATAGCAGCTAACTGGGTCAAGCATAGAAGGTGGGGGGGGGGGGGGTGGTCTCATGGAGAGGGGAGGGGGTCTCAGGGTGAGGAGTGGGGTCTCAGGGGAGGGGAGGAAGAGGGGGGTCTCAGGGAGAGGAAATGGGGGGGGGGGGGTTTTACGTAGAAAAAGGCAGTCCGTCATGTCAATGAAGAAAAAAGCGCGCACACACACACACACATATATTTAGCTAAACACTACAAACACATACACACCCACGTATATATTTAGCTAAAAAACACCACAAACACACCCACATGTATATTTAGCTAAACACCACAAACACATATATATTTAGTTGAACACCACAAAAACACACACACAAATGAATAAAACAAAATGGCCAGAAAGGCAACAAACGAGAGAAGCTCGGTGAAGCAATTTCTCACGTCCCGGCTACGGAATGCGATAGCCCGCTTTCAGTGATGACGTTCACAGGATACGCAAGTGTGACGACGACCCACTACCTACAACTTGCCAGTCCGGCTCTAACCAACTGTTGCAGTCAAGGAATCCTCCCGTCCCCGATGAAGGAAAACCTCTCTTGCCCCAGTTAAGGAAAGGCTCCCGTGCCCCACTGAAGTAAATCCTTCTCCTCCAGCTCCGACCCGGGACGCGGTTTCAGGCCCACTGACTGAACCAACCCTCGACTCCGCTACTTATACTATCCCTATATTTAGCAGCCAATGGCGGCCGGTCCCGGAGATTCTTTTGGTGGTTATTTTTAGTCTGGGATATAAGGCGGTTGCCGGAATGGATTCCGTCATTGTCTGTGCAGATTTTCTCGGTGAGTGGACGTCATAAGATATTTGCTGTCTGCTGGATGACAGTCAACAATGACAGCACTGCTGGATCACTCACTGGAGCGGGCTCCTAGACTGCACAACTCCACACTGCCTAAATACAGTGACATCATGGATTTTCAGACTGTGAGTACTGACGCTTTTCTTTTGTTTATTAACTTCCATGAATGCACTTTGCTGTTGTGGTTTTTCTACTCAAATTTACGTTCAGTAGTTTGCCATTGCCTCTCAACGGTCTTTCCTTGATTTCGCTGTCGAAATCAACGTCATACGATCTGTTGTCAAATCGTCAGCTGCTGGGATCGAACCCTGCACCTCAGCACTACGAAGAGCACTCGCAACACCTAAGCCACAGACGCCGACAAATTGATGTTAAACTGTTGATTCCAGACAGCTCAGTGTCAGGCTATATGACTGATCTCACATGGTTCCATCGACCACATCTGTAGATCTTAAATTGTAGATCTACTTCTCTCGGTATATGAATGTGATCTCACATGGTTTCATTGGCCAAATCTGTAGATCTTAAATTGTAGATCTGCTTCTCTCGGTACATGAATGTGATCTCACCTGGTTTCATTGGCCAAATCTGTAGATCTTAAATTGTAGATCTGCTTTTGTTATGTTTGTGAGCCAACGGACGTGCCACATAAACACAGGCGTCGCGTGAGTACAAACATCCCGGCCGTTGTGTAGTGTCACTAAAGCTGTGTGTAATTATGAATTCATTAAAAGACAGAAGGCAGTTGACGTGAATCAAGCGGCTCTTGATGTGTTGGCACAGGCTGGTTATTGCAGTGTGAGACTGAAACATGGAAGCCTACGCTTATCGGCACGGCACATGATAATTATGATGACAGTAACCGGTTAATAATCTACTGCCTACAATAGCCTTTGGTTGGACTATAGCTGTTATATGCTAGCTAACTGGCTTAGGTACAGTGACGTCGTTAAACAACAACAGTGTTTTATTCGTCTTCTTTCCAAACATGTTATTCAGCACATAGTTGCCAGCTCTAATGCTTGTCTGTCTCTTCTCATGATTGCCTGTCTTGTCTCATGCTTGTCTGTCTATGTCTATTCTCATGCTTGTATGTCTTGTCTCATGCTTGTCTGTCTATGTCTATTCTCATGCTTGTCTGTCTTCTCTCATGCTTGTCTGTCTTCTTGTATGCTTTCCTGTCTTTTCCCATGTTTGTCTGTCTTGTTTCATGCTTTTCTGCCTTGTTTCATGATTGTCTTGTCTCATGATTGTCTTGTCTCATGCTTGCATGTCTTGTCTCATGCTTGCATGTCTTGTCTCATGCGTGTCTATCTGTCTCGGGCTTGTCTGCAAATCACCATTTGATTGTATCATTGACTGGCCTGACAGATTTGGTCAGTACTGAAGCAGATAGCAATCCAGCGATATTTTTCAGCTGCGACAGCCCTCACCATTCTATTTCTGGCCACCTCTAGCTATTTCTAGCCATTTCTATCGTAGCTTCCAAATTCGTCTAAAGAGCGTCAATTTTCTCATAGAATATGTGTGGGTGAGGATTGTACTGTTGGTGGCCCCTCGACTGTGACTCTGCTACTTGGAGCAGTTTAGACATGTTGAAACAAATTATTGGTCTGTCTGGAATGAAAAGATTTATACGAATGCTACTTGTTGCTGACTTGTTGCTTACTTGTGTACTCCACAGAACTGGGCCGACGTTGACAACTTCTTGTACCCAGACAACACGCCTTATGAGACCAGCATCATCAACATTTTCAGCGATCACCTGAGAACATCTGTAGCCTCGCCTGGGGACGCCAACACAGATTCGCCATCATCGACACCCACAAGTGCCTACCCCAGTCCTAGGCATGGGGCCATGTCTGTTGGCAGCCCGGGTTCCTCCAGTCTCAGCAGTGACAGCCCAGGTCCACAAGAGATGATCTATGACGATCTCCTCGACCTGGACTTCATCTTGAACAATTCCGTTGATGGCAGCATTTATGAAGATGCTCACAGCTGCCAGAAAATCAAACAGGAACCCGGTAGTGATGGTCTGCCAGATTTTTCTTCTGCTTTCTTGGACATCCCAGAAATCAAGTTTGATTATATCAACAGAGGCAACATGTTATTACCAATCTCTAAACCAAAGACAGTTGGGAGTAGCAACATTCTCACAGCCTCGTCTGGTAGTCCAGCCTTGCCACAGCAGTCTCATCAGCAGCAAATCAACGGCAACATGTCCCCAGTGTCCGAGTTCAAGATGCCCAAACATGAGTTCTCGCAAATGTCTCAGTCCTGCACATCTTACACCGCTTCCCTGACCGTAGTTCCAACCAGCCAGCTCCCTACCCAGAATCCTCATGTTGTCTTTTCTATGCATGGAAGCCACCTCTCGCCTCCCATCTCTCCTGAAAATCAGGATTTGAACATGCACAGTCTGAAGATGAACCAGCTGCCTATGTATCCACACGGTCACCAGCGGATGGTTATCAGACCAGCACACCTGATAAACAAAATACCTGTCCACCACCAACACCCCTCTCACCTGAGCCCAGCTGCAGGATCCCACCAGTTGATGACCCCACCACCATCCCCTCAGCGGGACCATCTCCTGGTCTCCCAGCAACCAATTGACAACACTGTTCAGCCTAAAAAACGAGGCAGACGAACCTGGGGCCGGAAGCGTCAGACAAGCCACTCGTGCTCACATCCTGGCTGCAGTAAAACCTACACCAAGAGCTCCCACCTGAAAGCTCACCTTCGCACTCACACGGGAGAGAAACCCTACCACTGTACCTGGAAGGGATGTGGCTGGAAGTTTGCCCGCTCGGATGAACTGACGCGTCACTATCGCAAGCACACCGGCGACCGGCCATTTCAGTGTCATCTTTGTGAGCGAGCATTTTCCAGAAGTGACCATCTGTCGTTGCACATGAAGAGACATATCTGAACTGTAACTTATCATCAGCGAACTGTTAAATTTGCATAATCCTTCCTAATGTGGAAGATGGAAGAATTTCTAGATGATTCATGGAGTTGTCACAGATCCGTGGTCACAAGCGACCACTGTTGTGCATTTTCCTGGTGAGACCCTCTGACTGCTTGGTGCTTGGTTTGGGTGTTGCATTGACTGTTCTTAATGGCAATGTTCAAATCCTTGCTTTCCTGAAGCCGTAACCAGAACAAGAGTGGTCAGTGGTGACAAATGGCTCCAGGAAGTCACTGGACCGCCTGGTCTTCCAACATTTGCCAGTTTACCATTTGAGGGTCTTGATTGTTGTTCTGGTGCCAATTGGTCATGACACTTGCCGTGACAACATAAACATGTGTCAACAATTTCTGTTGAATGTGATTAGGCTGGTCCCAATCAGGTTATTTGATACATGTCCGTGTTCTGATCTTCAGAGGGAGAAAAACCCAGCTGTTGTTCTTATAAATGGTGCTTAATGTTGGTTCCAGAAATTTTGATCTTCATATTGTGTGTTCAGGCTGACCTT
Organism: Candidula unifasciata; assembly: GCA_905116865.2. Taxonomy (NCBI): domain Eukaryota; kingdom Metazoa; phylum Mollusca; class Gastropoda; order Stylommatophora; family Geomitridae; genus Candidula; species Candidula unifasciata. Next base: position 115,394 of record CAJHNH020001334.1, read on the forward strand.
GATGCTGTGACCTTCACCTGAAACTGGGTCTCCCGCGTCTGCTTGTGCTGGCCGGGCCACACGAGACAGGGAGCCCAGCGGAGGTGATCAGTTGCTCCCGTTTGTACATAGACTCACTTCTCTTACATCTTAAATTCACTTCTCTTACATCTTAGATTCACTTCTCTTACATCTTAGATTCACTTCTCTTACATCTTAGACTCACTTCTGTTATATTTTAGACTCACTTCTCTTACATCTTAGATTCACTTCTCTTACATCTTAGATTCACTTCTCTTTCATCTTAGATTCACTTCTGTTATATTTTAGTCTCATTTCTGTTATATGTTAGACTCACTTCTGTGTATAACCATCACCCGTGGTCACCACTTTGCCTTGATGCTTACAAATACCACCACATGTATTCGCCCCTGACCGCCTCAGTCTCACACTAGGTCATCTACTTACATTTAAGGGAGACAATCATACGTTAGTTCTCGGGACTTGTATCCAGACATTAGATGCTTGTTCTCGGGACTTGTATCCATGAATCAGACAGTATTTCTCAGGACTTGTTTCCATGAATCAGACAGTAGTTCTCCGGACTTGTTTCCATGAATCAGACAGTAGTTCTCCGGACTTGTACCCATGAATCAGACAGTAGCTCTCCGGACTTGTACCCATGAATCAGACAGTAGTTCTCCGGACTTGTACCCATGAATCAGACAGTAGTTCTCCGGACTTGTATCCATGAATCAGACAGTAGTTCTCAGGACTTGTATCCATGAATCAGACAGTAGTTCTCCGGACTTGTACCCATGAATCAGACAGTAGTTCTCCGGACTTGTATCCATGAATCAGACAGTAGTTCTCCGGACTTGTACCCATGAATCAGACAGTAGTTCTCCGGACTTGTATCCATGAATCAGACAGTAGTTCTCCGGACTTGTTTCCATGAATCAGACAGTAGTTCTCCGGACTTGTACCCATGAATCAGACAGTAGCTCTCCGGACTTGTACCCATGAATCAGACAGTAGTTCTCCGGACTTGTACCCATGAATCAGACAGTAGTTCTCCGGACTTGTACCCATGAATCAGACAGTATTCTCTCGGACTTGTATCCATGAATCAGACAGTAGTTCTCCGGACTTGTATCCATGAAATCAGACAGTAGTTCTCCGACTTGTACCCATGAATCAGACAGTAGTTCTCCGGACTTGTATCCATGAATCAGACAGTAGTTCTCCGGACTTGTACCCATGAATCAGACAGTAGTTCTCCGGACTTGTATCCATGAATCAGACAGTAGTTCTCCGGACTTGTACCCATGAATCAGACAGTAGTTCTCCGGACTTGTATCCATGAATCAGACAGTAGTTCTCCGGACTTGTATCCATGAATCAGACAGTAGTTCTCCGGACTTGTACCCATGAATCAGACAGTAGTTTTGAGCACCTATATCTAGAAAGTGGACAGTAATTTTCTATACTCATATCCAGTTAAAAAATATGTCTAGGAAACACTGAGGAATAAATCAGGAAATTGTTGCCAAATATATGAAAGGTATTTGGTTGTACATGCTGCCATTATATTATCTAGCGCTAACAGGTTTTGTCAAACAGACTTATAGGTTGAATTCCTGCTGCTGTTATAGTGTCATTATACTGTCTCATGCCTTACATACATATTGTTTATATTATCATGACAACGTTGCGCATGATTTGTACATAGATTTCCTTTTACAGCATGGTAATTAATATATTCATAGCTTGAATATATATGCTGTGTTCGAATATTGTAGACAGTTCTAGTATGACCCTGAAGTATTGTATTAATTAGGCTATGTTCTCATGCAATGTGCTGTCAACTTAAACAAGACTGTGTTTTATTATTACAACCTGGCAACAAGGATGTCTGCCTGGCTAGCGTGAGCAGTGCTGCTTCAGTGCAGACTCTCAAGACAAACCTGGCAAGTTTGTCATCATCAACAGTTAAATTACTTGATAGATTCTTTATAGGATGATAAATGTTGATTGAAAATATGTCGAAGCCAGGAAGTCCGGCCGTGCAGCTGACCCAGTAGACATTCATGTGAATGTTGCTCCCTGTGGTGAGGGTGGGCAGATGACATGATATGGTAGGATACAAGTATTCTCTACTGACTGTAAGTGCTCATGTCACAGATATCCTCTAAAACAGGCCAGCCGCCACAGTTAAGACCTGTCAGCTGGCTATGTACTCTGTTGGTGCTAGCAACATTTGGCAGAATACCATGTCTGGTTTCACAAATATCTTGTCTATAGTGCATACAATGTCTGGTTTCACAAATATCTTGTCTATAGTGCATACCATGTCTGGTTTCACAAATATCTTGTCTATAGTGCATACAATGTCTGGTTTCACAAATATCTTGTCTATAGTGCATACCATGTCTGGTTTCACAAATATCTTGTTCTATAGTGCATACCATGTCTGGGTTTCACAAATATCTTGTCTATAGTGCATACCATGTCTGGTTTCACAAATATCTTGTCTATAGTGCATACCATGTCTGGTTTCACAAATATCTTGTCTATAGTGCATACCATGTCTGGTTTCACAAATATCTTGTCTATAGTGCATACCATGTCTGGTTTCACAAATATCTTGTCTATAGTGCATACAATGTCTGGTTTCACAAATATCTTGTCTATAGTGCATACCATGTCTGGTTTCACAAATATCTTGTCTATAGTGCATACCATGTCTGGTTTTCACAAATATCTTGTCTCTATAGTGCATACAATGTCTGGTTTGACAAATATCTTGTCTATAGTGCATACAATGTCTGGTTTCACAAATATCTTGTCTATAGTGCATACCATGTCTGGTTTCACAAATATCTTGTCTATAGTGCATACCATGTCTGGTTTCACAAATATCTTGTCTATAGTGCATACAATGTCTGGTTTCACAAATATCTTGTCTATAGTGCATACCATGTCTGGTTTCACAAATATCTTGTCTATAGTGCATACCATGTCTGGTTTCACAAATATCTTGTCTATAGTGCATACAATGTCTGGTTTCACAAATATCTTGTCTATAGTGCATACCATGTCTGGTTTCACAAATATCTTGTCTATAGTGCATACAATGTCTGGTTTCACAAATATCTTGTCTATAGTGCATACCATGTCTGGTTTCACAAATATCTTGTCTATAGTGCATACCATGTCTGGTTTCACAAATATCTTGTCTATAGTGCATACCATGTCTGGTTTCACAAATATCTTGTTTATAGTGCATACCATGTCTGGTTTCACAAATATCTTGTTTATACTGCATCAGAATCCATTTATTTATAAACCATTCACTTTGTAACATTTACGATCGTTGATTATTCCATGTTGTTGAAAGATCACGGTTAGGCAGATTTGGCAGTCCACAGCTGAGCTGTATACAATTTGATCAAATCTGCCGTGACCACGTGACTGAACACAGTGTCATTCAGCTGGCCAGAGGTTGGTCACAACATAATCTAAAGCTAGTTGGAACGTATTGGCCTGTTTAATAGACAGTAAAGGCCGGACGATGCTCTCTTGAACCCAGCAAGATATCCACTCAAATGTTCTTCCCTTGTAAGAAATTCTGTTCAAGGGTTCTGCCGTCGACTGACACACTTTTGCCTTACTCATGTTGTCCTGTCAACTGTTTCTCTGTGACACATGGTTCTCTGTGACACATGGTTCTCTGTGACACATGGTTCTCTGTGACACATGGTTTTATGTGACACCTGGTTTTATGTGACACATGGTTTATTGTGACACATGGTTTTCTGTGACACATGGTTCTCTGTGACACATGGTTTTATGTGACACATGGTTCTTTATACACATGGAATTGTTCAGTAATATTGTCACTGATTTGTGTTATTTTATAAATTATTATTATTGACAAGTATATTCTATCAGTTTACAAAGGTACTGGCTACCATCTGTTTGTGTCAACTATAGTTGTAATAATACTCACTGCTATCAGCCATCTCAGTCTGTATAGACCAGGAATGAGTCAACAGCCATCTCAGTCTGTATAGACCAGGAATTAGTCAACAGTCATCTCAGTCTGTGTAGACCAGGACTGAGTCAACAGTCATCTGAGTCTGTGTAGACCCGGACTGAGTCAGACAGTCCAGCCCCCATAAAGCATCACATCTTCTGTTAGCTAGATCACATTTTGTGATACATGTACCATTTTGTTTGTCAGCTGTAACACATGTCTGTTAGCTAAATCACTTTGTAACTCAGACACAATGTTAGATCGATTAATCACGTCTCAGTAGCAGCTGCTTGCGCAGTTGCTTATAATAACAAACTAGCAGTATTGTAATTGCGATCACATTTGTCATTATGTGATGTTCCGGTCGGAATGTCCCAACAGTTAGCCCTCCAGGTCACATTGTTGCCAACAGTTAGCCCTCCAGGTCACATCGTTGCCAACAGTTAGCCCGCCAGGTCACATTGTTGCCAACACTTAGCCCGCCAGGTGACATTGTTGCCAAGAGTTAACCCGCCAGGTCACATCGTTGCCAACAGTTAACCCGCCAGGTTACATTGTTGCCAACAGTTAGCCCACCAGGTCATATTGTTACCAACAGCCCGCCAGGTCACATTGTTACCAACAGTTAACCCGCCAGGTCACATTGTTGCCAACAGTTAACCCGCCAGGTTACATCGTTGCCAACAGCCCGCCAGGTCGCTATGTCCCAACAGTTATCCCACGGTGTGACTGCTGCCAGACATGGCCAAGAATGTGGGAACATCTCTAGAGTTTGTTGTCTGCGTCCAGTTGGCTCCAAAATGTCGCATCTGGTTTTAAATGTCCAGGACAGAAAGTAGAAACAAGAAACACGAGACTTGCTCTTCTGTATATGTTGGGAGGTGTGGTTGTTTTGTCACACACAAGTGCATGTGCGCACAAATTTACATCCAACACATGCCTTATAGAAATGAGTAAAGCTTGGCACCAGGGTCTTATAAATGATGGCCACAGAATACAGCAAAGTCTGGCCATGTTGGATGTTGAATGCTATGATCCACCCCTCCTGGCTACACACGGGCTATATGTCACTCACTCACTCACTCACTCACTCACCGTCTCTCCCTGTTCGTCATGGGCATATTGTTTACCCACTACTTTTGTTTGTTTTTCTGACGTTGACGTATTCAAACAGACCGAATGTAGACCTACAGAAAATGATGTCCCGACAGCCGCTAGTCAAATTGTGCCTGCCCTGTATGGCCTACAAATCATGCAACCATTACTTCAAGCGATGGCGCTCTCTACGCCCGCTTTCCTCGCAATAAAATATTATTTATTCTAAGCACACAAACTTTGGGTTTGAACTTGTTTATTGTCCTATAGGTTTTTGAACTTAAGTCTCTTGTGTTGTGAATGACGTCATGTTTCCTATGTTGTAAATGTCTCAACATGACGTCATATTTCCTGTGTTGTGAATGTCTCAATGTGAAGTCTGATGTTTCCTGTGTTGTGAATGTCTCAACTTGACGTGATGTTTTCTGTGTTATGAATTTCTCAACTTGACGTCTGATGTTTCATGTGTTGTGAATGGCTCAACTTGAAGTCATGTTTCCTGTGTTATGAATGTGTCAGCTTGATGTCATGTTTCCTATGTTGTAAATGTCTCAACTTGATATCTGATCTTTCCTGTGTTGTGAATGTCTCAACGTGAAGTCTGATGATTCCTGTGATGTGAATGTCTAAACTTGACGTCTCATGTTTCTTTTGTTGTGAATGTCTCAACTTGACACACGACAAATGTCACTGAGTGGCCAGGGGCGTCACACCAGATGACCAGCACAGGACAAGTTGGCCCACATATCAGAGATAACCTTGAAGAGCGGCAAGTAACCCTAACCTTGAAGGCAGGCATGCTTGCAACGGCCTGCAAGTAAGGGATGACGACCTTGCGCCATCAGCTCCTGTGTTTACGTGTGGTCTCTTTTTGTGCTGGGACAAGGCCAGCCGGCCAACAACAACCAAGTATCTTTTGGCAGGCAGTGTCGGCTAGCATCCTGCCTTCGTCAACTGTATTGACTCGACAAATATTTCCGCCACCTGCAAGCACCAGCTAAATCTCATAGCCACACAAGTCTAACGCAGGTATCTGTAGACCTTGGACATTTTATGTTAGTTCTAGGAGCGACGGTCAAACTAAAATATACGGAGGGGGGGGGGGGGGAGTTGAGATAGACACTTGAAACACAAGCGTTTCAGGTCTGTCTCACACAGGACCTACTTCACACGTGGGTGTGTATGTGAGTGCGTGTTGTGCTTTTGTATGGGTCATGTGTATGTATGTATGTGCTGACAAGGTTCCAACTCTCGTGTTGGACTGTTTCAGTTGAAACTGCTGACGACAGTTATAGAATAAGTGTGGGCATCTGGACGTGAGTGGGTGTAGGCATGTTGGCATGAGTAGGTGCAGGCAAATTGGTATGAGTGGGTGTAGACATGTTGGTGTGAGTGGGTGTAGGCATTTTGGCATGAGTGGGTTTAGACATGTTGGCGTGAGTGGGTGTCGACATGTTGGCGTGAGTGGGTGTAGGCATTTTGGCATGAGTGGGTGTAGACATGTTGGCGTGAATGGGTGTAGACATGTTGGCGTGAGTGGGTGTAGACATGTTGGCATGAGTGGGTGTAGACATGTTGGCGTGAGTGGGTGTAGACATGTTGGCGTGAGTGGGTGTCGACATGTTGGCGTGAGTGGGTGTCGGCATTTTGGCATGAGTGGGTGTAGACATGTTGGCGTGAGTGGGTGTAGACATGTTGGCGTGAGTGGGTGTAGACATGTTGGCGTGAGTGGGTGTAGACATGTTGGCGTGAGTGGGTGTACACATGTTGGCGTGAGTGGGTGTAGGCATGTTGGTGTGAGTGGGTGTAGGCATGTTGGCGTAAGTGTGTGTAGGCATGTTGGTGTGAGTGGATGTAGGCATTTTGGCGTGAGTGGGTGTAGGCATGTTGGTGTGAGTGGGTGTAGGCATGTTGGTATGAGTAGGTGTAGACATGTTAGTGTGAGTGGGTGTAGGTATTTTGGCATGAGTGGGTGTAGGCATGTTGGCGTGAGTGGGTGTAGGCATGTTGGCGTGAGTGGGTGTAGGCATGTTGGCGTGAGTGGGTGTAGGCATGTTGGTGTGAGTGGGTGTAGACATGTTGGCGTGAGTGTGTGTTTGCATTTTGGCATGAGCAGGTGTAGACATGTTGGAGTGAGTGGGTGTAGGCATGTTGGCGTGAGTGGGTGTAGGCATATTGGCATGAGTGGGTGTAGGCATTTTGGCATGAGTGGGTGTAGACATGTTGGCGTGAGTGGGTGTAGGCATGTTGGTGTGAGTGGGTGTAGGCATGTTGGCATGAGTGGGTGTAGGCATATTGGTGTGAGTGGGTGTAGACATGTTGGCGTGAGTAGGTGTAGACATGTTGGCGTAAGTGGATGTAGGCATGTTGGTGTGAGTGGGTGTAGGCATGTTGGCGTGAGTGGGTGTAGGCATTTTGGCATGAGTGGGTGTAGACATGTTGGCGTGAATGGGTGTAGGCATGTTGGCATGAGTGGGTGTAGGCATGTTGGTTTGAGTGGGTGCAGGCATATTAGTATGAGTGGGTGTAGACATGTTGGTGTGAGTGGGTGTAGGCATTTTGGCATGAGTGGGTGTAGGCATGTTGGTATAAGAGGGTGTAGGCATGTTGGTATGAGAGGGTGTAGGCATTTTGGCATGAGTGGTTGTAGACATGTTGGCGTGAGTGGGTGTCGACATGTTGGCGTGAGTGGGTGTAGGCATTTTGTCATGAGTGGGTGTAGACATGTTGGCATGAGTGGGTGTAGACATGTTGGCATGAGTGGGTGTAGACATGTTGGCGTGAGTGGGTGTAGACATGTTGGCGTGAGTGGGTGTAGGCATTTTAGCGTGAGTGGGTGTACACATGTTGGCGTGAGTGGATGTAGGTATGTTGGTGTGAGTGGGTGTAGGCATTTTGGCATGAGTGTGTGTAGACATGTTGGCGTGAGTGGGTGTAGGCATGTTGGTGTGAGTGGGTGTAGACATGTTGGCGTGAGTGTGTGTTTGCATTTTGGGATGAGCAGGTGTAGACATTTTGGAGTGAGTGGGTGTAGGCATGATGGCGTGAGTGGGTGTAGGCATGTTGGCGTGAGTGTGTGTAGGCATTTTGGCATGAGCGGGTGTAGACATGTTGGCGTGTGTGTGTAGACATGTTGGCATGTGGGTGTAGACATGTTGGCGTAAGTGGATGTAGGCATGTTGGTGTGAATAGGTGTAGGCATTTTGGCGTGAGTGGGTGTAGACATGTTGGCGTGAGTGGGTGTAGGCATGTTGGTATAAGAGGGTGTAGGCATGTTGGTATGAGAGGGTGTAGGCATTTTGGCATGAGTGGTTGTCGACATGTTGGCGTGAGTGGGTGTAGGCATTTTGGCATGAGTGGGTGTAGACATGTTGGCATGAGTGGGTGTAGACATGTTGGCGTGAGTGGGTGTAGACATGTTGGCGTGAGTGGGTGTAGGCATTTTAGCATGAGTGGGTGTAGGCATGTTGGTGTGAGTGGGTGTAGGCATGTTGGCATAAGTGGATGTAGGCATGTTGGTGTGAGTGGGTGTAGGCATGTTGGCGTGAGTCGGTGTAGGCATTTTGGCATGAGTGTGTGTAGACATGTTGGCGTGAGTGGGTGTAGGCATGTTGGTGTGAGTGGGTGTAGACATGTTGGCGTGAGTGTGTGTTTGCATTTTGGCATGAGCAGGTGTAGACATGTTGGAGTGAGTGGGTGTAGGCATGTTGGCGTGAGTCGGTGTAGGCATTTTGGCATGAGTGTGTGTAGACATGTTGGCGTGAGTGGGTGTAGGCATGTTGGTGTGAGTGGGTGTAGACATGTTGACGTGAGTGGTGTTGTTTTGGCATGGGGGCATGAGGCAGGTGTAGACATGTTGGAGTGAGTGGGTGTAGGCATGTTGGCGTGAGTGGGTGTAGGCATGTTGGCGTGAGTGGGTGTAGGCATTTTGGCATGAGTGGGTGTAGACATGTTGGCGTGTGGGTGTAGACATGTTGGCGTAAGTGGATGTAGACATGTTGGCGTGAATGGGTGTAGGCATGTTGGCATGAGTGGGTGTAGGCATGTTGGTTTGAGTGGGTGCAGGCATATTAGTATGAGTGGGTGTAGACATGTTGGTGTGAGTGGGTGTAGGCATTTTGGCATGAGTGGGTGTAGGCATGTTGGTATAAGAGGGTGTAGGCATGTTGGTATGAGAGGGTGTAGGCATGTTCGGTATGAGAGGATGTAGGCATGTTGGTATGAGTGGGTGTAGGCATGTTGGTATGAGTGGGTGTAGGCATGTTGGTATGAGTTTAGCAATGTCGGCGTGAGTGGGTTTGAGCATGCCAGTGTCAATGGGTTTAGGTATGAGTGGGTGTGTGCAGCTATGCGTGAGTGGGTGTAGGCATGCCTGTCATCAGATGTAGGTCTTCTAGCAATGTGGACACATTGTTTTCAAGTTTTTGTCTACACATTTTCACATTATTTCAAACATTGTATTTTATTTGCTTGCCATTCAGCATATTATTATTATCAATCCCCACTTTTTCCCCCACCGAGCATCCACAGGTTGTCTTTGTGTCGGCGCTCGTGTCTCTCATACTGACTTGTCACATGACGCAACACACACTCGCATACACAGACACTTAACTTCAACAATCGGACCAAGATGGAGCGAGGCACCCACAGATATCAGTTAGATGTACGTCAACACAACAAGTCTGGGAGCCGATCAACCTGCCAGGTGCCTGCTTCTGCAGACCCTGCGCCTGCAATCACCTGCTCTACAAGGCTGATCCATGTTTCAGTACACAGCAAGTTACACAGGCCAGATTGGGTGACGCCTACCAACCAATCATGCAGCTACGCTTATGTTTGTCTACACACGGTCAAGTTTGTCCACACAGGGTCACGTTTGCCCACACACGGAAACGTCCGTCTCCACATGGCCACGTTTGCCTACACACGGTTATATTTATCCACACACAGCTACGTTTGCCCACACACAGTCACGTTTGCCCACACACAGTCACGTTTGCCCACACAGTCTCGTTTACCCACACACCGTCACGTTTGCCCACACACCGTCACGTTTGCCCACAACGGCCACGTTTGATTACCTTGGGCCAAATGCTACCGAATGCTGTCTCCTGGCATTATCTTCACCCCCCACACCCAACTCTTAGTTTTGACCTGTAGACACTGACCTTGAGTCGTGACCGGTACAGATTCTCTATGACCCATACATCAAATAATGGAAGTGATGAGCACAATGTGACTACAAGCAGGCATAGTCGTTAACAACTATGTAGAAATATGTCAGCAGTGTAAATTTTGTCTAGTGGATGAACAGATCCATCTATTGACAGCAGTGTAAATGTTGTCTTGAGATTGAACAGATCCATCAATAGACAGCAGTGTAAATGTTGTGTGGTGATTAAACAGATTCATCTAATATCAGCAGTGTAAATGTTGTCTGCTGGTTGAACAGATCCATCTACGGATAGCAGTGTATGTTGTCTGGTGGTTGATCAGATCCATCTATGGATAGCAGTGTAAATGTTGTCTGGTGGTTGAACAGATCCATCTATGGAAAGCAGTGTAAATGTTGTCTGGTAGTTGGACAGATCCATCTATGGATAGCAGTGTATGTTGTCTGGTGGTTGATCAGATACATCTATGGATAGCAGAGTGTATGTTGTCGAGTGTATGTTGTCTAGTGGATGAAAAGATCCATCTATGGACAGCAGTGTAAGTGTTGTGTGGTGATTGAACAGATCCATCTATTGGCAGCAGTGTAAATGTTGTCTAGTGGATGAAAAGATCCATCTATGGACAGCAGTGTAAGTGTTGTGTGGTGATTGAACAGATCCATCTATTGGCAGCAGTGTAAATGTTGTGTGGTGATTGAACAGATCTATCTATTTACAGCAGCGTAAATGTTGTCTGGTGGTTGAACAGATCCATCTATGGATAGCAGTGTAAATGTTGTGTGGTGGTTGATCAGATCCATCTATGGATAGCAGTGTAAATGTTGTCTGGTGGTTGAACAGATCCATCTATGGATAGCAGTGTATGTTTTCTGGTGGTTGATCAGATCCATCTATTGGCAGCAGTGTAAATGGTGTGTGGTGATTGAAAAGATCCATCTATTTACAGCAGCGTAAATGTTGTCTGCTGGTTGAACAGATCCATCTACGGATAGCAGTGTATGTTGTCTGGTGGTTGATCAGATCCATCTATGGATAGCAGTGTAAATGTTGTCTGGTGGTTGAACAGATCCATCTATGGAAAGCAGTGTAAATGTTGTGTGGTGATTGAACAGATCCATCTATTGGCAGCAGTGTAAATGATGTGTGGTGATTGAAAAAGAATCATCTATTGACAGCAGCGTAAAATGTTGTACAGCAGGTTGAACAGTCTAATAGCAGTGTATGTTGTCTGGTGGTTGAACAGATCCATCTATGGATAGCAGTGTAAATGTTGTGTGGTGATTGAACAGATCCAACTATTGGCAGCAGTGTAAATGTTGTCTGGTGGTTGAACAGATCTATGGATAGCAGTGTATGTTGTCTGGTGGTTGATCAGATCCATCTATGGATAGCAGTGTAAATGTTGTCTGGTGGTTGAACAGATCCATCTATGGATAGCAGTGTAAAATGTATGTCTAATGGTTGGTTCTATTGTGTAAATGTGTATGAGTGGTTGATCAGATCCATCTATTGACAGCAGTGTAAATGGTGTGTGGTGATTGAAAAGATCCATCTATTTACAGCAGCGTAAATGTTGTCTGCTGGTTGAACAGATCCATCTACGTATGGCAGTCGTGTAAATGCTGTACTGGTGGTTGAAACAGATCCATCTATGGATAGCAGTGTAAATGTTGTCTGGTGGTTGAACAGATCCATCTATGGAAAGCAGTGTAAATGTTGTGTGGTGATTGAACAGATCCATCGTTTGGCAGCAGTGTAAATGATGTGTGGTGATTGAACAGATCCTTCTATTTACAGCAGCGTAAATGTTGTCTGGTAGTTGAACAGATCCATCTATGGATAGCAGTGTATGTTGTCTGGCGGTTGAACAGATCCATCTATGGATAGCAGTGTAAATGTTGTCTGGTGGTTAAAGAGATCAATCTATGGTAATTTCAGCAGTATATGGTAAAGTGTAAACAGATTCGTTTGGCAGTGTAAATGATTGTGTGGTGATTGAACAGATTCATCTATGGATAGCTATTGGCAGCAGTATAAATGCTGTCTGTGTGGGTAACGATTGAAAAGATCCAATCTATTAGCAGTGTAGTTAGTCTGTAAACAGCATCCCATCTATGGATTAGCAGTGTTAAATGTTGTCGGTTGGGTTAAAGAGATCCATCTATGAGCTAGCAGTGTAAATGTTGTCTGGTGGTTGATCAGATCAATCTATTCGGCAGCCAGTGTAAATGGATATTGCAATAGATCCATCTATTTAGAAGATACGTAGTGTAAATGTTGTCTGGGTAGTTGAACAGATCCATCTATGGATAGCAGTGTAAATGCAGATCCTCTATGTAGCAGTGTAAATGTTGTCTGGTAGTTGAACAGATCCATCTATGGATAGCAGTGTATGTTGTCTGGTGGTTGAACAGATCCATCTATGGATAGCAGTGCATGTTGTCTGGTGGTTGATTAGATCCATCTATTGGCAGCAGTGTAAATGTTGTGTGGTGATTGAACAGATCCATCTGTTTACAGCAGCGTAAATGTTGTCTGGTGGTTAAACAGATCCATCTATGGATAACAGTGTATGTTGTCTGGTGGTTGATGAGATCCATCTATGGATAGCAGTGCATGTTGTATGGTGGTTGATCAGATACATATATGGTCAGCAGTCTATGTTGTCTAACGTTTGAACAGATCCATCAATGAACAGCGGTGTACGTTGTCTGGTTCTGAATGAATAGACTCATCTATGGTCAGCAGTCTATGTTGTCAGGTCATTGAACAGATTTATCTATGGTCAGCAGTCTATGTTGTCAGGTCATTGAACAGATTTATCTATGGTCAGCAGTCTATGTTGTCAGGTCATTGAACAGATTTATCTATGGTCAGCAGTCTATGTTGTCAGGTCATTCTATTGAACAGGTATTTATCTTGGTTTACAGCAGTCTATATTTGTGTCAGGTCATGGAAACAGATTTAATCATGGTCAGCAGTCTATGTTGTCAGGTCATTGAACAGATTTATCTATGGTCAGCAGTCTGTGTTGTCAGGGCATTGAACAGATTTTATCTATGGGTCAGCAGTCTGTTTTGTCAGGTCATTGAACAGATTTATCTATGGTCAGCAGTCTGTGTTGTCAGGTCATTGAACAGATTTATCTATGGTCAGCAGTCTATGTTGTCAGGTCATTTGAACAGATTTATCTATGGTCAGCAGTCTATGTTGTCAGGTCATTGAACAGATTTATCTATGGTCAGCAGTCTTATGTTGTCAGGTCATTGAACAGATTTATCTATGGTCAGCAGTCTATGTTGTCAGGTCATTGAACAGATTTATCTATGGTCAGCAGTCTATGTTGTCAGGTCATTGAACATTTGTCTAGATTATCTTAGGTCAGCAGTCCAGTGCATGTTGTTGTCAGGTCATTGAACAGATTTATCTATGGTCAGCAGGTAACAGCTATGTTGTCAGGTCATTGAACAGATTTATTGGTTGATATGGTCAGCAGTCTATGTTGTCAGGTCATTGAACAGATTTATCTATGGTCAGCAGTCTATGTTGTCAGGTCATTGAACAGATTTATCTATGGTCAGCAGTCTATGTTGTCAGGTCATTGAAAACAGATTTATCTATGGTCAGCAGTCCTATTTGTCAGGTCATTGAACAGATTTATCTATGGTCAGCAGTCTATGTTGTCAGGTCATTGAACAGATTTATCTATGGTCAGCAGTCTGTGTTGTCAGGTCATTGAACAGATTTATCTATGGTCAGCAGTCTGTGTTGTCAGGTCATTGAACAGATTTATCTATGGTCAGCAGTCTGTGTTGTCAGGTCATTGAACAGATTTATCTATGGTCAGCAGTCTATGTTGTCAGGTCATTGAACAGATTTATCTATGGTCAGCAGTCTATGTTGTCAGGTCATTGAACAGATTTATCTATGGTCAGCAGTCTATGTTGTCAGGTCATTGAACAGATTTATCTATGGTCAGCAGTCTATGTTGTCAGGTCATTGAACAGATTTATCTATGGTCAGCAGTCTATGTTGTCATGGTGGTTAATCCATCTAAATACAGCAGTGCAGGTAGCACCACACTCTTCACTCTTTCCCCAAAGCAAAAAGCGGGCATCATCAAAATAAACGGAATACTTCTAAGAGATGATAAAGAGCCCACGTACCTCGGAGTCACATTTGATGACAGGTTGACATGGAGAAAACATATCAACAAGGCAGCAACCAAAGCCAGGAGGAAGACAGCCATACTAAGAAAACTAAGTGGAACCACATGGGGAGCCAGTGGGAAAATACTCAATAAAGTATACCATCAGAGCATACTTTCACACTTGGAATATGGGTCAACTGCATGGTGTTCAGCATCTAGTACCACATTAAAGGAGTTGGACATAGTGCAAAATCAAGCACTCAGAGTCATCACAGGAGGGATGAAATCAACCCCCATATTAGAAATGGAGAAAGCTGGAAAAACACAGGCACTGAGAGATACAAAGTTGCAAATACAAGCTGAAAAGCTCCTCAGTATGCCAGATCACCCCATGAAAAATAAATTTCAGAACCTAGCCTTGGAACGGTTAAAAAGAAGCAGCTTTATACATCAAGCAAAAAGAATATGTAGACAAACTGCTGACCTCCCAGAAATTGGTTGTCCACAACAGTATTCCAGAACAAACCCCATGGAGAGAGAAATGCAAACTAACAGTACAAATCCAGACAAATGTGAAAGGAATATTTGACAAGAAAGAACAAGATAGTGTACAACGCAGAATGGCCACCCTCAGTTAAATTGATGAAGAATACCCACAAGAACAATGGGTCAGAGTCTATACAGATGGGTTCGCCGAAAGTGCAGTTAGAAATGGTGGTGCTGGAGTGTACATAGAATTCCCAGATGGTACTAGGGATAAGTCCAGCGTACCAACCGGAAAGTACTGCCATAACTATGATGCATAAACTCAGGCTATCAAGATAGCAACAGAGAAACTGCTAAATACCAAACTTGGCTCCCAGTATGTGGTAATGCTGACAGATGCAAAATCAGTACTTGAAGCCCCCCAGTCTAGGAAACTATTAGAATTACGAAACACTGCTAACACAACTCAGCCTTCTGCAAAGAGTTGTAATGCAGTGGATACCATCATATTGTGGAGTGCCTGGAAATGAGAAAGCTGATCAACTGGCAGGGGAAGGTGCGACAAAAGTGCAGCCGGATGTACCAGTCACATACCACCAAAAGAAAACAATCATTAAATCAATCAGGAAACCACCAGCCCCAGCACAAGACGACTATTTTATTTTGGGCAAATCAGAACAAGTCATTATCCCCCGCCTCAGAACAGGGCACAACCGATTACGTAACCACATGTACACAAAATTCAAGATAGGCGTATCAGCCATGTGCACCTGTGGAAATGTGCCCTAGACAGCAGAGCATGTACTCCAGGACTGCACCGAATTTGACACATTAGGGCAAACCTTTTGGCCTGAAAGAACAACAGTGGAACGTAAACTTTATGGACCATTGAATGATTTAACAACAACAGGGAAATTTATACAAGAGACAAAATTGCTGATATAGACAACTTATTTCAGGCGAACAAAAGAAGAAGAAGAAGCAGTGCATGTTGTCAGGTGTTTGATAAGATCCATCGATGGTCAGTAGTGTACGTTGTCTTGTGGTTGAACAGAATCATCTATTACAGCAGAGTATGTTGTTTAGTGGTTGAACAGATCCATCTATGTACAGCAGTGTATGTTGTCTAGGCTGAACAGGTCCATCTATGGTCATCCGCGTAAATGATCTCGTTGACGTCAAAGGGTTGTACTGCGCACCCCTCATCCTTCTCAGACTGGTCACCAGTTCGCTATATTTGATGGGTGGCTGGCGTTGTGCCGCACAGTGCGAAACCGTGTCTGTTCTCAGGCCAGTCTCTTGGATTTGTTTCATTGAATTCCTCAAAACCAAACATGTCGACCGCTAGTTGCCAGTCTCTCGCACAGACAAGAATGGATGGAGCGTATGCGACTTTGTTGAAAGTAACTTTAAAAATCTGACCAGACTTGAAAAAGCGCATGGGAGAGACGTTAGGACTGGCCCTCGCGTTGGCCCTCATCCTTGCTTTGTCCACAATGTCGGCCAGCTCTTTCAGGGCCTTGTTGTGGCGCCATGTACATCGTCCCTGCCCTAAGGCTTTTCTGCACGCGGACAACAGGTGCTCGAGCCTCTGCTTAGCATTGCATAAGGGACATGTCGGGTCAGTGGTGGCATGCCGTTTGACCATGTTAGCACCAGAGAGTAACAAACATATCGTATGCATTTCGAATGACGAAGATCAGTCGCAATGAAGCCATTTGCCAGATATCGCTCCGAGTGAGTTCTCGTGGCCAGGCGTTCTCGAGGCCGATCCATTGACAGTGTGGTGACAGCTGGGCTGCTATTTGGACCTGAAACTCCTGAAAGTCCATGATCTGTTTTGTGACACCATCTATGCGCTCTTTATCCGAGGCTTTTAACCACCACGTAACCTTCCCTTGCCCGAAGCCGAGTCGGTCGGTTTGCGAGAAACCCATGACTTCTCTCAATGTGTGTGCGTTCTGAGCAGATGTTATCGTATCTGTTTCTTTCCTGTCTTTAGAGCGAGCTGGACAGCTGTTACTACGAGGTCTGCAGACTCGCGCAACATCATAACGAGTCTTGTCTTGTCCACTTTAAACTCTTCGGATATCGACTTCTTATTCTTCTTTGTGTTCGGTTTCGTATGCTCAGATCAGACCATCGGGTGAGCTGCCTCTATGAACTCGCATGTCAGTAGCAGGTCTTTCATTGTTCCCCATAGCTTGCTCTGCACAATTTGCTCTTGAGGCCAGGTGTCTTTTCGAAGTTGTAGGTAGTGTGGACAGGTCTGCAGAATGTGCTCAGGTGTTTGTGGTCCTGTTTGACAGGCACACTGTGCGAACTGTATATTTTTTCTATTTACGTGGTAGGTGAGCCTGAAGTGTCCTGTTCGTAGACAGAAAATTGTTGTATGTTGCTTTCTGTTTAGTCTGCTTATAACAATTCCTTGTATTTTCCCTTGATCAGTGTTCTGATTTCTGGTAATGACAATGAATGGATATGTTGTTTCTCCTTTGTTTTTAAAGTATGTCTGCCAACTCATTTACTGATATGCCGCAGAGCCGGTATCCACTGGAGATCGATTTGATTTTCTCTGCGAGTCTGTTTAGTTGGCGGGTCAGTTCTCTCTGTAGTTTTCCAGTCAGATGTTCAGACTCACTTATGTGTGGGTTCCGGGGCCCCATTGCGGGGAAAACAAGAATAGACCCACTGTCTACCCAAAAGCATGTCGCAAGAGTCGACTAATTGGGGAGCTTTCTTTGAAGTCGGAGTGCATCTGCCGGGGAGGCAAGGAACCAACAGTATGTATTCAAGAGAATGAGATCTGTAAAACTGATGCACACGCAACACTCAGGTTCTGGAGCAGGACTGCAGTTCAGTAGTGGACGAGCAACCAGAACTTTTTGCCAGAGTGTACAGCTGGTGAACGCCAAGAAGAAGGAGACTTATGCTTTTGGAAGTGTATGTGGCTGCTATAGTATTTTTAACTAATGTAATGATACCTCCTTTGTGGCTATCTCTGTCTAGCCTGTGTGTCTCATAGCCTCTGACAGAAAGGTGGGAGCCTATATTTAAATGTGTTTCCTGAATGCATACAGCATCAGTCTTTTGTTCATAGATGAATTTTTGCATCAGCTTTTTTATCATGACCCCTTCTGCATTCCACTGCATTATCTTCCGTGTTTTGGTATATTTTAGCCAGATGCATTACTCTGCTGAATCCTGGTCCGCCGATGCGCAGAGCTACCATCAGTAGTTTGGGTGAATCCCTTCGAGGCTCGGAATTCGGCGCTATTGCCGCCTGGCATTAGTCCACTGGAGCAGCCCTATAACGGTGTACGTATCTAAGCATACCCATTAACCGTATATTGCGTTGATGCCCGCTTCCATTTCTGGGTGCCCACGCCATTCAGGCCGACATGTCCGTCTTCGGGGGGGGGGGGGGGGGTACGGAGTCTCCCTATCCGTGTCCTGGTTCATCCAAACACTGCCTGCCAGAAATCAGAGGTTGTAAGAGTTTCCCTTCTCCGCCTTTGATTATCCAGGGTGGGCTCCCTGGGTGTGACCTTAATGGGGATCGGGACATGTCCACACGCCGGTGGGCCCAGCATCGGCCGCACCTTACGCGGTGGGGTAGGAGGTTTACACTCCACTGAGGGTTTCTGTCTGGCTTACCCTCAGGCTCGGGGGTCCATTTTTTTTTAGCGATGGAGACTCGCTGTGCTCCAGAGCCGTGTCTGTTACACCGGCAGAAGCACGTGTAGGTACAGTTGACATGACTGGCAGAGGCTAAGAGTTCTGCGCAGGCATTTCCCATTTTTTAGGTGGGACCTGTACACACACATCCTTGATACCCGGATATCAACTTGAAAGGAAGCACCAGCTTTGCCTGCTTACAGTACAAAGCCACGTCGGTCAGACAAGGCAGCGCTCTGAACCACTTCCCCATGGCTGTGTTGATTTCCCACTCCTTCTACTTTAACTTCGTTAAAAAAAAAAAAAAAAAAACAGATGTTGAATGTGATAATTACAGTTCCAGTTGTTTTGATTCGGATTCGTTGTTAGTGTGTCCAGTTTTTACTGATAATGATGTTTAGACTTATACAGAACATATCCTGTCTGGGTTAAGACACTACTGGTCTTAGCCCCAGCCTAACGAACTTCTTTTTCTCCTTGTTACTGAGGCAGCTTGAGTGTGTATTAGATCACCGTGACATTATATGTTGGAGCTCTTGTAGGTTTGGAGTAGAGCTAGGTTCAAGGAGTAGATTTTTATTCTATCTTTCATAAAGAGTTTCCCCTTTCCTTTACAATGTTCCCCTAAGGCTATGCTTCTATTAAATAAGTAAAAAACAAATTAAAAAAAATCATACTGCGGCCACAAAAACTTTAAGAAGCATCATTGAATCTGAACATCTAACCATAAAACTACATATCTGTCCAAAGCTCCTGAACGTTACCAACTTGTACTGTTCCAACAACAAATGAGAACTGGAGGACATTCAAGTTCCCGATTTCACTTTGACTTTAACATCTTTTCTATAGTCATGGTAGTTCAGGTCATAGGTGTCTACACAGAGTCACATGTCACAGGGCAACTGATGACCCGCAAGTGTCACATGTCACAGGGCAACTGATGACCCGCAAGTGTCACATGTCACTATCACAGGGCAACGGATGACCCGCAAGTGTCACATGTCACTGGGCACCTGATTACCCGCAAGTGTCACATGTCACTGTCACAGGGCAACGGATGACCCGCAAGTGTCACATGTCACTGTCACAGGGCAACGGATGACCCGCAAGTGTCACGTGTCACAGGGCAACGGATAACCCGCAAGTGTCACATGTCACTGGGCAACGGATGACCCGCAAGTGTCACATGTCACAGGGCAACAGATGACCCGCAAGAGTCACATGTCACTGTCACAGAGCAACTGATGACCCGCAAGTGTCACATGTCACTGTCACAGGGCAACTGATGACCCGCAAGTGTCACACGTCACAGGGCAACTGATGACCCGCAAGTGTCACATGTCACTGTCACAGGGCAACAGATGACCCGCAAGTGTCACATGTCACAGGGTAACTGATGACCCGCAAGTGTCACATGTCACTGTCACAGGGCAACTGATGACCCGCAAGTGTCACATGTCACTGTCACAGGGCAACTGATGACCCGCAAGTGTCACATGTCACAGGGCAACGGATGACCCACAAGTGTCACATGGCAACGGATGACCCGCAAGTGTCACTGTCACAGAGCAACTGATGACCCGCAAGTGTCACATGTCACAGGGCAACGGATAACCCGCAAGTGTCACATGACCCGCAAGTGTCACATGTCACATGTCACTGGGCAACGGATGACCCGCAAGTGTCACATGTCACTGTCACAGAGCAACGGATGACCCGCAAGTGTCACATGTCACTGGGCAACTGATGACCCGCAAGTGTCACATGTCACTGGGCAACGGATGACCCACAAGTGTCACATGTCACTGTCACAGGGCAACTGATGACCCGTAAGTGTCACATGTAACTGTCACAGGGCAACGGATGACCCGCACGTGTCACATGGCAACGGATGACCCGCAAGTGTCACATGTCACAGGGCAACGGATGACCCGCAAGTGTCACATGTCACAGGGCAACGGATGACCCGCAAGTGTCACATGTCACAGGGCCACGGATGTCCCGAGTGTCACATGTCACTGTTACAGGGCAACGGATAACCCGCAAGTGTCACATGTCACAGGGCCACGGATGTCCCGAGTGTCACATGTCACTGTCACAGCGCCACGGATGACCCGCAAGTGTCACATGTCATTGTCACAGGGCAACGGGTGACCCGCAAGTGTCACATGTCACAGGGCAACTGATGACCCGCAAGGGTCACATGTTACAGGGCAACGAATGACCCGCAAGTGTCACATGTCACAGAGCAACGGATGACCCGCAAGTGTCACATGTCACAGGGCAACGGATGACCCGCAAGTGTCACATGTCACCGGGCCACGGATGTCCCGAGTGGCACATGTCACTGGGCCATGGATGTCGTTAGAGTGTCACATCTAAGTAGGCCATGGATGCCCCGGGAGTGTCACTGGGCCATGAATGTCACGTGAGTGTCACAGGTCATTGGGTCATGGATTTCCTGTGAGTGTCACATGTCACTGGGCTATGGATGACCTGTGAGTGTCACATGTTAGAGATATCTTGAAAGTTTCACATTTAACTAGGCCCTTGATGTCCCGTCCCATAAGTGACAAATGTCACTGAGCCACGGATGTCCCGGGAGTGTCACATGTCACTGGGCTATGGATATCTCGAGAGTGTCACTGAGCCACAGATGTTCTAGGAATGTCACTGGGCCATTGATCTCCCGTGAAAGTTTCAGATGTCTCTGGGCCATTGATGCCCCGTGAGAGTGTCACATGTCACTGTGCCATTGATGTCCCGTGAGAGTGTCACATGTCACTGGGCCATTGATGTCCCTTGAGAGTGTCACATGTCATTGGACCATTGATGTTCCGTGAGTGTCACATGTCACTGGCCCACTTATGTCCCGTGAGAGTGTCACATGTCTCTAGCCCATTGGTGTCATGTGAGAGTGTCACATGTCACTGGGCTACTGATGTCCCATGAGAGTGTCAAATGTCACAGGTCATGGATGTCCTATGGGTGCCATATGTCACTGGGTCATGGATGTCCTGAGAGTGTCAGATGTCACTGGGCCACGACTGTCTCTAGAGTGTCACATGTCACTGAGCTGCAGATGTTCCAAGAGTGTCACATGTCACTAAGTTATGGATGTCCCAAAAATGACTTTCAGGACATCCGTGGCCTAGTGACATATGACACTCGGGACATCCATGACCCAATGACAGTGACAGTTAGGACTTCCATGGCACAGTGACATGTGACACCCATGGCACATTTACATGGCACACTTAGGACATCCATGACAAAGTGACATGTGACACTTAAGACATTCATGGCACCAGGACATGTGACACTTAGGACATCCATGGCCCAGTGACATGTGACACTAGGGACACCCATGGTCCAGTGACATATCACACTCTTAAGACATCTGTGGCACAGTGACATGTGACAGAACATCCATGGCACAGTGACATATCACACTTAGGACATCAATGGTACAGTGACACGTGACACTTAGGACATTCATGGCACAGTGACATATCACACTTAGGACATCAATGGTACAGTGACACTTAGAACATCCATGGCACAGTGACATATCACACTCAGGACATCAATGGTATAGTGACATGTGACACTTAGGACATCCATGACACAGTGACATATCACACTTAGGACATCAATGGTACAGTGACATGTGACAGGACATCCATGGCACAGTGACATATCACACTTAGGACATCAATGGTACAGTGACATGTGACACTTAGGACATTATTGGCACAATGACATACGACACTCAGGACATCTATGGCCTAGTGATGTGACACTTAGTACACCCATGACCTAGTGACGTGACACTTAGGACATCTATGGCCTAGTGACATATGACACTTAGGACATCCATGGCCTAGTGATGTGACACTTAGGATATCCATGGCCCAGTGACATGTGACACTCTTAAGACATCTGTGGCACAGTTACATGTGACACTTAGAACATCCATGGCACAGTGATCTATCAAATTTAGGACATCAATGGTACAGTGACTGTGACACTTAGGACATCCATGGCACAGTGACATATCACACTTAGGACAACAATGGTACAGTGAAATGTGACATTTAGAACATCCATGGCACAGTGACATATCACACTTAGGACATCAATGGTACAGTGACATGTGACACTTAGGACATCCATGGCACAGTGACATATCACACTTAGGACATCAATGGTACAGTGACATGTGACACTTAGGACATCCATGGCACAGTGACATATCACACTTAGGACATCAATGGTACAGTGACATGTGACACTTAGGACATCCATGGCTTAGTGATGTGACACTTAGGACATCAATGGATTAGTGACTGACACTTATGACATCCATGGCCTAGTGATGTGACACTTAGGACATCCATGGCCTAGTGACATATGACACTTAGGACATCCATGGCCTAGTGACATGGCATTTAGGACATCCATGGCCTAGTGACATGACACTTAGGACATCAATGGCCTAGTGACTGACACTTATGACATCCATGGCCTAGTGATGTGACACTTAGGACATCCATGGCCTAGTGTTATATGACACTTAGGACATCCATGGCCTAGTGATGTGACACTTAGGACATCCATGGCCTAGTGACGTGACACTAAGGACATCCATGGCCTAGTGATGTGACACTAAGGACATCCATGGCACAGTGACGTGACACTTAGGACATCCATGACCTAGTGATGTGACACTTAGGACATCCATGGCCGAGTCATGTGACACTTAGGACATCCATGGCCTAGTGACATATGACACTTAGGACATCTATGGCCTAGTGATGTGACACTTAGGACATCCATGGCATAGTGACGTGACACTTAGGACATCCATGACTTAGTGACATATGACACTTAGGACATCCATGGCCTAGTGATGTGACACTTAGGACACCCATGGCCTAGTGATGTGACAGGACATCCATTGCCTAGTGATGTGACACTTAGGACATCAATGGTACCATGACATGTGACACTTAGGACATCCATGGCACAGTGACATATCACACTTAGGACATCAATGGTACAGTGACATGTGACACTTAGGACATCCATGGCACAGTGACATATCACACTTAGGACATCAATGGTACAGTGACATGTGACACTTAGGACATCCATGGCTTAGTGATGTGACACTTAGGACATCAATGGCCTAGTGACATATGACACTTAGGACATCAATGGCCTAGTAACTGACACTTATGACATCCATGGCCTAGTGATGTGACACTTAGGACATCCATGGCCTAGTGACATATGACACTTAGGACATCTATGGCCTAGTGACATGGCATTTAGGACATCCATGGCCTAGTGACATGACACTTAGGACATCAGTGGCCTAGTGACTGACACTTATGACATCTATGGCCTAGTGATGTGACACTTATGACATCCATGGCCTAGTGTAATATGACACTTAGGACATTTATGGCCTAGTGATGTGACACTTAGGACATCCATGGCCTAGTGATGTGACACTTATGACATCCATGGCCTAGTGTTATATGACACTTAGGACATTTATGGCCTAGTGATGTGACACTTAGGACATCCATGGCCTAGAGACGTGACACTAAGGACATCCATGGCCTAGTGATGTGACACTTAGGACATCCATGGCACAGTGACGTGACACTTATAACATCCATGGCCTAGTGATGTGACACTTAGGACATCCATGGCCTAGTCATGTGACACTTAGGACATCCATGGTCTAGTGACATGACACTTAGGACATCCATGGCCTAGTGATGTGACACTTAGGACAGCCATGGCCTAGTGATTGACACTTAGGACATCCATGGCCTAGTGATGTGACACTTAGGACATCCATGACCTAGTGACATATGACACTTAGGACATCCATGGCCTAGTGATGTGACACTTAGGACACCCATGGCCTAGTGATGTGACAGGACATCCATGGCCTAGTGATGTGACACTAAGGACATCAATGGTACCATGACATGTGACACTTAGGACATCCATGGCACAGTGACATATCACACTTAGGACATCAAGGGTACAGTGACATGTGACACTTAGGACATCCATGGCTTAGTGATATGGGACACTCAGGACATCCATGGCCTAATGATGTGACACTTAGACATACATGACCTAGTGACATATGACACTTATGACATCCATGGCCTAGTGACATGGCATTTAGGACATCCATGGCACAGTGACATGTGACACTTAGAACATCCATGGCACAGTGATGTGACACTTAGGATATCCATGGCCTAGTGACATATGAAACTTAGGACATCCATGGCCTAGTGACATATGAAACTTAGGATATCCATGGCCTAGTGACATATGAAACTTAGGACATCCATGGCCTAGTGATGTGACACTTAAGACATCCATGGCCTAGTGATGTGACACTTAGGACATCCATGGCCTAGTGATGTGACACTTAGGACATCCATGGCCTAGTGACATATGACACTTATGACATCCATGGCCTAGTGATGTGACACTTAGGACATCCATGGCCTAGTGACATATGGCACTTAGGACATCAATGGCCTAGTGACATGACATTTAGGACATCCATGGCCTAGTGACACATGAAACTTAGGACATCCATGGCCTAGTGATGTGACACTAAGGACATCCATGGCCTAGTGATGTGACACTTAGGACATACATGGCCTAGTGATGTGACACTTAGGACATCCATTGCCTAGTCACGTGACACTTAGGACATCCATGGCCTAGTGACATATGACACTTAGGACATCCATGGCCTAGTGATGTGACACTTAGGACATTCATGGCCTAGTGATGTGACACTTAGAACATCCATGGCCTAGTCATGTGACACTTAGGACATCCATGGCCTAGTGATGTGACACTTAGGACATCCATGGCCTAGTGACATATGACACTTAGGACATCCATGGCCTAGTGACATATGACACTTATGACATCCATGGCCTAGTGTCATGACACTTAGGACATCCATGGCCCAGTGACTGACACTTATGACATCCATGGCCTAGTGACCTGACACTTAGGACATCCATGACCTAGTGACATATGACACTTAGGACATACATGGACTAGTGACATATGACACTTATGACATCCATGGCCTAGTGATGTGACACTTAGGACATCCATGGCCTAGTGACGTGACACTTAGGACATCCATGGCCTAGTGACATATGACACTTAGGACATCCATGGCCTAGTGACATGTGACACTTAGGACATCCATGGCCCAGTGACATGTGACACCCTTAAGACATCTGTGGCACAGTGACATGTGACACTTAGAACATCCATGGCACAGTGACATATCACATTTAGGACATCAATGGTACAGTGACTGTGACACTTAGGACATTCATGGCACAGTGACATATCACACTTAGGACATCAATGGTACAGTGACATGTGACACTTAGGACATCCATGGCCTAGTGATGTGACACTTAGGACATCCATGGCCTAGTGATGTGACACTTAGGACATTCATGGCCTAGTGATGTGACACTTAGGACACCCATGGCCTAGTGATGTGACAGGACATCCATGGCCTAGTGATGTGACACTTAGGACATCCATGGCCTAGTGATGTGACAGGACATCCATGGCCTAGTGATGTGACACTTAGGACATCCATGGCCTAGTGACATATGACACTTAGGACATCCATGGCCTAGTGACGTGACACTTAGGACATCCATGGCCTAGTGACATGACACTTAGGACATCCATGGCCTAGTGACTGACACTTAGGACATCCATGGCATAGTGACATGTGACGCTCTCAAGACATCTGTAACATGTGACACTCACGGGACATCTGTGGCCCAAGAACATGTAACACTCAGGAGACCTCAGATGGACAGAAACAAAATGCCAAAAGATCTGAAATGTAGTCAACACTGGACAGTGAAACTATGCCACAGGGGAAATCACTCTGCAGAACACAGGTCATAAAATGGAACAATGTATAAGAATCTAGGAGACCATGTTTAAGTCATGTCATATTGCTCGTACATTCAGATACAACTTCACGTTACACAATGGACATGAATATGAACTGATGTTGCTGATATGACAGGTTCCGTCAACATTCTAATGGCTAGACTGTGACAGGTTCTGGCAACATCCTAATGGCTAGTCTGTTACAGGTTCCGGCAACATCCTGATGGCTAGACTGTGACAGGTTCCGGCAAGATCTTGATGGCTAGACTGTGACAGGTTCCAGCAACATCCTGATGGCTAGACTGTGACAGGTTCTGGCAACATCCTGATGGCTAGACTGTGACAGGTTCCGGCAACATCCTGATGGCTAGACTGTGACAGGTTCTGGCAACATCCTGATGGCTAGACTGTGACAGGTTCTGGCAACATCCTGATGGCTAGACTGTGACAGGTTCCGGCAACATCCTGATGGCTGATCTTGGATGACAGGCAGGCAGCTAATCAGCAATCTCAGAAAATATGTTATCCAATGGTTGCCATCTGGATTTTTCCAAGGCTGTAAAAAATGACTGCAGAAGAAATGAGACAATGACTATAATAAGAAATAAGACAATTATTATAAGAAGAAATGAGACACTGACTATAAGAAAAAATGAGACAATTACTATAAGAAGAAATGAGACACGGACTAAAAGAAGAGATGAGACACTGACTTTAAGAAGAAATGAGACACTGACTTCAAGAAGAAATGAGACAATTACTATAAGAAGAAATAAGACAATTATTATAAGAAGAAATGAGACACTGACTATAAGAAGAAATGAGACAATGACTATAAAAAGAAATGAGACAATTACCATAAAAAGAAATGAGACACTGACTATAAGAAGAAATGAGACACTGACTATAAGAAGAGAAGAAATGAGACAATGACTATAAAAAGAAATGAGACAATTACTATAAGAAGAAATGAGACAATTACTATAAGAAGAAATGAGACAATTACTATAAGAAGAAATGAGACACTGACTATAAGAAGAAATGAGACACTGACTATAAGAAGAAATGAGACACTGACTATACGAAGAAATGAGGCACTGACTATAAGAAGAAATGAGACAATTACTATAAGAAGAAATGAGACAATTACTATAAGAAGAAATGAGACACTGACTATAAGAAGAAATGAGACACTGACTATAAGAAGAAATGAGACACTGACTATAAGAAGAAATGAGGCAATACTATAAGAAGAAATGAGACAATTATTATAAGAAGAAATGAGACAATTATTATAAGAAGAAATGAGACACTGACTATAAGAAAAAATGAGACAATTACTATAAGAAGAAATGAGACACGGACTAAAAGAAGAGATGAGACACTGACTTTAAGAAGAAATGAGAAACTGACTTCAAGAAGAAATTAGACAATTACTATAAGAAGAAATAAGACAATTATTATAAGAAGAAATGAGACACTGACTATAAGAAGAAATGAGACAATGACTATAAAAAGAAATGAGACAATTACCATACAAAGAAATGAGACACTGACTATAAGAAGAAATGAGACACTGACTATAAGAAGAGAAGAAATGAGACAATGACTATAAAAAGAAATGAGACAATTACTATAAGAAGAAATGAGACAATTACTATAAGAAGAAATGAGACACTGACTATAAGAAGAAATGAGACACTGACTATAAGAAGAAATGAGACACTGACTATAAGAAGAAATGAGACACTGACTATAAGAAGAAATGAGACACTGACTATAAGAAGAAATGAGACACTGACTATAAGAAGAAATGAGACACTGACTATAAGAAGAAATGAGACACTGACTATAAGAAGAAATGAAACACTGACTATAAGAAGAAATGAGACACTGACTATAAGAAGAAATGAGACACTGACTATAAGAAGAAATGAGACACTGACTATAAGAAGAAATGAGACACTGACTATAAGAAGAAATGAGACACTGACTATAAGAAGAAATGAGACACTGACTATAAGAAGAAATGAGACACTGACTATAAGAAGAAATGAGATACTGACTATAAGAAGAAATGAGACACTGACTATAAGAAGAAATGAGACACTGACTATAAGAAGAAATGAGACACTGACTATAAGAAGAAATGAGACACTGACTATAAGAAGAAATGAAACACTGACTATAAGAAGAAATGAGACACTGACTTTAACCCTATCAGACCGCTCTCCCGTTTTTCCGGGAATTTCATAACTGTTCTCCATATTGCTGGCCCTAAATTTCGGCTATTTGCATAGTGCGTGAAAAAGATGCGTCACTGACTAAAAATAACCAACCAATCGTCATCAGTCCGCTTTGTTAGAGATTGCAAATGGCTTCCCCATGTGTGTGAATCAATTTTGTGTGTTTTAACGTGAAAAAATTTGGAAAATTCAGAATGAAGCGAGTGGCTGATAAACCAAGTTCTAGGCTTTTCACAGTCCAACAAGTAATCGATAATTTGGTTTATTCAGACTCTGTGATATATATATATATATATTCTGTGATAATTTCATAAAGAATACGTTCTTGAAATGACACTGTCAGTGAGAGCGCAAATGATGAGGAAAATCTTGAAAATTATCAATCTTGAAATAGATCGATAGTAGGAGGAGGGGGTGTGTCCATCAAACGTCAACATCTGGTGTTCACTTTGTGAAAAAAGTTGATCCTGATGAGTACATTCGCACACAAAGGTAGAATATTGGTGCTCGATAAAGGGTAATCCTATTTTCTACAATGTCTCCAAGTTTCATCATATTCTAGCCACTCGTTTGCATGTAACTAATATTTTTGTATATCAAGTTGGTTTTTTCGTGGTAATGCCCAGGAGCTCAGGTTATAGGGACAGTTAGGTTCAGGGCCTTAGGTCTGGTAGGGTTAAGAAGAAATGAGACACTGACTATGAGAAGAATGGTTGCTACAACATAACATGTAAACGTGAGCTACACAAACTAAAAACTTGCTACAATGTAATACATAAACTTGGGCTACACAAACTAAATACTTGCTATAATGTAATACATAAACCTGGGCTACACAAACTAAATACTTGCTACAATGTAATACATAAACCTGAGCTACACAAACTAAATACTTGCTACAATGTAATACATAAACCTGGGCTACACAAACTAAATACTTGCTACATTGTAATACATAAACCTGAGCTACACAAACTGAATACTTGCTACAATGTAATACTACAATGTACATACAACTAAATACTTGGCTACACAAATAAAAACCTGACTTGCTACTAAATACTTGCTGTAATACATAAACCTGAGCTACACAAAATCCTATAATAAACTACAATGTAATACTACATTGTAATACATAAACCTGAGCTACACAAACTAAATACTTGCTTCATTGTAATACATAAACCTGAGCTACACAAACTAAATACTTGCTACAATAAACCTACATACATACTTGCTACAATGTAATACTACACACACAAACTAAATACTTGCTTTATTGTAATACATAAACCTGAGCTACACGAACTAAATACTTGCTACAATGTAATACATAAACCTGAGCTACACAAACTAAATACTTGCTTCATTGTAATACATAAACCTGAGCTACACAAACTAAATACTTGCTACAATGTAATACATAAACCTGAGCTACACGAACTAAATACTTGCTACAATGTAATACATAAACCTGGGCTACACAAACTAAATACTTGCTTCATTGTAATACATAAACCTAAGCTACACGAACTAAATACTTGCTACAATGTAATACATAAACCTGAGCTACACAAACTAAATACTTGCTACAGTGTAATACATAAACCTGGGCTACACAAACTAAATACTTGCTTCATTGTAATACATAAACCTGAGCTACACAAACTAAATACTTGCTACAGTGTAATACATAAACCTGGGCTACACAAACTGAATACTTGCTTCATTGTAATACATAAACCTGAGCTACATGAACTAAATACTTGCTACAATGTAATACATAAACCTGAGCTACACAAACTAAATACTTGCTTCAATGTAATACATAAACTTGGGCTACACAAACTAAATACTTGTTATAATGTAATACATAAACCTGGGCTACACAAACTAAATACTTGCTACAATGTAATACATAAACCTGGGCTACACAAACTAAATACTTGCTACAATCTTATACATAAACCTGGGCTACACAAACTAAATACTTGTTATAATGTAATACATAAACCTGGGCTACACAAACTAAATACTTGCTACAATGTAATACATACACCTCAGCTATTTAAGCTAAACACACACTGCCATCATATTTTTGAACTGGTAACTGATATGACTTCATCAATGAAAATCTGACACATTATGTAAAATCATGGTCTAGTCAGGTAATAACAGTCCATAGTCACAGCAAATAGGTCCTCTATGGTCACAGCAAACAGGTTATCTATGGTCACAGCAAACAGGTTATCTATGGTCAGAGCAAATAGGTAATCTATCGTCACAGCAAACAGGTCATCTTCACAGCAAACAGGTAATCTTCACAGCAAACATGTCATCTATGGTCACAGCAAATAGGTCATCTATGGTCACAGCAAACAGGTCATCTGTGGTCACAGCAAACAGGTCATCTATGGTCACAGCAAACAGGTCATCTATGGTCACAGCAAACAGGTCATCTATGGTCACAGCAAATAGGTCATCTATGGTCACAGCAAACAGGTCATCTGTGGTCACAGCAAACAGGTCATCTATGGTCACAGCAAACAGGTCATTTATGATCACAGCAAACAGGTCATCTATGGTCACAGCAAACAGGTCATCTATGATCACAGCAAACAGGTCATCTATGGTCACAGCAAACAGGTCATCTATAATTACAGCAAACAGGTCATCTATGGTCACAGCAAATAGGTCATCTATGGTCACAGCAAACAGGTCATCTTCACAGCAAATAGGTCATCTATGGTCACAGCAAACAGGTCATCTATGATCACAGCAAACAGGTCATCTATAATCACAACAAACAGGTCATCTATGGTCACAGCAAACAGGTCATCTATTGTCACAGCAAACAGGTCATCTATGGTCACAGCAAACAGGTCATCTATCGTCACAGCAAACAGGTCATCTCATTCATTCCTGTGCCCACAACAATTATTGTCACTTTTGACAAATCTGGCAAAGACTCAGCAAATCCAACAGCACACACACATTAAATGCATAAGGCAGCCATCAGACTTGCCAAAACAAACAGTCCAACAACAGAAATGAAGTTCATCATTAATGGAAGCAGCGGTTACAAGAGATCAGTAGTTGCACACATAATTATCTACGTAAGGCACTACCAGTTAGTTTGTGGCAACAGGTTACTTGCCATTTTCTGAATTCACAGTACATTACACAAACCAAGTTGGGCACAGTCAAAAAGAATTCCAAATTAAATCTACAGCTCACAGTGTCACATTACACACTCAGCTTAGTAGCTGGGTGATACAACTATATCCTATCATCTAAATACAAAGGAAAATGTAAAGGTCAGCTACTGTTGATTATATCTTTAAACAGACTCACCTCACTGGACTCAATAAACTCCCGGTTCTCTTTGCCCACATTAATTTCTAGACCAGGATCTGCTTCAACAATATAACAAACATGTTTTTAATGTACGACAAAGATTTCCTCCTTCTAAACATACATCAAACATGTCCTCCTCCACACATACATCAAACATGTCCTCCTCCACACATACATCAAACATGTCCTCCTCCACACATACATCAAACATGTCCTCCTACAAAACATACATCAAACATGTCCTCCTACAAAACATACATCAAACATGTCCTCCTCCACACATACATCAAACATGTCCTCCTCCACACATATATCAAACATGTCCTCCTCCACACATACATCAAACATGTCCTCCTCCACACATACATCAAACATGTCCTCCTCCACACATATATCAAACATGTCCTCCTCCACACATATATCAAACATGTCCTCCTCCACACATATATCAAACATGTCCTCCTCCACACATACATCAAACATGTCCTCCTCCACACATACATCAAACATGTCCTCCTCCACACATACATAAAACATGTCCTCCTCCACACATATATATCAAACATGTCCTCCTCCACACATACATCAAACATGTCCTCCTCCACACATACATCAAACATGTCCTCCTCCACACATATATATCAAACATGTCCTCCTCCACACATACATCAAACATGTCCTCCTCCACACATATATCAAACATGTCCTCCTCCACACATACATCAAACATGTCCTCCTCCACACATACATCAAACATGTCCTCCTCCACACATACATCAAACATGTCCTCCTCCACACATACATCAAACATGTCCTCCTCCACACATACATCAAACATGTCCTCCTCCACACATACATCAAACATGTCCTCCTCCACACATACATCAAACATGTCCTCCTCCACACATATATATCAAACATGTCCTCCTCCACACATATATATCAAACATGTCCTCCTCCACACATATATCAAACATGTCCTCCTCCACACATACATCAAACATGTCCTCCTCCACACATATATCAAACATGTCCTCCTCCCCACATACATCAAACATGTCCTCCTCCACACATATATCAAACATGTCCTCCTCCACACATACATCAAACATGTCCTCCTCCACACATACATCAAACATGTCCTCCTCCACACATACATCAAACATGTCCTCCTCCACACATACATCAAACATGTCCTCCTCCACACATACATCAAACATTTCCTCCTACCAAACATACATCAAACATGTCCTCCTCCACACATACATCAAACATGTCCTCCTCCACACATATATCAAACATGTCCTCCTCCACACATACATCAAACATGTCCTCCTCCACACATATATCAAACATGTCCTCCTCCACACATATATCAAACATGTCCTCCTCCACACATATACATCAAACATGTCCTCCTCCACACATATATCAAACATGTCCTCCTCCACACATACATCAA
This sequence comes from Candidula unifasciata, assembly GCA_905116865.2. Lineage (NCBI taxonomy): Eukaryota > Metazoa > Mollusca > Gastropoda > Stylommatophora > Geomitridae > Candidula > Candidula unifasciata. The sequence continues at coordinate 149,049 of CAJHNH020001334.1, forward strand.
ACATGTCCTCCTCCACACATACATCAAACATGTCCTCCTCCACACATATATCAAACATGTCCTCCTCCACACATATATATCAAACATGTCCTCCTCCACACATATATCAAACATGTCCTCCTCCACACATACATCAAACATGTCCTCCTCCACACATATATCAAACATGTCCTCCTACACACATATATCAAACATGTCCTCCTCCACACATATATCAAACATGTCCTCCTCCCCACATATATCAAACATGTCCTCCTACACACATATATCAAACATGTCCTCCTCCACACATATATATCAAACATGTCCTCCTCCACACATATATCAAACATGTCCTCCTCCACACATACATCAAACATGTCCTCCTCCACACATATATCAAACATGTCCTCCTACACACATATATGTTCCCCTAACAGCTGCATGTTCCCCTAACTGCTGCATGTTCCCCTAACTGCTGCATGTTCCCCTAACTGCTGCATGTTCCCCTAACTGCTGCATGTTTCCCTAACTGCTGCATGTTCCCCTAACTGCTGCATGTTCCCCTAACTGCTGCATGTTTCCCTAACTGTTGCATGTTTCCCTATCTGCTGCATGTTTCCCTATCTGCTGCATGTTTCACTAACTGCTGCATGTTCCCCTAACTGCTGCATGTTTCCCTATCTGCTGCATGTTTCCCTATCTGCTGCATGTTTCCCTAACTGCTGCATGTTCCCCTAACTGCTGCATGTTCCCCTAACTGCTGCATGTTTCCCTAACTGCTGCATGTTTCCCTAACTGCTGCATGTTCCCCTAACTGCTGCATGTTTCCCTAACTGCTGCATGTTTCCCTAACTGCTGCATGTTCCCCTAACTGCTGCATGTTTCCCTATCTGCTGCATGTTCCCCTAACTGCTGCATGTTCCCCTAACTGCTGCATGTTTCCCTAACTGCTGCATGTTTCCCTAACTGCTGCATGTTCCCCTAACTGCTGCATGTTCCCCTAACTGCTGCATGTTTCCCTAACTGTTGCATGTTTCCCTATCTGCTGCATGTTTCCCTATCTGCTGCATGTTTCCCTAACTGCTGCATGTTCCCCTAACTATTGCATGTTTCCCTATCTGCTGCATGTTTCCCTATCTGCTGCATGTTTCCCTAACTGCTGCATGTTCCCCTAACTGCTGCATGTTCCCCTAACTGCTGCATGTTTCCCTAACTGCTGCATGTTCCCCTAACTGCTGCATGTTTCCCTAACTGCTGCATGTTTCCCTAACTGCTGCATGTTCCCCTAACTGCTGCATGTTTCCCTAACTGCTGCATGTTTCCCTAACTGCTGCATGTTCCCCTAACTGCTGCATGTTTCCCTATCTGCTGCATGTTCCCCTAACTGCTGCATGTTTCCCTATCTGCTGCATGTTCCCCTAACTGCTGCATGTTTCCCTAACTGCTGCATGTTTCCCTATCTGCTGCATGTTCCCCTAACTGCTGCATGTTCCCCTAACTGCTGCATGTTCCCCTAACTGCTGCATGTTCCCCTAACTGCTGCATGTTTCCAAGCTGCTGCACATTCCTCAACTACTGTATGTTCTCTAACTGATGCAAGTTCCTCAACTGCTGCCTTTTCCTCAAGTTCGGAATGTTCCACAGCTATTGCATGTTACATAACTGCTGCATGATCAGCAAATGTTGTATGTTCCTAAAATATTGCATCATACTTAACTGTTGCATGTTCCTTGATGGCTGCAAGAACCTCAACTGTTGCATGTTCCTCAATGGCTGCAAGAACCTCAACTGTTGTATGTTCCTTGATGGCTGCAAGAACCTCAACAGTTGCATGTTCCTTGATGGCTGCAAGAACCTCAACTGTTGCATGTTTCTCGATGGCTGCAAGAACCTCAACTGTTGCATGTTCCTCGATGGCTGCAAGAACCTTAACTGTTGCATGTTCCTTGATGGCTGCAAGAACCTCAACTGTTGCATGTTCCTCAATGGCTGCAAGAACCTTAACTGTTGCATGTTCCTTGATGGCTGCAAGAACCTCAACTGTTGCATGTTCCTCAATGGCTGCAAGAACCTTAACTGTTGCATGTTCCTTGATGGCTGCAAGAACCTCAACTGTTGCATGTTCCTCAATGGCTGCAAGAACCTCAACTGTTACATGTTCTTTGATGGCTGCAAGAACCTCAACTGTTGCATGTTCCTCAATGGCTGCAAGAACCTCAACTGTTGCATGTTCTTTGATGGCTGCAAGAACCTCAACTGTTCATGTTCCTTGATGGCAGCAAGAATCTCAACTGTTGCATGTTCCTTGATGGCTGCAAGAACCTCAACTGTTGTATGTTCCTCAATGGCTGCAAGAACCTCAACTGTTGCATGTTCCTTGATGGCTAAAAGAACCTCAACTGTTGCATGTTTCTTGATGGCTAAAAGAACCTCAACTGTTGCATGTTCCTTGATGGCTAAAAGAACCTCAACTGTTGTATGTTCCTAAACTGTTGCATGTTCCTCAATGGCTGCAAGAACCTCAACTGTTGCATGTTCCTCAATGGCTGCAAGAACCTCAAATGTTGCATGTTCCTCAATGGCTGAAAGAACCTCAACTGTTGTATTTTCCTAAACTGTTGCATGTTCCTCAATGGCTGAAAGAACCTCAAATGTTGCATGTTCCTCAACTGTTGTATGAGAGATACATGCACACACACATAGACAAAGATGTGGAGACAATAAACAGGGATATAACACAAAGACACACAGAGACAGAAACACTCAGTGAGACACGCATGCATGCACACTCAAACACACACAAAATATACACAGACACACACAAAGATATGAAACACACATAGGAAAAAATGTATCACCTTCGAGAAGTTCTGAATCATCTTCAACTTCTGGTAGAGAAGTCGGAAATTGGGAATTGTTCTGCTGGTATGTCAGGTTTACCTGTGAGAGTAAGACAATCATAGTAAATGACACTGTTGGTATGTCAGGTTTACCTGTGAGAGTAAGACAACATATTAAATGACACTGTTGGTATGTCAGGTTTACCTGTGAGAGTAAGACAACATAGTAAATGACACTGTTGGTATGTCAGGTTTACCTGTGAGAGTAAGACAACATAGTAAATGACACTGTTGGTATGTCAGGTTTACCTGTGAGAGTAAGACAACATAGTAAATGACACTGTTGGTATGTAAGGTTAACCTGTGAGAGTAAGACAACATAGTAAATGACACTGTTGGTATGTCAGGTTTACCTGTGAGAGTAAGACAACATATTAAATGACACTGTTGGTATGTCAGGTTTGCCTGTGAGAGTAAGACAACATATTAAATGACACTGTTGGTATGTAAGGTTAACCTGTGAGAGTAAGACAACATAGTAAATGACACTGTTGGTATGTAAGGTTAACCTGTGAGAGTAAGACAACATATTAAATGACACTGTTGGTATGTAAGGTTAACCTGTGAGAGTAAGACAACATATTAAATGACACTGTTGGTATGTAAGGTTAACCTGTGAGAGTAAGACAACATATTAAATGACACTGTTGGTATGTAAGGTTAACCTGTGAGAGTAAGACAACATAGTAAATGACACTGTTGGTATGTAAGGTTAACCTGTGAGAGTAAGACAACATAGTAAATGACACTGTTGGTATGTCAGGTTAACCTGTGAGAGTAAGACAACATATTAAATGACACTGTTGGTATGTCAGGTTTACCTGTGAGAGTAAGACAACATATTAAATGACACTGTTGGTATGTCAGGTTTACCTGTGAGAGTAAGACAACATATTAAATGACACTGTTGGTATGTCAGGTTTACCTGTGAGAGTAAGACAACATATTAAATGACACTGTTGGTATGTCAGGTTTACCTGTGAGAGTAAGACAACATATTAAATGACACTGTTGGTATGTAAGGTTTACCTGTGAGAGTAAGACAACATATTAAATGACACTGTTGGTATGTCAGGTTTACCTGTGAGTGTAAGACAACATATTAAATGACACTGTTGGTATGTCAGGTTTACCTGTGAGAGTAAGACAACATATTAAATGACACTGTTGGTATGTCAGGTTTACCTGTGAGAGTAAGACAACATATTAAATGACACTGTTGGTATGTCAGGTTTACCTGTGAGAGTAAGACAACATATTAAATGACACTGTTGGTATGTCAGGTTTACCTGTGAGTGTAAGACAACATATTAAATGACACTGTTGGTATGTCAGGTTTACCTGTGAGAGTAAGACAACATATTAAATGACACTGTTGGTATGTCAGGTTTGCCCGTGAGAGTAAGACAACATATTAAATGACACTGTTGGTATGTCAGGTTTACCTGTGAGTGTAAGACAACATATTATTGTTATGTCAGGTTTACCTGTGAGTGTAAGACAACATATTAAATGACACTGTTGGTATGTCAGGTTTACCTGTGAGAGTAAGACAAGATATTATTGGTATGTCAGGTTCATTTGTGGTACATTACATACTGTAAACCCCAATGCTGATAAAAGAGACACACATTAGACAAGTCAGATACAAGAGAGATACATTAGACAAGTCAGATACAACAGAGATACATTAGACAAGTCAGATACAAGAGAGATACATTAGACAAGTCAGATACAAGAGAGATACATTAGACAAGTCAGATACATTAGACAAGTCAGATACATTAGACAAGTCAGATACATTAGACAAGTCAGATACATTAGACAAGTCAGATACAACAGAGATACATTAGACAAGTCAGAAACATTAGACAAGTCAGATACAAGAGAGATACATTAGACAAGTCAGATACATTAGACAAGTCAGATACATTAGACAAGTCAGATACATTAGACAAGTCAGATACATTAGACAAGTCAGATACATTAGACAAGTCAGATACAACAGAGATACATTAGACAAGTCAGATACAAGTCAGATACAAGTCAGATACATTAGACAAGTCAGATACAACAGAGATACATTAGACAAGTCAGATACAACAGAGATACATTAGACAAGTCAGATACAAAAGAGATACATTAGACAAGTCAGATACAAGAGAGATACATTAGACAAGTCAGATACAAGAGAGATACATTAGACAAGTCAGATACAAGAGAGATACATTAGACAAGTCAGATACAACAGAGATACATTAGACAAGTCAGATACAAGAGAGATACATTAGACAAGTCAGATACATTAGACAAGTCAGATACAACAGAGATACATTAGACAAGCCAGATACAAAAAAGCACACATTAGACAAGCCAGATACAAAAAAGCACACATTAGACAAGCCAGATACACGAGACATACTTTACCCGATAATCCACAGCTGCAGGAGGAGCATGTGGGTACGGCTGAGAGTATTGGTAATTGTAACCACCCCACGAGTCGTGGCCAGTGTAATAATTGTTGTGTGGAGCAGGTGGGGCCATGGCTACTGGTGCAGCTCCAGACAGAGGATCACTGGGTCTGTGCAGACAAGAAGACCATCATAGATCACAAGGAAACAAAAACAAGGTACAGATCATGTTGTGTGTTACCCACAGACCAGGTACAGTTGTGTGTTACCCACAGACCAGGTACAGTTGTGTGTTACCCACAGACCAGGTACAGTTGTGTGTTACCCACAGACCAGGTACAATTGTGTGATACCCACAGACCAAGTACAGTTGTGTGTTACCCACAGACCAGGTACAGTTGTGTGTTACCCACAGACCAGGTACAATTGTGTGATACCCACAGACCAGGTACAGTTGTGTGTTAATCACAGACCAGGTACAGTTGTGTGTTACCCACAGACCAGGTACAGTTGTGTGTTACCCACAGACCACATACAGTTGTGTGTTACCCACAGACCAGGTACAATTGTGTGTTACCCAAAGACCAGGTACAATTGTGTGTTACCCACAGACCAGGTACAGTTGTGTGTTACCCAAAGACCAGGTACAGTTGTGTGTTACCCACAGACCAGGTATTACACAACAGAGTCACAATATAACAAACAACACAGTCACAATATAACAGACAACAGAGTCCCAGAATATAACAGGCAACACAGTTACAATATAACAGAATTACAGAATATAACAAGCAACAGAGTCACAATATAACAACACAGTCACAATATAACAGACAACAGAGTAACAATATAACAGACAACAGAGTCCCAATAAAAAAGTGTCACAATATAACAGGCAACACAGTCACAATATAACAGGCAACAGAGTCACAATATAACAGGCAACAGAGTCACAATATAATAGACAAAGGTGTCCAATATAACAGATAAGTGAATTAATGAAAATATTTCTCTCAGACGTTTTTTACCTCTTGACCGATGCGAGACTGACTCTGATTGGTCGCCGACCAAGTCCAGTCATGTGTTGCATCTCTATCAGCGCCCTCTGCTGGTCACTCTCTTCTGAGAAACGGACAAAACCAAATCCTCGGCTTTTGCCATTGTGATCTAAAACAACTGAACATTCAGAGAGAAACTATTTCAGAGGCAGGTCACCAAGACATTATCTGACACAATTGCAAACAAACAATCTATGGCTAAAGTGCCAAAGACATCACCCGACCACTGACAGAGACATAATTTGTGACCACTGAATGGAAGACGTTGAAATAACTAGGATAGAATTTATTTTTACAAGAAAGCAATTATCTTCAAATGAAGCAATTGTGTTCAACTTGCATATAAATTATTTTTGAGTGGCACTCACACTATTTAAATTTAAACTGCACAGAAATGATCTTATACTGGCCAAGAAATTATCTTAAACGCATAGAAATTATCATAAATTTTGCTAAGAAATAATCTTCAATTGACCAAGAAATAATTTGAAATGATCTTAAACTGGCCAGGAAATTATCTTAAACTGGCCAAAAAATATTCTTAAAATGGCCAAGAAATTATCTATGACTGGCCAAGAAATGAGCTTAAACTGGCCAAGAAATAAGCTTAAACTGGCCAAGAAAAAAAGCTTAAACTGGCCAAGAAATGAGATTAAACTGGCCAAGAAATGAGATTAAACTGGCCAAGAAATGAGATTAAAATGGCAAAGAAATGATCTTAAACTGGCCAAGAAATAAGCTCAAACTGGCCAAGAAATAAGCTTAAACTGGCCAAGAAATAAGCTTAAACACCAAGAAATAAGCTCAAAATGGCCAAGAAATGATCTTTAACTGGCCGAGAAATAGCTTAAAATGGCCAAGAAATGATCTTAAACTGACACAGCAGTTCTCTAACATTAAATGACCAAAAATCTCAAATAATAAACACAAGTAAACAATCAGCTGAAACTGCAACAACAAAAAATGAACTAACAAGACTGAGGCAGGGAAGCTAATGACATCTAACTGGATCAGTAGATACTGTTTGACAAACAGAAACCTGGAGGCCAGCAAATGTCAGAAAGCACTTCATGATTGACACAGATGTTGGGACAACAGACTGGTGTAGCACAGCTCTCCTGTTTGTCGTGGACTAACATCTCTGTAGTGTTTCTATATGATGTGTCTCTGTTCACCATGGATCCATGTATCTTGTCTACTGTCTCTGTAGTTTAATGTCTCTTTCAAGTCTCCTCTTTAGTTACTGTCTTTGAGGCTCAATGTGACTGTTTACTCTCCTGTTAAGTCTCGTAGACTCAAGAATGAAGATTCTCGTCTTTGAGGGTCTATATTTCTAGTCCCTCCTCTTTCAAGTCTCGATGGCTGAAGACTGAAGATTCTTCCTAACATATAAGGGTCCATGTTAATAGTCCCTCCTCTTCAAAGTTTCAGCGACTGAAGATTATTTAAGTGGGTTTTTTCCCAATGTTTATACTAAGATGCTGGAATGCGCGGTATGTGTTTTTCTACTCACTATTGCTGCTAGACTTTTCTAGTATGGCTTAACATGTTTACTATGTGCGTTCTCAGATGGGATTTTATAATTGCGTCTTGATGCACTAGATAGCGCTGCTTCTAAATATACTCATTTGTTTGGCCACTGGTCTTCTGTGGATTTTTAGAAAGAGTACATTGCTTTCTCTTTGTTTGGGCACATTTTAAAACATTATCTTAGATACTATTTATTCATTTGTAAAAATCTTTCTGCACGTGATTGTTCTAGAAAGTGAATGTCAAGATTGCTAAGGCCTGTTGATTTCGGTCCTTTCAACTAATACACAATATCCTACCTCCTAAAAAAAACAAATAATGCTGTGGCCCTATTACACCGGCCTGACACAGCTGCTGATGTGTACATAAGCATGCGCACGTGTCTTAGTGTGTGCATGTGTATTAGTTTGTACATGTGTATTATTGTGTGTGTGTGCGTGTATATTAGCTTGTGCATGTGACTTAGCGTGTGCATGTGTATTAGCATGTGCATGTATATTAGTGTGTGCATGTGTATTAGCATGTGCATGTGTATTAGCATGTGCATGTGTATTAGCATGTGCATGTGTATTAGCATGTGCATGTGTATTAGCATGTGCATGTGTATTAGCATGTGCATGTGTATTAGCATGTGCATGTGTATTAGCATGTGCATGTATATTAGCATGTGCATGTATATTAGCATGTGCATGTGTATTAGCATGTGCATGTATATTAGCATGTGCATGTATATTAGCTTGTGCATGTATATTAGCTTGTGCATGTATATTAGCATGTGCATGTATATTAGCTTGTGCATGTATATTAGCATGTGCATGTGTATTAGCATGTGCGTGTATATTAGTGTGTGCGTGTATATTAGCTTGTGCATGTATATTAGCATGTGCATGTATATTAGCATGTGCATGTATATTAGCTTGTGCATGTACCCACAGACCAGTATACAGTGTGTGCATGTGTATTAGTGTGTGCATGTATATGAGCATGTACAGTTATTAGTGTGTGCATGTATATTAGCCAGGTACAGTTGTGTGTATGTATATTTACCAGGTGCATGTGTATTAGTGTGTGTACCCACAGACCAGGTATTAGTTGTGTGTAACCCACAGTGCATGTGTATTAGTGTGTGTATGTATATTAGTGTGTGCATGTGTATTAGTGTGTGTATGTATATTAGCTTGTGCATGTGTATTAGTGTGTGCATGTATATTAGTGTGTGCATGTGTATAACAGTGTAGTATATTAGTGTGTGCATGTGTATTAGTGTGTGTATGTATATTAGTGTGTGCATGTATATTAGCTTGTGCATGTGTATTAGTGTGTGTATGTATATTAGTGTGTGCATGTGTATTAGTGTGTGTATGTATATTAGTGTGTGCATGTGTATTAGTGTGTGTATGTATATTAGTGTGTGTATGTATATTAGTGTGTGTATGTGTATTAGTGTGTGTATGTATATTAGTGTGTGTATGTATATTAGTGTGTGCATGTGTATTAGTGTGTGTATGTATATTAGTGTGTGCATGTGTATTAGTGTGTGTATGTATATTAGTGTGTGTATGTATATTAGTGTGTGTATGTATATTACAGTATAATATTAGTGTGTGCATGTGTATTAGTGTGTGTATGTATATTAGTGTGTGCATGTGTATTAGTGTGTGTATGTATATTAGTGTGTGTATGTATATTAGTGTGTGCATGTGTATTAGTGTGTGTATGTATATTAGTGTGTGCATGTATATTAGTGTGTGTATGTATATTAGTGTGTGTATGTATATTAGTGTGTGCATGTGTATTAGCATGTGCGTGTGTATTAGCATGTGCATGTGTATTAGTGTGTGTATGTATATTAGTGTGTGCATGTGTATTAGTGTGTGTATGTATATTAGTGTGTGTATGTATATTAGTGTGTGCATGTGTATTAGTGTGTGTATGTATATTAGTGTGTGCATGTGTATTAGTGTGTGTATGTATATTAGTGTGTGTATGTATAGTATGTGTGTGCATCTCTTGTATTAGTGTGTGTATGTATATTAGTGTGTGCATGTATATTAGTGTTGTGTATGAATTACGGTGTAAAAACCATTAGTGTGTGTATTTATATTATGTGTGCATGTGTATTAGCAACTGCGTGTGTATTAGATGTGCATGTGTTCAGATTAGTGTGTGTATGTAGTGTGTGCATGTGTTTAGTAGTGTGTGTATTATATTAGTGTGTGTATGTGTATTAGTGTGTGTATGTATATTAGTGTGTGTATGTATAAAGTGTGTGCATGTGTATTAGCCGACCACTATTAGATGTGCATGTGTATTAGTGTGTGTATGTATATTAGTGTGTGCATGTGTATTAACTATGTGCGTAGTATTTAGCATGTGCATGTGTATTAGTGTGTGTATGTATATTAGTGTGTGCATGTGTATTAGCATGTGCGTGTGTATTAGCATGTGCATGTGTATTAGTGTGTGTATGTATATTAGTGTGTGCATGTGTATTAGCATGTGCGTGTGTATTAGCATGTGCATGTGTATTAGTGTGTGTATGTATATTAGTGTGTGCATGTGTATTAGTTGTGTGTACTATATTAGCATGTGAATGTTATCTTATGTGCTAATGTAATTAGTGTTCAATGTGTATTAGTGTGATGTAGTTTAAAATGTGTATGTAATTAGTGCCAAGAAATGTGTCTTAGCATGTGCGTGTGTATTAGCAAGTGCATGTGTATTAGTGTGTGATGTATATTAGTGTGTGCATGTGTATTAGCATGATGCTTGTGTATTAGGCATGTGCATGTGTATTAGTGTGTGTATGTATATTAGTGTGTGCCAATGTAATAGCATGTGCGTGTGTATTAGCATGTGCATGAAATGTGTGTAAACTGGCCAAGAAAGCTTAGCTGTGCATGTGTATTAGAAATGATCTATATTACTGGTGCAAGTAAATTAGTGTGTGTATGTATATTAGTGTGTGTATGTATATTAGTGTGTGTATGTGTATTAACATGTGCCAATATTAATGTGCATTGTAAAAGTGTGTATGTAGATTAGTGTATGTGTATTAACTGTGTGTAGTATATTAGTGTGTGTATGTGTATTAAGTGTGTATGTATAAAGTGGTGTGCATGATAATAGTGTGTGTATGTATATTAGTGAAATATGTATATTAGTGGTGTGCATTGTGTATTAGTGGTGTGTATGTATATTAGTGTGTGCATGTATATTATAAGCTATGTAAATTAGTGTGTGTAGAATATTAGATCTGTAACTGGCCGATTAAATGTGCGTGTTAAGCATGTGCATGTGTATTAGTGTGTGTATGTAATTAGGTGATCATGTAAATTAGTGACACAGCAGTATTAGTGTGTGTATGTATATTAAATCTCAAATAATAGTGTGTGCATGTATATTAATCAGCTGTAATTGTGTGTTTAATGTAAAGTGAACTATATTTAGTGTGAGGCAGGTGTAAAAGCTAATGACATTAGCATGTGCAGTAGTGTGTGCTGTATTTAGCTTGTGCATGAAAGTAAACATGTGCAGGTATAGCAAATGTCGTGTAAAGCACTTCATGATTGACACAGTGTGTTGTATATTAGGGACAACAGACTGCGTGTGCACAGCATCTCCTGTTTGTCGTGGACTCTATGTGTACATCTCTGTAAGTGTTTCTATGTATGATTGTGTGCTCTGTTCACCATGGATCCATGTTAGTCTTGTCTACTGTCTCTGTATGTATAATGTCTCTTTCATGTCTCCTCTTTAGTTACTGTCTTTGAGGCTCAATGTGACTGTTCCTCTCCTGTTAAGTCTCGTAGACTCAAGAATGAAGATTCTCGTCTTTGAGGGTCTATATTTATAGTCCCTCCTCTTTCAAAGTGCTCGATGGCTGAAGACTGAAGATTCTTCCTAACATATAAGGGTCCATGTTATTAGTCCCTCCTCTTCAAAAGTTCAGCGACTGAAGATTATCTAAGTGGGTTCTTTTCCCAATGTTTATTGTGTGCTGAGATGCGCGGTATGTGTTTTTCTACTCACTATTGCTGCTAGACATTTCTAGTATGGCTTAACATGTTTACTATGTGCGTTCTCAGATAGGATTTTATAATTGCGTCTTGATGCACTAGATAGCGCTGCTTCTAAATATAGTCATTTGTTTGACATTTAAAAACGTTATCTTAGATACTATTTATTCACTTGTAAAAATCTTTCTGCATGTGATTGTTCTAGAAAGTGAATGTAAGATTGCTAAGGCCTGTTGATTTTGGTCCTTTCAACTAATACACAATATCCTAACTCCTTAAAAAACAAAAATAATGTCGTGGCCCTGTTACACTGGCCTGACACAGTTGCTGATGTGTACATAAGCATGCGCACGTGTCTGAGTGTGTGCACGTGTCTTAGTGTGTGCACGTGTCTTAGTGTGTGCACGTGTCTTAGTGTGTGCACGTGTCTTAGTGTGTGCATGTGTATTAGTATGTGCATGTCTATTAGCAAGTCTAAAAATGAGTTTGTGCAGGGATGTGACTTAGGAAAAGTGGAATGTGAGGGAGACAAATATAGCGAGGGAATGTGATACAGAGATGGGCAGATGACTTAGGAAAAAGGTGAAACAGAGATATGGAATTAGCGTGTGACAAAGAGTGAAAGAAGGGAGCGTGAGCATGTGAACTTAGGGCCTAGAGCAGTGCATGTGAATTAGACATGTGGAAGAGTAGACAAGGGACAGCACAGTGAGGCCATGCAGACATTAGCCAAAGTGAAAAAGGCAGAGCAGGAGAAATGGGCAGGGAGGTATACAAAGAGGAAGTGATGAAGTGTTAGAAACAGACATAAAGAGTAGAGATGAGAGGTGGGTAAGGAAAGGCAGACAAACTTGTATTAAGAGAGAGGGCAGAAAGCAAGACAAGATACATTAAAGAAAAAAACAGCCACCTACTCCCTCCCCCCCCCCCCCCCCCCACAATTTCAAATTCAAGTGTGTGGACACAACCACTAGGAAACAGATAGTTATCGTGCAAAGAATACGTGTAATGAACCAGTAACAAAAATGGGGGGGGGGGGGAAGAGAGATGGGAGCGGGTAATGAAATGTGAGAAAATGAGAAGACAGGATGGAGAGGAGACAAAGAAGAGATGGTACAGGATGTGTACATGAAAGGAAGAGAGGAAGAATGGAGAGACCAGAATAGTCGAAGATCCTGTACTGAGAAGTGTAGATGAGACACAGACACGGTTGTGGGGGTGGGGGTGTGGGGGTAAGAACAATGAGTGCACATAGAATTAGGACACACACCTCTTTTCCGGTTCTACTCTCCAATGTGAATGTGGCCGTGAGACAAAACACAGTGCTAACCCCTACTGCCCCTTGCTTCCTATCTGTTGTACAACATATAATTCACACACTTACCTGGTTCCTGAGAGCCAAGGTTCATTTTATGAACACATGAAAAAAAACCAGGGATCCCAACCCACCACTGTGGAAAATAGAGAAGTGTCCCACACACATATGAGACACATACACCTCTCTTCCAGCTGTGGACTTCGTATTATTTCTGGTTTTGAATTACACTCAAGACTCTCCCTGAGAGTCTATGTGGACATGAGACATACACACCTGTCTAAGGGTGAGACAGAGTATGAGAGAATAAAGAGAAAATAACACCCTGTCTCAGGAGAGAACCGGAGTATGTAATACATTAAGACATAAGGGACACCTAGCAAAGAAGGGGGCCCCGCCTCCCCTAGGGTGTCATATGTGGGAGACATACACACCTGTCTCAAATGTTTTTTTACCATATGTATTTAATCATGTGGGGAGGGTGGACATACACACCTGTCTGCACTAGGCCAAACCATATGTACACCAACTGAGGTATGGATACACAGAGAGAGTCTCCCTTTAGAGATATGTAAGAGACGAGAGATACACACCTGTCTCCCTTTACCATATGGCAAATACAAAGAGACATACACAGACAGTCTGAGGAACAGGTTACCATATGTAGGGGGCGGGAAGAGAGATGGACAGACACCGCTAGGAAAACAAACACATCAAAAGAAATATCCCACATGTTCACACAGAATGCCCCTCCCTCCCCCAATACAACTATGTGTACTTGAGTTGCTAGGAAGATGGACCGCACATGTACTAAACATTTAAACAAGAAATAAAATAGGAAACAAGGGGGAGGGGGAGGGGGGTGACAGGAAATGAGACAACAGTGTGATAGAGAGCAAAAGAGAAAAACAATCAGAAGGGATATTAGAGACAATGCAGGAACAAGGGGCAGGCTGAAAAGGGAGGGAAGAAGACAAACAACAGTCCTGATATCTCAAGACAATACTGACAGTCTGATATAAGATCAAGACAAAAAACAGAACTGGGAAATCCAGCTGGCAGTCACTTTGCTTAGCCCCAATGACTCTAATTAATAGAGAAGGGCCGTGCTTAGCACAAACACAACAATTTTGCGACTCTATAAATCAACTGAACAAAGCCCCACAGTCTGATAATCCTTTCAAGACAAACAACATTCTGATATCTCAAGACAAACACAGTCTGATACGAACGGACAAACCCGCAGTCTGACGCTGCTATCTCATGATTCAAATCTGCAACAATTTTGATATCTCCCCACATAACTTACAGTCTGATATTCGGCTGACAAACCAATAGTCAGCTGCCCTGATATCTCAAACGACCATACAACAGTCTGATATCTCAAGACAAAAAGCAACAGGCTGAAATCTCAATACACAGGATTTCTCATATCTCAAGACAAACAACAGTTTGATAATCTTAAGACTAAACAATAAAGTCCTTGATATCTCAACGAACAAAACAAAGTTTTCCCGATCATCTCAATATATTAGGCGTGTCTGTGTATCTCAATGTGTATTAGCAAACATGTGTAAGTGTCTGATATCTCAATAAACAGTTCCCCTCTGAACTTGTATCGTTTCTGGAAGAAAGCAAACAGCTCGTAGTCGTCGACGTTCCATGACAGCTCACCCACAAACAAGGAAAACTCGGGCCTGCAGTCGTGGGCAAGAATGTGGCAGAGGTTTAGCAATAATGCCACAACAAACATGTGTTACATATATACATGTTCTATTTGTACTCTATGTGTAAATGAGAGATAGACACCTGTTTCTCTGTACTTTATGTGTACATGAGACACACACCCCTCTTCCTGTACTGAATGTGTACATGTGACACACACATCTGTCTCCCTCTACTCATGTGTATACGAGACATACACACCTGTCTCACTGTGTTGTATGTGCACATAAGACACACACCTCTTTTCCTGTACTGAATGTTTTTATGAGACACATACACCTGTCTCCCTCTACTCATGTGTTTTGTATGTGCATATGAGACACACACCTCTCTTCCCGTACTCTATGCGGGCATGAAACAAAACACCTCCCTCTATTCATGTGTACATGAGACATACACACCTGTCTCCCTGTGTTGTATGTGTACATGAGAAACTCACATCTCTCTCCCTGTAGTCTATGCGGACATGAGATAAAACACCTCTCTTCCTCTGCTGTATGTATATGTGAGACATACACACCTGTCTCATTTTACCGTATGTATACATGAGACATACACACCTGTCTCCATTTACGAAATGTATACATGAGACATACACAACTGTCTCCATTTACGAAATGTATACATGAGACATACACAAATGTCTCCCTTTACCATATGTAAACATTAGACATACACACCTGTCTCCCTTTACCATATGTATACATGAGACATACACACCTGTCTCCCTTTACCATATGTATACATGAGACATACACACCTGTCTCCCTTTACCATATGTATACATGAGACATACACACCTGTCTCCCTTTACCATATGTATACATGAGACATACACACCTGTCTCCCTTTACCATATGTATACATGAGACATACACACCTCTCTCGATATACTGTATGTGTATGTGACACACACACACACCTGATGTTTCAAGACAAACAACAGGCTGATATCTCAAGACAAACAACAGTCTGATATCTCAAGACAAACAACAGTCTGATATCTCAAGACAAACAACAGTCTGATATCTCAAGACAAACAACAGTCTGATATCTCTGATATCAACAGTCTGATATCGAAGGACAAACAACAGTCTGATATCTCAAGACAAACAACAGTGATCTGATATCTCAAGACAAACAACAGTCTGATATCAAGACAAAACAACAACATATCAAGACATATCTCAAGATATCTCAAACAACAGTCTGATATCTCAAACACTAGGCAAACAAACAGTTTGATCTGATAAACTCAAGACAAACAACAGTCTGATATCTCAAGACAAACAACAGTCTGATATCTCAAGACAAACAACAGTCTGATATCTCAAGACAAACAAACAGTCTGATATCTCAATACAAACAACAGTCTGATATCTCAAGACAAACAACAGTCTGATATCTCAAGACAAACAACAGTCTGATATCTCAATACACAGTCTCATATCTCAAGACAAACAACAGGCTGATATCTCAAGACAAACAACAGTCTGATATCTCAAGACAAACAACAGTCTGCTATCTCAAGACAAACAACAGTCTGATATCTCAATATACAGTTCCAATATCTCAAGACAAACAACAGTCTGCTATCTCAATATACAGTTCCAATATCTCAAGACAAACAACAGTCTGCTATCTCAATACACAGTCTAATATCTCAAGACAAACAACAGTCTGATATCTCAATACACAGTTCCAATATCTCAAGACAAACAACAGTCTGATATCTCAAGACAAACAACAGTCTGATATCTCAAGACAAACAACAGTCTGATATCTCAAGACAAACAACAGTCTGATATCTCAAGACAAACAACAGTCTGATATCTCAAACAAACAACAGTCTGATATCTCAAGACAAACAACAGTCTGATATCTCAAGACAAACAATAGTCTGACATCTCAAGACAAACAACAGTCTGATATCTCAAGACAAACAACAGTCTGATATCTCAAGACAAACAACAGTCTGATATCTCAAGACAAACAACAGACTGATATCTCAAGACAAACAACAGTCTGATATCTAAGGACAAACAACAGTCTGATATCTCAAGACAAAAAACAGTCTGATATCTCAAGAAATCAAGTCTGATATCTCAAGAGAACAAATCTCATATCTCAAACAACAAACAAACAACAGTCTGATATCTCAAGACAAACAACAGTCTGATATCTCAAGACAAACAACAGTCTGATATCTCAAGACAAACAACAGCCCGATATCTCAAGACAAACAACAGCCCGATATCTCAAGACAAACAACAATCTGATATCTCAAGACAAACAACTGTCTGATATCTCAAACAATCAACAGTCTGATATCTCAAGACAAACAAATCTCAAGACTCAAACAAACAACAGTCTGATATCTCAATATACAGTTCCAATATCTCAAAACAAACAACAGTCTGATATCTCAAGACAAACAACAGTCAGTCCAATAAACTCAAGACAAACAAAAAACAGTCTGATATCTCAAGACAAACAACAGGCTGATATCTCAAGACAAAACAACAGTCTGATATCTCAAGACAAACAACAGTCTGATATCTCAATACACAACAAAAACAGTCTGATATCTCAAGACAAACAACAGTCTGATATCTCAAGACAAACAACAAGTCTGAATCTCAAGACAAACACAGTCTGATATCTCAAGACAAACAACAGTCTGATAGACTCAAGACAATACAACAGGCTGAAATCTCAAGGCAAACAACAGGGCTATTTTTTTCAGTCGGCTGAGACAATATCATAAATGACAGTTCCATATCTCAAGACAAACAACAGTCTGAATTCTCAAGACAACCAAGACAAACAACAGTCTGATATCTATACAAACAAAACATGATATCTCAGCACAAAAGAATGTTCTGAAACAAACTTCTACTGATATCAAATGACAAGGAATGAAACAACAAGACAAAGAATGGTCTATAAGTAAACATCATGACAAACAAGAATGGTCTATACTGAACATCATGACAAACAAGAATGGTCTGACATACTGAACATCATGACAGCAAGAATGGTCTATACTGAACATCATGACAGCAAGAATGGTCTATACTGAATCATCATGACATAACAAGAATGGCTCTATACTGAAACATCATGACAGCAAGAATGGTGGTCTGATATCATGAAGCATCATGACATGACAAAGAATGGTATACTATACATCATGACACAATGGTCTATACTGACATCATGACAAGAAATGGTCTATAATGAACATCATGACAGCAAGAATGGTCTATACTGAACATCATGACAGCAAGAATGGCTATACTGTCTATACAAGAATGTTCTATCTGATGACAACAAGAATGGTCTATACTGACATCATGACAGCAAGAATGGTCTATACTGAACATCATGACAGCAAGAATGGTCTATACTGAACATCATGACAGCAAGAATGGTCTATACTGAACATCATGACAGCAAGAATGGTCTATACTGAACATCATGACAACAAGAATGGTCTATACTGAACATCATGACAGCAAGAATGGTCTATACTGAACATCATGACAACAAGAATGGTCTATACTGAACATCATGACAACAAGAATGGTCTATACTGAACATCATGACAACAAGAATGGTCTATACTGAACATCATGACAGCAAGAATGGTCTATACTGAACATCATGACATCATGACAAAGAATGGTCTATACTGAACATCATGACAGCAAGAATGGTCTATACTGAACATCATGACAACATAGAATGGTGTCTATACTGAACATCATGACAGCAAGAATGAAAGAATGGTCTATACTGAACATCATGACAGCAAGAATGGTCTATACTGAACATCATGACAACAAGAATGGTCTATACTGAACATCATGACAGCAAGAATGGTCTATACTGAACATCATGACAACAAGAATGGTCATAGAATGGCAAGAATGGTCTATACTGAACATCATGACAACAAGAATGGTCTATACTGAACATCATGACAACAAGAATGGTCTATACTGAACATCATGACAACAAGAATGGTCTATACTGAACATCATGACAGCAAGAATGGTCTATACTGAACATCATGACAGCAAGAATGGTCTATACTGAACATGATACAACTCATGACAACAAGAATGGTCTATACTGAACATCATGACAGCAAGAATGGTCTATACTGAACATCATGACAACAAGAATGGTCTATACTGATCAGCATGACAGCAAGAATGGCCTACACTGATCATGACAGCAAGAATGGGTCTATACTGAACATCATGACAGCAAGAATGGCTATACTGAACATCATGACAGCAAGAATGGTCTATACTGAACATCATGACAGCAAGAATGGTCTATACTGAACATCATGACAGCAAGAATGGTCTATACTGAACATCATGACAACAAGAATGGTCTATACTGAACATCATGACAACAAGAATGGTCTATACTGAACATCATGACAACAAGAATGGTCTATACTGAACATCATGACAGCAAGAATGGCCTATACTGAACATCATGACAGCAAGAATGGTCCTATACTGAACATCATGACAGCAAGACAACAAAGAATGGCCTATACTGAACATCATGACAACAAGAATGGTCTATACTGAACATCATGACAGCAAGAATGGTCTATACTGAACATCAGGACAACAAGAATGGTCTATACTGAACATCATGACAACAAGAATGGTCTATACTGAACATCATGACAACAAGAATGGTCTATACTGAACATCATGACAACAAGAATGGTCTATACTGAACATCATGACAGCAAGAATGGTCTATACTGAACATCATGACAGCAAGAATGGCCTATACTGAACATCATGACAGCAAGAATGGCCTATACTGAACATCATGACAACAAGAATGGCCTATACTGAACATCATGACAACAAGAATGGTCTATACTGAACATCATGACAACAAGAATGGTCTATACTGAACATCATGACAACAAGAATGGTCTATACTGAACATCATGACAGCAAGAATGGTCTATACTGAACATCATGACAACAAGAATGGTCTATACTGAACATCATGACAACAAGAATGGTCTATACTGAACATCATGACAGCAAGAATGGCCTATACTGAACATCATGACAACAAGAATGGCCTATACTGAACATCATGACAACAAGAATGGTCTATACTGAACATCATGACAGCAAGAATGGCCTATACTGAACATCATGACAGCAAGAATGGTCTATACTGAACATCATGACAGCAAGAATGGTCTATACTGAACATCATGACAACAAGAATGGTCTATACTGAACATCATGACAACAAGAATGGTCTATACTGAACATCATGACAACAAGAATGGTCTATACTGAACATCATGACAACAAGAATGGTCTATACTAAACATCATGACAGCAAGAATGGTCTATACTGAACATCATGACAACAAGAATGGTCTATACTGAAACATCATGACAACAAGAATGGTCTATACTGAACATCATGACAACAAGAATACTGAACATCATGACAACAAGAATGGTCTATACTGAACATCATGACAACAAGAATGGTCTATACTGAACATCATGACAACAAGAATGGTCTATACTGAACATCATGACAACAAGAATGGTCTATACTGAACATCATGACAACAAGAATGGTCTATACTGAACATCATGACAACAAGAATGGTCTATACTGAACATCATGACAACAAGAATGGTCTATACTGAACATCATGACAACAAGAATGGTCTATACTGAACATCATGACAACAAGAATGGTCTATACTGAACATCATAACAACAAGAATGGTCTATACTAAACATCATGACAACAAGAATGGTCTATACTGATCATCATGACAACAAAAATGGTCTATACTGAACATCATCACAACAAGAATGGTCTATACTGAACATCATGACAACAAGAATGGCCTATACTGAACATCATGACAACAGGAATGGCCTATACTGAACATCATGACAGCAAGAATGGTCTATACCAGTGGTTTCCAAAAATTTTAGGTTGTCCCCCCCCCCCCCCCCTCCCTCTTGAGTACATGGCAAGTCTCCAATTCCCCCCCCCCTTTCCCAATCTTCTAAACATAACAAAATGTGATTAAAATGAGGAGGACAATAGATTGTGCAACAAGGAAACAGAAAGTATGGAGATATGATTTGGTCACAATGTATTCTTAATCTACAATCAAATGTGCATGTTATCAAATTAATCAGACTTGTAATGGTAGATGTGTGTGAAATCACGGGGGACTGTGAAGAATTAATGAAGCCAATGCTTTGTGAAGCACAGGCACACAATGGGTAAACAGGTGGGTTGACAGCTTGGGGATGTAAACATCTGAGGCCACTGGAAGACAGTGGCTCTTGAGCCACTGGGGGGAAATCATGAGTCATTTGAAGTTTAAGACGAACTTAAGGACACATGGATATTGCTGGTCGACATGACGAGGGGGTTGTAAACACTGAGTGTTGGCGAGAAAGCTGGACCCACACGTAACTGTCTGTGGGTGTGAAAAGTCCTGATGTAGTTTGAATTATTCAGCTACTTTCAGTTCGTCTAGCTGAGTAGATGCATGTACGCATTTCCTTCAAGTCTTCTGCACGTATGGACTTGGTGTCACCATTTTGTAACAATGTGATTTAATCTGTGAATTCTTGCGGATTGTTAGATGATTGTGGTGGATCACAAGGGGTTCTGTCCGGGCGGTTTCTGGAATGTCATGTGGCCAAAATGTGTTGGAGTTGACACGATGACAGCTATGTGACGATTAACAGTGTCCCTGGGTGCACAGAGGGTGCTAGGAAACTTTGTGTATGTTGACCAATGTGGGAATGTGATGGGGAAGCATCAGAGGCTGACTGATGGGATGTTAGTCTGTGATGCTTCAATGAGTGGCTGGGATAGCAGACATGAGGTCTGGAGTTTTCACCAAGAGGTGCATCTATCTTCAGTCCTAAGGGTAGTGGGGTCGTTTAGAGGTTGAACCACCAGGGGCATTGTCCCTGCACATCACTTAGGAGCATCTGTGCGATCGGTTGGGAGTCGTCCATAGGGGACATAGTTCACTGGGGTGTCCAGAGAGACAGCTGATGTGAGTTTGTGGAAAGCAGTAGGAGACTTGACAATGAGCCATCGATCAACACTCATCTTCATTATTGTGTTAGTCCATAATAAAGAGACTGACAGCACTACAGGAGCGTGCTTGGCCTGGTGTCATAAATGACAGTACTTGTAGACAGGTGGTTACTTGAGGACATGTTGGTGTATTACATGTGCCAGGCTTAAAGTGGTGCCGTTGTTTGAGTTGGCTATCTTTTACTTGTTAAAATCACCCCCTGGTCAGCGTGCGGTACATCCCACGATCGCACACATCAGTTGGATAAACTGATCATGAAAACAAAATAAACTTGTCTTTTTGTTTAATAAACAGTTTTTTTTAAATATATTTAAGATTTCAAATTAAACTAAAACAAAATGTAAGGATAACGAATTAATTTAAGTGCAGTTGCACATCACATTACAAACTGTTGAATTAGGAATCAACATCACAGCACTCGGGAACTTCGATAAGCTCCATCCCCATCTTTAGCAGCAAGTGAAGAGTACCAATTCCAATGGCACCAGTAACTGTCTTCATTACAAAACAGTAAATTACAGTACACTATAGAACAGTATATTACAGTACAATATAGAACAGTATATTACAGTACAATATAGAACACCAAATTACAGTACACTATAGAACAGTATATTACAGTACAATATAGAACAGTATATTACAGTACAATATAGAACACCAAATTACAGTACACTATAGAACAGTATATTACAGTACAATATAGAACACCAAATTACAGTAGAATATAGAACAGTATATTACAGTACAATATAGAACACCAAATTACAGTAGAATATAGAACAGTATATTACAGTACAATATAGAACACCAAATTACAGTGGAATATAGAACAGTACAATACAGTAGAATATAGAATAGTACATGACAGTAGAATATAGAACAGTACATTACCATAGAATATAGAATAGAACATTACAGTAGAATACAGAACAGTACAAGACAGAAGAATGCATAACAGTACATTACAGTACAATACCCAACAGTAAATTACAGTACAATACCCAACAGTAAATTATGGTACAATACACAACAGCACATTCCAATACAATATACAATAGTTGATTACTGTACAGTATACAACAGCACATTCCAATACAATATACAATAGTTGATTACAGTACAGTATACAACAGCACATTC
The DNA here is from genome assembly GCA_905116865.2 of Candidula unifasciata. Classification (NCBI taxonomy): domain Eukaryota; kingdom Metazoa; phylum Mollusca; class Gastropoda; order Stylommatophora; family Geomitridae; genus Candidula; species Candidula unifasciata. Next base: position 172,286 of record CAJHNH020001334.1, read on the forward strand.
CAATACAATATACAATAGTTGATTACAGTACAGTATACAACAGTACGTTCCAATACAATATACAATAGTTGATTAAAGTACAGTATACCACAGCAGAGTTCAAGAAGCTCAACAAGATCTTACCCCTGGTTTTCCCGGAATGTGTTTTCCATTGAGCCTCTGCAGCACTCTCTGGGCAGAGTCCACGTCAGGAAATTCCACAAAGCAGTAATTCCCTGGGCTCAGTCTGTAGAGGCCAATCACTGTCATTAGCTGCCACACACACACACCTCATAGTAGAATATCCTATTCAACAGGTACCCATATACACACCTCTCATAGTAGACTATTCTCATCTACAGACACACATACTCACAAATACCTCTCATAGTAAAATATCCTCTTTTACAGACATTCATACACACACCTTTTATAGTAGGCTATCCTCTTTTACAGACACTCATACACACACCTCTCATAGTAGACTATCCTCTTTTACAGGACACTCATACACACACCTCTCATAGTAGACTATCCTCTTCTACAGACACCCATACATACACATACCTCTAATAGTAGACTATCCTCTTCTACAGATACCCACACACAAACATAACTCCCACAGTAGACTATCCTCTTCTACAGACACCCATACACAAACATAACTCTCATAGTAGGCTATCCTCTTCTACAGACACCCATACATACACATACCTCTAATAGTAGACTATCCTCTTCTACAGACACCCACACACAAACATAACTCCCACAGTAGACTATCCTCTTCTACAGACACCCATACACAAACATAACTCTCATAGTAGGCTATCCTCTTCTACAGACATTCACACACAAAGATAACTCCCACATTATACTATCCTTTTCTACAGACACCCACACACAAACGTAACTCCCACAGTATACTATCATCTGCTACAAACACACAACTATCACAGCAGACTATCCTCTCTACAGACACAATATCTCTCAACTTGCAAACATAGACTGAACTACCTTGTACTTACACACAGACAAAACTACCTGGTACTTACATACATAGACTGAACTACCTTGTACTTACATACATAGACTGAACTACCTGGTACTTACACACAGACAGAACTACTTCATACTTACTCACACAACTGAACAAAGGCATACTTACACACTGACTGAATTATTTTGTACTCACACAAAGAGTAAACTATCCTGTACTCACACAAAGAGTAAAATATATTGTACTCACACAAAGAGTTAACTATATTTTACTCACACAAAGAGTGAACTATCTTGTACTCACACAAAGAGTAAAATATATTGTACTCACATAAAGATGTACACACACAAAGAGTAAACTATCCTGTACTCACACAAAGAATTAAAATATATTGTACTCACATAAAGATGTACACACACAAAGAGTGAACTATATTGTACTCAAACAAAGAGTAAACTATATGGTACTCACACAAGGAGTAAAATATATTGTACTCACATAAAGATGTACTCACACAAAGAGTGGACTATATTGTACTCACACAAAGAGTGAACTATCTTGTACTCACACAAGGAGTAAAAAATATTGTACTCACATAAATATGTACTCATACAAAGAGTAAAATATATTGTACTTACATAAAGATGTACTCACACAAAGAGTAAAATATATTGTACTCACATAAAGATGTACTCACACAAAGAGTGAACTATCTTATACTCACACAAAGAGTAAAATATATTGTACTCACATAAAGAGTAAACTATCCTGTACTCACACAAAGAGTAAAATATATTGTACTCACATAAAGATGTACTCACACAAAGAGTGAACTATACTGTACTCACACAAAGAGTGAACTATCTTGTACTCACACAAGGAGTAAAATATATTGCACTCACATAAAGATGTACTCATACAAAGAGTAAAATATACTGTACTTACATAAAGATGTACTCACACAAAGAGTAAAATATATTGTACTCACATAAAGATGTACTCACACAAAGAGTGAACTATCTTATACTCACACAAAGAGTAAAATATATTGTACTCACATAAAGATGTACTCACACAAAGAGTGAACTATCTTATACTCACACAAAGAGTAAAATATATTGTACTCACATAAAGAGTAAACTATCCTGTACTCACACAAAGAGTAAAATATATTATACTCACACAAAGATGTACTCATATAAAGAGTGAACAATCTTTTACTCACACAAAGATGTACTCAGACAAAGAGTGAACTAACTATCTTGTACTCAAAGAGTGAACTATCTTGTACTCACACAAAGAGTGAACAATCTTGTACTCACACAAAGATTGAAATATCTTGTACTCACACAAAGATGTACTCACACAAAGAGTGAACAATCTTGTACTCACACAAAGATGTACTCACAAAAAGTTAACTATCTTGTACTAACACAAAGATGTACTCACACAAACCGTGAACTATTTTGTGCTCACACAAAGAGCAAACTATCTTGTACTCATACAAAAAGTGAAGTATCTTGTACTCACATAAAGATGTATTTACACAAAAAGTGAACTTTCTTGTGCTACAAAAATATGTACTCACACAAAGAGTGAACAATTTTGTACTCACACAAAGATGTACTCACACAAAGAGTGAACAATCTTGTACTCACACAAAGATGTACTCACACAAAAAGTGAACTATCTTGTACCAACACATAGATGTACTAACACAAAAAGTGAACTATTATGTGCCCATGCAAAGAGTGAACTATCTTGTACTCACACAAAGATGTACACACACAAAAAGTGAACTATCAAAGATGTTTTCACACAAAGAGTGAACTATCTTGTACTCATACAAAAAGATAACTATCTTGTACTTATACAAAGAGTGAATTTTCTTGTACTTACAACAGTGTCAGCTATCTTGTACTTACGAGCCACAGTTGTTGGCGTCTGCCATCATCCTGACACTGACGGCTACCTCTCCCAGTTTGGCAAAAGCACTGATAATGGCTGGCTCGTCCAGGCTACTGTCCAGCTGCAGAAAAGCAGACCAGAGACTTGAAACCAGAAAATGATGTTTTACAGCTACAGACATTTCAGTTCTCTACAGAATGTCTGTTTGAGCTGTAATAAAGTATCTACACTACAAACAACCTACTGGTCTGGTGATAAAACCCCACTGGTCTGGTGATATTATCTCACTGTTCAAATAAAAACACCCCATTGTTGTAATGATAACACCCCACCATTCTAATGATAACACCCCACTATTCAAGTGATAACATCTTTTGTTCTAATGATAACACCCCACTTGTCTATTGATAATATCCCAATTTCCAATTGACATCCTATTGTTTTAATAACATAATATCACACTGGTCGGGTGCTAACATCTGAAACCTCACAAAAAACATCAGAAAATTGGCTGGGATCATCATCTCTTTATTATTGTAGTTAATGTTGATAAAGGCTACTGTGGAAACGTCCAATGATTTCATGTATTGGTTCCCCAATCATGAAGCTTCTTAATTCACATTTCATTTTCCGACACTAGTTTGACTACAGTCACCACTGGTTTCATCATGTTTACAAACAGAAATCAAACAACAGCAAATGCACAGCAGATGAAAGATATTAGCCAAAAAGGCTATTTTCTTCAGTGTCAGTTAGTTCTTGTGCTATTACCCTTATTATTTAGCAACACAGCTACAGAATTATGTGCAAACTGAGTGTTATAGAAATTTTGTTTTGTGTGAAGAAACTGATTGTTTTGGGAAGTTCTCTTTACCAAATAATGGTGCTCTGTTATGATATTCCAAAAGTTTCTCTGGAATGAGATCTAATTACAGACTGTTTATATTTTAGTTATATATTGGTTCATTTGTGATTTGTTTTAGATATATATATATATATATTATCGAGTTCTCCTTCAGCGGCATGATAGCGAGTGGAAACATTTAATTTTACAAATTTCTCCAAACATCTTGTTTGATCATTTACTAATATTTAACTACTAACACAATTTAGTTATTGTAGCAGCATTCTAATGTTATTCCTCAACAATCCCTGGTCACTTTAATGGATATGTTTGTTGCATGGCAGCTGAATAAATATGGAATGTTTTAATGGGTTCACCTCATCCTGATCCTCCTGTACCTTGTGGTATCAAGATGAAGGATAACTGAAGGGAAAGGCCCCTTTTGTGTGCCTTGTAAAATGGGAGTCCTATGGACTCTTTAATTTCCTCTGTCCATCGCTTGTACTAAAAGCGAAAGCCTTAGGTATTAAGAAAAATAAAGACAAACAGTTTGTGGGGGGTGGGGACTTGAACCAGAAAGGTTCTAGCCCAGACATGAGATCTTTTGTATACAGTCTAGATAGCAGTAACAGTAAACTAGGCACACTAACCATAGGCCCTAATCTGAATCAAAACAACTGGAACTATAATTAGCACATTAACATTTGTTTATTTTACTAAACTTAGGACAAAACT
>CAJHNH020001334.1:176765-213481 GCA_905116865.2 Candidula unifasciata
GCGGCATGATAGCGAGTGGAAACATTTAATTTTACAAATTTCTCCAAACATCTTGTTTGATCATTTACTAATATTTAATTACTAACACAATTTAGTTATTCTACCAGCATTCTAATGTTATTCCTCAACAATCCCTGATCACTTTCATGGATAATTGTTGCATGGCAGCTGAATAAATATGGTATGTTTTAATGGGTTCACCTCATCCTGATCCTCCTGTACCTTGGGTATCAAGATGAAGGATAACTGAAGGGAAAGGCCCCTTTTGTGTGCCTTGTAAAATGGGAGTCCTATGGACTCTTTAATTTCCTCTGTCCATCGCTTGTACTAAAAGCGAAAGCCTTAGGTATCAAGAAAAATAAAGACAAACAGTTCGTGGGGGGTGGGGACTTGAACCAGAAAGGTTCTAGCCCAGACATGAGATCTTTTGTATACAGTCTAGATAGCAGTAACAGTAAACTAGGCACACTAACCATAGGTCCTAATCTGAATCAAAACAACTGGAACTATAATTAGCACATTAACATTTGTTTATTTTACTAAACTTAGGACAAAACTTCGCCCGTGTGCCACCGGGGTCCTCACGGGAAGCAAAGAATGGTGACACTGCACCCTACCAGGCATGTCATAAGAGGCGACTAAGGGTAGGGTTGGGCTTGAGGTTGGCTACCTCATCCTGTAAAAACCATAGCCACAAAAACCAACCAACCATGGATAAGTCAAAAAGAGAAGCAAGTAAAATCCAGCCAATCAAGATGAGGGGAGGCTCTTCAAATAGAAGAAGTATGACACGGTGTGGAGAAAGCCGTAAGGATCTGTGTTAACAGTTTTTTATTGAGGAGATTGTATACACAAATTAAACTACAGTTTCATTAATTCTCTACATATTTTATAGAACTATACGTCATTTTTAAGGTAAATAACTGTGCCGAATAAATATAACAATAAAGGCTCTTACAGACAAACAAAAAATGCTTTTGCTACAGTCAACATGAACATAAACATCAATAACGTTTAGATGAAAACTAAAAGTTGTTCCAGCAAAAGTAAAGAAATATCAGTGCTAATTCTTTGATTCTGAGAGGGTATTCTTGCATCAGAGAAAAGGGGGGGGGGGGGGGGGGGGGGGGGGGGAGGGGGACATTTGTACTTTATCAAATTTAGCGCATACAAATACTGCTATGAAAGATACACATATCATACATAACATAAATATAAATAATTGATGGTTATTATTATTATTAGTAGACTACTACAACATATAATTATACTGTTCTTTAATAATTAGTAAACAAGCACAATCAGTATGAAATTGATATGTGCAATACTTTTTTCACCCAGAGTAGTTTTCTTAACAGTACTTATAGCACTACTAAATATGTATCCTCAAGGTACAAACAGCACAAACAAATTTGTCCAGTTTCATCTTGTTGGATGAAATCAATTCCTTACCATTGCAAATTTTTTGGTAAATATGCATAGGAAGTGGATGAACAACCAGAAGTTTACAGCCAGTGTTCGCGAAGCAAAGCAAAAGCCCGTTTACAAAAATTAACACAGACCGTTATTTTGCAAATATGCAAAATAAGTCGATGAACTACCAGAAGTTTCCGCAAGAGTTTACAGCCAGTGTTCGTGAAGCAAAAGCCAGTTTACAAAAATTAACAGACCGTAGAACTGCAAATATGCAAAATAAATGGATTAACTACTAGAAGTTTCCGCAAGAGTTTACAGCCAGTGTTCGTGAAGCAAAAGCCAGTTTACAAAAATTAACAGACTGTAGAACTGCAAATATGCAAAAGAAGTGGATGAACTACCAGAAGTTTCCGCAAGAGTTTACAGCCAGCATTCGCGAAGCAAAGCAAAAGCCAGTTTACAAAAATTAACAGATGCAAAAGAAGTGGATGAACTACCAGAAGTTTCCGCAAGAGTTTACAGCCAGTGTTCGCAAAGCAAAGCAAAAGCCAGTTTACAAAAATTAACAGATGCAAAAGAAGTCGATGAACTACCAGAAGTTTCCGCAAGAGTTTACAGCCAGTGTTCGCGAAGCAAAGCAAAAGCCATTTTACAAAAATTAACAGATCGTAGAACTGCAAATATGCAAAAGAAGTCGATGAACTACCAGAAGTTTCCGCAAGAGTTTACAGCCAGTGTTCACGAAGCAAAAGCCAGTTTATAAAAATTAACAGACCGTAGAACTGCAAATATGCAAAAGAAGTGGATGAACTACCAGAAGTTTCCGCAAGAGTTTACAGCCAGTGTTCGCGAAGCATAAGTCAAATGGTTAATGATTAATATTATTAGTGTACTGCTACAACATATAATTATACTGTTAGTCAACAATTAATAAAGAGGCAAAGAGTGACTTGCTGTGAGAGGTTAGTTAGTAAATTAAATATTATTTTCATCCACTTACCTAGAGCTCTGAAATATCTTGACACAATTTATCCACAGTGTGGTTGCACCATTTATGCATAGTCAATATGGAAGCAATAGTTTTCTTCAAACACAAGATAGTTTGCACCTGACAACTGTCGATATTCTCCAGATATGGCTTCTAAATTAACTGTTTAAAGTATTTTCCCTAAAAGTAAGTTTTCCACATTCAAAGTAGAAAAAGAATAAACAGCCAGTTCCCAAAAATCCAAACTACTGACTAGAAACAGTGACAAACACATGGCAACACGACCGTCTCCCGTGAATTTAAATTCAAATTGCTGTAATCTAACAGCAAAGTTTGAAAATCTTGTATATCTACTTCAGAATATCCACTTGTAGATATGTAATACGAATTCATTCAGAACACAGAACTTTGCAAGCACATTAAAATGTCACACAATGCAAGACATGGAAAGGGCTTACACTAACCAGTTTTCAAGGGACTCCATCCAAAAAGTCACGTGATTTAGTTAGATGGCGTAATCTAGAGTTGGCGGTGGTAAAATCAAGTTTAAACTAAAAAGATATATAACATCTTATAATCATAGAAACCAATATAATGTAGGCTTTCTCAGAGATAAAGAAATTAAGGAACAGTTCTCAGTTACGGTCTCTAATAAGTACCAGGTGTTGCAGCAGTTAGCTGAAGATGTCATCACAGAAGTCTGCTGGGATCAGATCAAAGGAATCTGGAATGAATCTTGCGTAGAAGTTCTTGGCAAGAAAGAAAGGAAACATAAAGCATGGATAACACCAGAAACCATTAAACTGATTGAAGATAGGAAAAGTAAAAAGGCAGACTTAAACAATAGCAAAACTAGAGCTGCTAAAGCTAGAGCTCAGGAGAAATACACAGAAGCCAACAAGGAAGTTAGGAGGCATATAAGGGCAGATAAAGTGAAATATCTAAATGATCTAGCACAAGAAGCGGAGACAGCAGCAGCAAAAGGAAACCTCAGAGAACTTTACAGTAACACAAGAAAATTAGTAGGTAAATATAGTCAGCCAACTGGATCAATCAAAAATGGTCAAGGAAAGGTACTTACTAACACTAAAGATCAAATGGACAGATGGGTTGAATATTTTGAAATGCTTCTAAATAGACCAGGCCCAGAGGTTCCCCCAGATATCCAGCCTTTAGAAATGGAACTGGATATCAATTGTGAGATACCATCCAAAGAGGAAATTAGAAAAGCTATCAATCTTCTCAGGGAAGGAAAGGCCACAGGCCCAGATGGTATCCCAGCTGAAGCCATCAGGGCCAACATAAACACATCAACAGAATTGCTACATAGATTATTCAGTAAAGTCTGTGAGACCGAAGAAATACCAGCAGCCTGGAGAGAAGGATATCTTGTGAAACTGCCCAAAAAAAGTGATCTACAGGAGCGTGAAAACTATAGAGGAATTATGTTGCTGTCGGTCCCTGGAAAAATATTAAGAAGAACTATTTTGGAAAGATTAAAAGATGCTATCGATAAAATGCTAAGAGATGAGCAGGCAGGTTTTCGGTCAAACAGATCCTGTACTGATCAGATAGCCACATTACGTATTATAATAGAGCAAAGCATTGAACTGAACTCACCGCTTTACATTGGATTTATAGACTATGAAAAAGCATTTGACAGCATTGATAGGGAATCTCTCTGGAAATTGATGGGGCACTATGGAATCCCACAGAAAATTATCAACTTAGTAAAGGCAACATATAAAGACATGAAATGTTGAGTTCTTCATGAGGGAAAGCTAACAGATGCATTTGAAATAAAAACAGGTGTGCGACAGGGATGTCTTTTGTCGCCTCTCTTATTTTTACTGGCTATAGACTGGACTATGAAAACAGTAACTGCTAACACCAAGAATGGAATTCAGTGGACCCCTACAAAACAGTTTGATGATCTGGACTTCACTGATGATATTGCTCTTCTGTCCCATTCACAGAATCAGATGCAAGATAAATTAAATATACTTGATGCGAGATCACAGCAGCTTGGTCTGAAAATCCATAAAGGAAAGACAAAGATAATGATAATAAATCAGGCAAATAGTAATGTGGTTTCTCTTAATGGCACCCCACTCCAAGACGTGGAGTCGTACACCTATTTAGGCAGTAATGTAGATAAAGATGGAGGAACTGATAGAGATATTAAAATAAGAATACAAAAGGCAATAGGGGCTTTCATAGCACTAGGGAATTTGTGGAGGTCAAAAGAAATTAAAAGAAATACTAAACTAAAATTTTTTTATTCTAATGTCAAATCAGTACTATTGTATGGGGCGGAAACATGGAAAACAATCAAGGCAATTACAAATAAATTACAGACATTCATTAACTGGTGCCTGGGCAGAATAGAGGGAATTAAATGGTATGATAGAATAACTAATGTAGAACTTTGGGAGATAACTAAACAGGCTCCAGGAGGAGAAGACGCTGGCATTGGATAGGATACACACTGAGAAAACAGGAGAACAGCATAACTAGAATGTCTTTGCATTGGAACCCACAGGGACATAGGAATAAAGGAAGGCCAAAAAACACATGGAGAAGAGAGCTGGAAAATGAGGTTAGAAGGATGGGGAGGACATGGGGAGAGCTCCATGTAATGGCGAAGGATAGAACAACTTGGCGTGAGTTGGTTGAGGGCCTATGCTCCACTGGGGGATAGAAAGGCAGAAGAGAAGAGAGGACAAAACTTAGCGCTGTTTAAAAATAACAAAACATTAACAATCATAACTATGAAAACATACTACAGCCATGAAATTAGCCAGACAACCGGTCATCCCCAGCAATCACCTGTACCCATGTGGTTTAGCTTCATGTGCAGAGCCAAAACAGCTGGGTGGGTCTCCTGCAACCGCGGGTTTAGTCGGGGGGGGGGGGGGCTGAGGCTTTACAGGTCTTCCATGCTCAGAAAATTAATTTTTTTCCTCACAGAAACATATCTTGAGCATTTAAACAGAAATTGTAAACTAATGTCAGATATATCCTAACATATACTAGCCAGCAAACAGATCACATGGGACACAGATACGTCAATAAAGTAGAATGTTCTTTTTACTCTTACTTTTTCAAACTCTGCTCCATGAAAACTAACCATAAATCCAAAGCGAATCACAAAGGAACTTATTTGAAAAAATTTTACTCTATGAAAACATAGTACTGAATCACAATATGGGTATGAGTTAACACCTTAGATTATTTTGAACAAGTAAATAAAATATTGAGCAGTGACTAGTTAGGAAGAAGAGGGGACACTATGGCAAAAGGCACTCTTCTTCAGTAAAATGAAATAACAACTTGTGAAGATTGAAAAGGCGATTGTCAAATCAGTCAGAAAGGCGCTGATCGGTTATCAAACAATCTGAGGATCTCTGTAGCAAAGTGGTCAAACCGCTGCGATGCGTTCATTTTACAACTTGTTGTTCGGCTCATAAATGTAATTTCTTTTTTGTTAACGGAGACCTCTGGGGGCTGTTGTCGTGCTAAGCTCTTTGCATGCGACTAGCCGTTCATGGTTCTGTGTAGAAAGACCAAGCCATATGAAACCAGTCACGATGAAATGAAGTCAATCCACTCGCTACTGAACATTTTTTCAGTGGAATAAGGTAAATTTCGGTCAGATGTTCACACACACACACACAAGTTAGAGTGCGAGAAAAAGCATTTTTCAAAAAATAAGAAGAGATACATTATAACACAAAGAATTATTTCAAAAGCATGCATATTACTGTATACATCTTGCAAGACTCACTGGATGCTAATCCTTAATTCATAAGGTATTTAATTAATAGTATTATAATTAATAATACTGATTAATTGACTCATTTTTATATGTTAATTAGGTTTGCATCACATCATATTTTAAAAAAGACAACATCCTTAGGTAGAGCTTGCTGCCTTGAATGCAATGGTATATAGTTGCTAAGGGGTTCGGCAAAAAACGTCAGAGTTATAGACATTAGGCAAACAAATGATGTCACTTATGGTCAAGTTTTTACTTGGGAACATGCGCCATCTTTTTCTTTTATTTTCCATTATATAATAATTTTGGGGAGAACTTTCCGTCACTGAAATGTGAATATCTCCGCTTAGAATTGACACACAGACTTCAATGAGGTACAACTGGACTCTATCTAACTATTTTGGTTTAACAGTAAAAAAAAATCATTATATAAATTTTGACTTAACTCTCTAAGTAATTTACACTCGGATTGCTTTATTCAGTCACAGGTACTATTACACTAGCGACTACGGTGTTTGGCAATTTGCGGTCTTTTCGAGAATTTCCGTTACCCGGTAAGCGTTCAAAACTTGTTTGGGAAATGTCGGCTGGTTTCGGGATGGGTCCTAGTCTCTTATGAAATTTTGCGATTGGTGAAATTTTGACCAGCTATAAATAGCTGAAAATGGTATGAAGGAACCCGATTAACATCACATGTCTACGAAAGTCAGACGTGCTCTGTTTTTATGTTACATCAGTTTGATTGAAAATAGCAGTAAGTATTCAAGGTTGGCTTTAGGCTTTAACATTATATTACTTGACATGGTAATGCTAGTTATAACTGAATTCTCCGTCCAATTTTACATTTGTATATAAAATTTGGTACTCCTGTCAAATCCGGACGAAGAATAAAAAGCCTTGGACGACTTAGTCAGAGTTCTCTCCCTTGGCCGCACTCCAAACAGTGATCGGAAAAGCCAACGAAACAAAGAAGACAGTCACTTCGACATCAGGGCTGCCAATGCTTGGTTGTTTCCCCCCAGATCTGGGTTTTTTTTCGACGCTGCAGGACAAATCTGGGTTTTTTTGGGTGTGTTTTGTTTGTTGGTTTTTGCCGATTTGTATGCTTTAATGATCGATAAATTTGCGTGGTTAGGGGTAGGGGTTAGGGTTAGGGAGTAGGATTAGGATTAGGGTTAGCGGTAGGGTTAGGTTTAGCGTTAGATTTGACAATTTTGACGCCGGAGTTCCCTATAATCGCGCACAGTCCCATACACACACAAACAATCGAGGGCCTCTGGATGCTGGTCAAACGCACAATTCGCCAACGATTGGGGGCACCAGCCGCACGCTATTGGCGTCATATTTGGCAGAGTTTCAGTGGCGCCACTCCCACAAACATCAGATTGTCGGCCAGTATTTCGAAATCCTACGTCAAAATTTTCACATCTAACCCTAACCCTACCCCTAAACCTAACCCTACCCCTAACCCTACCCCTAACCCAACAACCGCATGATGACTACACAACCATTCACGATGCCTCACGCAATCGTACGCAACCCTGCACGCAACCATATGATGACCACGCATCCCTTCACGATGCCTCACGCAACCGTACGCAGCCCTACACGCAACCGTAGGATGATAGGTAAGTGTGTCGTTTGTTTTGTTGGCTTTTCCGATCACTGTTTGGAGTGCGGCCAAGGGAGAGAACTCTGACTAAGTCGTCCAAGGCTTTTTATTCTTCGTCCGGATTTGACAGGAGAGCCTAAAATTTCTTTCTTATGTATGGCTTAGTCGATTTACAGTAGACATTTTTTCAGGCAATCGCTATTACGGCTGTGTCTAAAAAAAATTGTCTGCCATCTTTTCTTGTGACTTATTGACCTTTAAACCATAACAGTTCTTAAATAATTCCTGTTTCGAGTTTTAACAGTTGTTTGTTTACTGTTTACTTCTCATTTCTACAAAAAAACCTAGATATCTCGGCTTAGAATTGACATACAAGCATAAATTAGGTACCGTTGGAAAGAGATTGTTTACAGCTATCTAACTGTGCTGTTTATTGGTATAGGAGCATTTTGAAAATTTGCTTAAAGTAACTAATTTAATTACAGTTTACACTATTATTATTATTACTATTCACTATAATTCACTGTCTCCAGTTTGTCATGTCAACATTATAAAAAAAAAAAAACAATGAAAGTAAACATACATCGCCCATCCAAAGTGAAGTACTTAATGCTGTGTTATACATCTTGTTCATGAGATCTCTGATGGAGCAGCAAGTGTGTGTGTGTATCACTGTGTCGTCTGCCAGAGAAGAAAATCGTTACGACAGGATGCAGAAACATGCAGGCTGCCATCTTTAGTCATACATTTTAAAACATTGACTAGCAACAGCACAAACATTAATGAACACATTCGTATAACAATAATTTGTCAGGTGTTTTATGTTAAAATGTATTTTTTTTTTATTATTTATTTTGATTTTAAACACTGATTTTCTTCTTTTTTTTCTTGTAAGTTATTGCTTAAGAGACTTAGAAATAGTGTTATTTCGTTGGTGACGAAAATCAGCGTGGAGAATTTGACAAAACCCATGTCGTCCTTGTTTACCAGAGATCTGCGTGTCTGCGACTGGTGAATTTATCCACATTAAACTTCGACTGGGGAACTTTATCCGTGCTGGGGACGTGGTTCTGCTGATTTCTGGTGTTGTAAGTATGGTTGTACCAGTGACTAGAGGCTTTCTATGCTAAATATATGGTTCTACTGACTTCTGGTGTTGTAAGTATGATTGTACCAGTGACTAGAAGCTCTACTGCCTCTACTGACTTTTGGTGTTGTGAGTATGATTGTACCAGTGACTAGAGGCTCTACTGACTTTTGGTGTAAGTTATGATTGTACCAGTGACTAGAGGCTCTACTGACTTCTGGTGTTGTAAGTATGATTGTACCAGTGACTAGAGGCTTTCTATGCTAAATATATGGTTCTACTGACTTCTGGTGTTGTAAGTATGATTGTACCAGTGACTAGAAGCTCTACTGCCTCTACTGACTTTTGGTGTTGTGAGTATGATTGTACCAGTGACTAAAGGCTCTACTGACTTTTGGTGTTGTGAGTATGATTGTACCAGTGACTAGAGGCTCTACTGACTTTTGGTGTAAGTTATGATTGTACCAGTGACTAGAGGCTCTACTGACTTCTGGTGTTGTAAGTATGATTGTACCAGTGACTAGAGGCTCTACTGACTTCTGGTGTTGTAAGTATGATTGTACCAGTGACTAGAGGCTCTACTGACTTCTGGTGTTGTGAGTATGATTGTACCAGTGACTAGAGGCTCTACTGACTTCTGGTGTTGTAAGTATGATTGTACCAGTGACTAGAGGCTGTACTGACTTCTGGTGTTGTAAGTATGATTGTACCAGTGACTAGAGGCTTTCTGTGCTAAATATATGGTTCTACTGACTTCTGGTGTTGTAAGTATGATTGTACCAGTGACTAGAGGCTTTATCTGTGCTGAATATATGGTTCTACTGACTTCTGGTGTTGTAAGTATGATTGTACCAGTGACTAGAGGCTTTATCTGTGCTAAATATATGGTTCTACTGACTTCTGGTGTTGTAAGTATGATTGTACCAGTGACTAGAGGCTTTATCTGTGCTGAATATATGGTTCTACTGACTTCTGGTGTTGTAAGTATGATTGTACCAGTGACTAGAGGCTTTATCTGTGCTAAATATATGGTTCTACTGACTTCTGGTGTTGTAAGTATGATTGTACCAGTGACTAGAGGCTTTATCTGTGCTAAATATATGGTTCTACTGACTTCTGGTGTTTTAAGTATAGTTGTGTCAGTCAGTGACTGGAGACTTTATCTGTGCTAAATATATGGTTCTACTGACTTCTGGTGTTGTAAGTATAGTTGTGTCAGTCAGTGACTAGAGGCTTTATCTGTGCTAAATATATGGTTCTACTGACTACTGGTGTTGTAAGTATAGTTGTGTCAGTCAGTAACTGGAGACTTTATATCTGTACTGGTACGGTACTGACTTCTGGTGTTGTAAGTATAGTTGTGTCAGTCAGTGACTGGAGACTTTATCTGTACTGGTATTGACTTCTAGTGATGTAAGTATAGTTAATGTGTCAGTATCAATGACTGGAGACTATCTGTGTTGGATATATGATATGGATGGTTCTAGTGACTTCTGATGTTGTTAGTATCGTTGCGTCAGTATCAGTAACTGGGTAATTCATTGGCTGTCCTCCGAATAACAGACACATATTACGGAGGCCACAAAAACACCCAAACAGGGCCTCAGTCACATGTAAATTGCGCACTTACGGCGGCTAACACCACTATCAAGAGAATCTCCCATGCCGCTACGCGCAGTGTGGATTGGGACACACGGGTGTCCGGTCTTTCTACGTAGAGACCGTTGAAATTATTAGAAGTCCATGTGAAAAAAATCCCAGCTTTCACCGTGGTTTGAACCCGGGACCTACAGCACTCAAGGCAGATGCCATACCTTGAGACCACACAGCGTGGTCCTCCCACAATCATTATCGGCTACTTTATTTTTGTTTGTCTCATGTCAGCGATGTGAAGGTCTGGAGATGTAGATTCCACACAACTGTGCCTGGTGGAAACAAACACATGCAAGTCCTTGACCTGTCTTTACTCTATCTTCATCTGTCAGTCTTTACAGTCTCTCCCAGTCTATCTCAGCATCTGTCTTCCTCTGTATGGCTCTCTCTCCCCCTCTCCCCTTCCCCTTTTGGGAACCAGGTCCAGAATAGACAGGACTTCAGTTTGCTCCACTCTACCACCAAGTCTACATAAAATGTAAAAACACAATATCTGTACTGGTATAGCCACATGTGTGCACATGAATGAAGTACCTTGTGTGCTCGGTACACCCCTGAACAAGGCAAAAATACCTTGTTTCAGTATTACTCCAAGACAACCTTAATAAAAAAAACTGAGGATACCTTAAAAAGCCTTGAAATTGATTGATAAATTTGGCTATGAACCCTGGTTATCTGAAGGGCGTCTGTCTCTAGACCATGCAGCCACACAGAATGTTGTATGAAGGCTCTGTCAAAACACAGAATGTTGTATGAAGGCTCTGTCAAAACACAGAATGTTGTATGAAGGCTGTCTCTATCTGGACCCTGTAGCAACACAGAATGTTGTATGACGGCTGTCTCTATCTAGACCCTGTAGCAACACAGAATGTTGTATGAAGGCTGTCTCTATCTAGACCCTGTAACAACACAGAATGTTGTATGAAGGGTGTCTCTATCTAGACCCTGTAGCAACACAGAATGTTGTATGAAGGTTGACTCTATCTAGACCCTGTAGCAACACAGAATGTTGTATGAAGGGTGTCTCTATCTAGACCCTGTAGCAACACAGAATGTTGTATGAAGGTTGACTCTATCTAGACCGTGTAGCAACACAGAATGTTGTATGAAGGGTGTCTCTATCTAGACCCTGTAGCAACACAGAATGTTGTATGAAGGTTGACTCTATCTAGACCGTGTAGCAACACAGAATGTTGTATGAAGGGTATCTCTATCTGGACCCTGTAGCAACACAGAATGTTGTATGAAGGTTGACTCTATCTAGACCGTGTAGCAACACAGAATGTTGTATGAAGGTTGTCGTCTGTCTTGTGTCTGGAACTAAAACATTTTAGAATGTGTATATGCCCTTTACATGTGCATCTGACCTGTATCTGACACCAATACTTGTACAGGTAGCTCATGTAGCTGACACCTGAAATGATGGTGAATGAATCCAACACTTGGACAGGTAGCTCATGTAGCTGACACCTGAAATGATGGTGAATGAATCCAACACTTGTACAGTTAGTTCATGTAGCTGACACCTGGAAAGTTGGTGAATGAATCCAACACTTGGACAGGCATTCATTGTACATGTTTGATCTTCTTGAATCTTTTCAGAAATCTAGACACAAGTCTACAAACAGCTCCGTGACGGAGTCCAGCATAGATCTGCAGCATCAGTCCAGTTTGTAGCTCACACATGGCCAGTGCCAACTGTGTGGCCGGTGACCCCAGTTCCAGTCCCAAACATTCAAATGGCCATGCCAGTCCAGTCGATTTACTCAGGAGGTTTCACAAGCTACAGGCTGAGAGAGTGGAAGGCTACAATGTGTTTGAGCAGTATGTTGTGTGTTTATGTAGATTTCTGTGCATGAGAGCACATGTTGAGAAATACATTCTTAGTGTAGTTGTTTATGTGGGAGCACATGTGTGGAGTAAGCCGTGTGTGTGAGCACATGTGTGGAGTAAGCCGTGTGTGTGAGCACATGTGTGGAGTAAGCCGTGTGTGTGAGCACGTATGGGGAGTCTGTACTCTGTGCAGCTGTTGATTTTATCTTTGTATGCAAGCACATTTAAAATAATAAAAAATTTTAATCCAACCTTGACATTGAGACTCACGAAAATATAGGTCTGTTCCAGCATCAGCCTGTGATTGGCTGGTAAAAATAAATTGTTTGCCTTAGTGACACTGTTCATTGCTTGCATCATTCGGTAGTCTTTTATCTCACTACACATCAGTCACATTTGTTCAGTGGTTTACCAATTGTGAACAGGTAACATGGACACTGTTATTGCCTTTTCCCACCAGCTGTGAAATTGTTGGTGTGTTTTGTTTTCTTTAAGCGGAATGCCAAAATGTCACCAAGATTTATCGTTGAATGTGTCACGTGTATGGTGATAATGTTATGTGTGGCAATTGTGGGGTGGGGGTGCAGAAAATTCGGGATTGGGGTAAAGATGTACGTGATAAGGGTAGACAAAGATGACCTTCATGTGTGGCAGTTGGACTTATTCAAAAAAGTTGAAAATGGCTTGTTTTCAACCAAATCTTAGTGGAAAAGCAAGATTGTGCAATTTCGGATCTTTCTACAGAATTTCTACAAATTTCTACGACTAGCTGATAGATCTGATAGAAAGATCTGAAATTGTGGAATAGCACTTTTCCGCTACAGCTTGGTCGAGAACATTCAGACATTGTTCAGTCACAGTCAACAAAACATGAGAACATTCATTGGTTAGAAGTCATTAAAACAGTGTTGTATGTTATGGGGGTTAGATTACATTTGTTGATATATGACAGTACAATATTTGTATTTTTTCGTTCTCAGGGCCTTCGACACATTCATCAATGGCATCCCAGAGTACAACTTTAACGAGTATAAACAGCTGGTGGCAGAAATCACTTTGTCATTTCGACGGATCTCAGAGGAGATTATACACATCAAAAACTCCTTAAGAGACACCCACAATCAGCAGCAGATTTCAGCAATCATTGAGAAGATTCAAGAACTGGAAGAAGCCAAATTAAAATCGGTATTTCCACTTCTCCTCAATGTTAAATATAGGCTATCCTCAACTGTCTCAAATTATCGAGGCCGAAAAATATACCCTAACAGGGCCTCAGTCACATGTAAATTGCGGCCTTCCGGAGACTTAAATTGCGGACTCCGGCGACTACCGCCACCGCCGAGAGTACCTCCTACCCCACTACGCGCAGCAAGGAGCGGGGCTAAACTAGATGGCTGGGACTCACAAGCAGCAGCTACCTCATCTTCTGCAGATTCTTTTTATTTTCTCTTGAGTCCCAGCCATCTAGTTTAGCCCCGATCCATGCTGCGTGGGAGATGCTCGTGGCGGTAGTCGCAGGAAGTCCACAATTTACATGTGACTGAGGCCCTGTTAGGGTATATTTTTGGCCTCAATAATTTGGGACCGTTATTCAGAGGAAAGCCTAAATTAATACTTTAAAAACCTGAGAGTATCTCTAAATGAACTATTTCTACCTATCATATTTGCTGATGTCATACATAGATGTCTGTACAATACTTGGACCTTACATACAAGACAACAGAATCAAATGTCCGACGCAGGATCTTGAAGAGAATCCAATGTTTAGCTGTAGCTTTGGCAGGCAGTGAAACATCTGACAGTCATTTGTAGAGAATCCAATGTTTAGCTGTAGCTTTGGCAGGCAGTGAAACATCTGACAGTCATTTGTAGAGAATCCAATGTTTAGCTGTAGCTTTGGCAGGCAGTGAAACATCTGACAGTCATTTGTAGAGAATCCAATGTTTAGCTTTGGCAGGCAGTGAAACATCTGACAGTCATTTGTAAAGAATCAAATCCTTGTGTGTTATATCAGAATTCTTCGTGCATGCTATCTGATCCAGCACAAATAATGTGTGTTCTTTGGTCCATCACATTTATATACGTTCTTTGATACATCACATTTGTGAGCTCTTTGGTCTAGCACATTTATCTTTAACAAAAATTTTCAGCACATGTATCTGTGATCTTTAATCCAGCCCATTTTTCTGTGATCTTTTAACCAGCAAATTTATCTGGTTTCTTCCATCTAGCAAATTTATCTGTGTTCTTTGATTAAGCACCTTTATCTGTGATCTTTTATCCAGCAAATGTATCTGTTCTTTGATCCCACACATTTATCTGTGTTCTTTGATTAAGCACATTTGCATGTGCTTTTGTCAAGCATATTTGTATGTGTTTTTTATTCCAGCAAATGTATCTGTATTCTTTGATACAGCATATTTATCCGTATCTTTGATCAAGCATATTTATGTGTTCTTTGATTCAGCACACATATCTTTGATTCAGCACACCTATCTTTGATTCAGCACACCTATCTTTGATTCAGCACATTTATCTGTGATCTTTGATCCAGCACAGTTATCTATGTTCTTGATCCAGCACAATTATCTGTGTTCTTTGATCGAGCACAGTTATCTGTGTTCTTTGATCCAGCACAATTATCTGTGTTCTTTGATCCAGCACAGTTATCTGTGTTCTTTGATCCAGCACAATTATGTGTTCTTTGATCCAGCACAATTATATGCGTTCTCTGATCCAGCACAATTATCTGTGTTCTTTGATCCAGCACAATTATGTGTTCTTTGATCCAGCACAGTTATCTGTGTTCTTTGATCCAGCACAATTATCTGTGTTCTTTGTTCCAGCACAATTATCTGTGTTCTTTGTTCCAGCACAATTGTCTGTGTTCTTTGATCCAGCACAATTATCTGTGTTCTTTGTTCCAGCACAATTATCTGTGTTCTTTGATCCAGCACAATTATCTGTGTTCTTTGATCCAGCACAATTATCTGTGTTCTTTGATCCAGCACAATTATCTGTGTTCTTTGTTCCAGCACAATTATCTGTGTTCTTTGATCCAGCACAATTATCTGTGTTCTTTGTTCCAGCACAGTTATCTGTGTTCTTTGTTCCAGCACAATTATCTGTGTTCTTTGATCCAGCACAATTATCTGTGTTCTTTGTTCCAGCACAATTATCTGTGTTCTTTGATCCAGCACAATTATCTGTGTTCTTTGTTCCAGCACAATTATCTGTGTTCTTTGATCCAGCACAATTATCTGTGTTCTTTGATCCACAGACTGCAGATCTTCAGATTGCCAGAAAAAATGCAGCAGATGAGCATGAGGGTGATCATCAACATGAGATAGTAGCACTTCGTCATACGTGAGTACTGACATCCAGGTTTTACTGTATAATGACTACTGAGATACTGATGTCTTACTGTTGTATGTGAGTACTGACATGCAGATGTCTTACTGTTGTATATGTGAGTACTATCATACAGATGTCTTGCTGTTGAACAATTGTAATGACACACAGATGACTTACTGTTGTGAGTGAGCGCTGAAATACATGTCTTACTTTGGTGGGTGAGTACTGACATACAGATGTCTTACTGTTGTATGTGAGAACTGACATACAGCTCTCTTGCTGTTTTAAGTGAGAACTGACATACAGCTCTCTGGTTGTTTTAAGTGAGAACTGACATACAGCTCTCTTGTTGTTTTAAGTGAGTAGTGATATACACATGTCTTACTGTTGTGTGTGAGTACTGATATACACATGTCTTACTGTTGTGTGGGAGTACTAACATACACATTTCTTACTGTTGTATGTAAGTGCTGACATACAGATGTTTTGCTTTCAAAAGGTATTACATATGACATGTGTATTCATATTCTACTTCCAGTTGGAATATATTAATGATCTAATTTCAATAATGGTGTATTCACAATCTAGTTCGAGCTATGTTCTAGTTCCACTAATGCTGTATTCACATTCTTGTTCCAGTAATGGTGTATTCATGTTCTTATTCCAGTAATGGTGTATTCATGTTCTAGTTCCAGTAATGGTGTATTCATGTTCTTATTCCAGTAATGGTGTATTCATGTTCTTATTCCAGTAATGGTATATTCATGTTCTTATTCCAGTAATGGTGTATTCATGTTCTAGTTCCAGTAATGGTGTATTCATGTTCTTGTTCCAGTAATGGTGTATTCATGTTCTTATTCCAGTAATGGTGTTTTCATGTTCTAGTTCCAGTAATGGTGTATTCATGTTCTAGTTCCAGTAATGGTGTATTCATGTTCTTATTCCAGTAATGGTGTATTCATGTTCTAGTTCCAGTAATGGTGTATTCATGTTCTTATTCCAGTAATGGTGTATTCATGTTCTTATTCCAGTAATGGTGTATTCATGTTCTAGTTCCAGTAATGGTGTATTCATGTTCTAGTTCCAGTAATGGTGTTTTCATGTTCTTATTCCAGTAATGGTGTATTCATGTTCTAGTTCCAGTAATGGTGTATTCATGTTCTTATTCCAGTAATGATGTATTCATGTTCTTATTCCAGTAATGATGTATTCATGTTCTTATTCCAGTAATGATGTATTCATGTTCTTATTCCAGTAATGGTGTATTCATGTTCTAGTTCCAGTAATAGTGTATTCACATTCTAGTTCCAGTAATGGTGTATTCATGTTCTAGTTCCAGTAATGGTGTTTTCATGTTCTTATTCCAGTAATGGTGTATTCACATTCTAGTTCCAGTAATGGCGTTTTCATGTTCTTATTCCAGTAATGGTGTATTCACATTCTAGTTCCAGTAATGGTGTATTCATGTTCTTATTCCAGTAATGGTGTATTCATGTTCTTATTCCAGTAATGGTGTATTCATGTTCTTATTCCAGTAATGGTCTATTCACGTTCTTATTCCAGTAATGGTGTATTCACATTCTAGTTCCAGTAATGGTGTATTCATGTTCTTATTCCAGTAATGGTGTATTCATGTTCTTATTCCAGTAATGGTGTATTCATGTTCTTATTCCAGTAATGGTGTATTCATGTTCTAGTTCCAGTAATGGTGTATTCATGTTCTAGTTCCAGTAATGGTGTATTCATGTTCTAGTTCCAGTAATGGTGTATTCATGTTCTAGTTCCAGTAATGGTGTATTCATGTTCTTATTCCAGTAATGGTGTATTCATGTTCTTATTCCAGTAATGGTGTATTCATGTTCTAGTTCCAGTAATGGTGTATTCATGTTCTAGTTCCAGTAATGGTGTATTCATGTTCTAGTTCCAGTAATGGTGTATTCATGTTCTTATTCCAGTAATGGTGTTTTCATGTTCTAGTTCCAGTAATGGTGTATTCGTGTTCTAGTTTCAGCAATGTGTTTATGTTCTTATTGCAGTCTTGGGGCATTGATAATGTAGTCCTATTATTGGTATTCTCTAGGTTGAGTATTGCTGATGTTTTTCATATACATTCATTCATTTGTACTGTTTGTAATCTTGTGGCTAACTGTGTCTTCTGTTTGGCAGGCTGGACGAGCTGGCTCGAGAGATCAGCGACGTTCTAGAGGACCTCAAGTTTGAATCTGAAGATCTGTATGCACAAGAAGCTGAGGATGAGATGTCCAGATGAAACAACACCTGCTAACATGCCAGGGCTAGACCAGCCACAGGAACCAGGTTCTGAGAATACAGACTTCAGTTTAAGGACATAGACTTGATTCTAAGGATTCAACTTCAGTTTATGGACATAGACTTGATTCTAAGGACATAGACTTGATTCTAAGGATATAGACTTGAGTCTAAGGACATAGACTTGATTCTAAGGATATAGACTTCAGTCTAAGTACATACTTGATTCTAAGGATACAGACTTCACTCTAGGAACAGGGACATGAATCTAGGGGACAGTGACATGAATCTAGGGACAGGGACATGAATCTAGGGGTAACTTCAGTTTAATGACATAGGAATCTAGGGACATAGACTTGATTCTAAGGATATAGATTTCACTCTAGGGACAGGGACATGAATCTAGGGATACAGACTTCACTCTAGGGACAGGGACATGAATCTAGGGGACAGGGACATGAATCTAGGGACAGGGACATGAATCTAGGGACAGGGACATGAATCTAGGGGACAGGGACATGAATCTAGGGGTAGTGACATGAATCTAGGGGTAGTGACATGAATCTAGGGGTAGTGACATGAATCTAGGGACAGTGACATGAATCTAGGGACAGTGACATGAATCTAGGGACAGTGACATGAATCTAGGGGACAGTGACATGAATCTAGGGGACAGTGACATGAATCTAGGGGACAGTGACATGAATCTAGGGGACAGTGACATGAATCTAGGGGACAGTGACATGAATCTAGGGGACAGTGACATGAATCTAGGGGACAGGGACATGAATCTAGGGGACAGTGACATGAATCTAGGGATACAGACTTCACTCTAGGGACAGGGACATGAATCTAGGGATACAGACTTCACTCTAGGGACAGTGTCATGAATCTAGGGGGTAGTGACATGAATCTAGGGGGTATTGACATGAATCTAGGGGTAGTGACATGAATCTAGGGGGCAGTGACATGAATCTAGGGACAGTGACATGGATCTAGGGACAGTGACATGAATCTAGGGGACAGTGACATGAATCTAGGGACAGTGACATGAATCTAGGGACAGTGACTTGAATCTAGGGGACAGTGACATGAATCTAGGGGACAGTGACATGAATCTAGGGGACAGTGACATGAATCTAGGGGACAGTGACATGAATCTAGGGACAGTGACATGAATCTAGGGGACAGTGACATGAATCTAGGGGACAGTGACATGAATCTAGGGGACAGTGACATGAATCTAGGGGACAGTGACATGGATCTAGGGGACAGTGACATGAATCTAGGGGACAGTGACATAAATTTAGGGGAAGGAACTTGAATCTGGTGGTTTAGACATAAATCTAGGGCTACATTCTTGAATACAGGGATACAGAATTGAATCTTCTAATAGGGACTTGAACCTAGGGACAGAGCTGTTTCATATACAGTTTTCAGACAAAGATTGTATACTTAAAAAATGTGTAAACATCTGGAATGTGGATCTTTTAGCAACAACCCATTTGTATGTGACCCAGTGGCTGAACTCTGCCATTTTCTTAAATTTTTTTTTCAAGTTTTTTGCATAGCAAACATTAATTCATGAGACTGGGCAATTCTTGAGATACTGTAGAAGTGCTTGCAGGTTCTGGCTTTTTGGTGCATGCATTATCCGTCTCCCGTCTTCCATATACATACATTTTCTACAGCTATGGGTCCCAGCTGGCTGTGTCTGGAGCCGTTCCTGCCAGTGTCTGAACATCAGAGCAGTTCACAGACTGCGCATGTGAATCCATTGTTAAGTAATATGTGGATATCCAGTGTAGCAGTGATGTGTGGATATCCGGTGTTACAGTGATGTGTGGGTATGCAGTGATCTGTGGATATCCAGTGTTACATTTATCTGTGGATATCCAGTATTACATTGATCTGTGGATATCCAGTGTTGCAGTGATGTGTGGGTATCCACTGTTACAGTGATCTGTGGATATCCAGTGTTAGAGTGATGTGTGAGTATCCAGTGTTAGAGTGATGTGTGGATATCCAGTGTTAGAGTGATGTGTGGATATCCAGTATTTCAGTGATGTGTGAGTATCCAGTGTTAGAGTGATCTGTGGATATTCAGTATTACAGTGATTTGTGGGTATCCAGTGTTACAGTGATGTGTGGATATCCAGTGTTACAGTGATCTGTGGATATTCAGTATTACAGTGATCTGTGGGTATCTAGTGTTACAGTGATTTTTGGATATCCAGTGTTACAGTGATCTGTGGATATCCAGTATTAAAGTGAATTGTGGATATTCAGTGTTACAGTGATCTGTGGGTATCTAGTGTTACAGTGATCTATGGGTATCCCGTGTTACAGTAATGTGCAGATATCCAGTATTATAGTGATGTGTGGATATCCAGTGTTACAGTGATCTGTGGATATCTAGTGATGTGTGGGCAGTTTACCAATTAGTGTGTGTGCCTGTCTGGACTTCCAATGACAACTGTCAGTTACAGCAGTTCCTCTTTGAAATGGTCATTAGCTCCTTATGTTGCAGTTTGCAGCTAGGCTGCAATTTCTTTGCTTTTCTTTCCAGCAGACCCTTAGTTAATGGCCGTGTATGATAGGAATCTTGAGGGACAGTGGGTCTGTTCTGTTGTTGCCCTAGAACCCATACTGGCAGTGTAGATCTTGATGGTGGTCTCTCTACATGTCTATGCTCTCATACTGGCAGTGTAGATCTTGATGGTGGTCCTCTCTACATGTCTATGCTCTCATACTGGCAGTGTAGATCTTGATGGTAGTCCTCTCTACATGTCTATGCTCTCATACTGGCAGTGTAGATCTTGATGGTGGCCCTCTCTACATGTCTATGCTCTCATACTGGCAGTGTAGATCTTGATGGTGGTCCTCTCTACATGTCTATGCTCTCATACTGGCAGTGTAGATCTTGATGGTGGTCCTCTCTACATGTCTATGCTCTCATACTGGCAGTGTAGATCTTGATGGTGGTCCTCTCTACATGTCTATGCTCTCATACTGGTGTAGTGTAGATCTTAGATGGTGGTCCTCTCTACATGTCTATGCTCTCATACTGGCAGTGTAGATCTTGATGGTGGTCCTCTCTACATGTCTCATACGGCTGTAGATACTGGCAGTGTAGATCTTGATGGTGGTCCTCTCTACATGTCTATGCTCTCATACTGGCAGTGTAGATCTTGATGGTGGTCCTCTCTACATGTCTATGCTCTCATACTGGCAGTGTAGCTTGATGGTGGTCCTCTCTACATGTCTATGCTCTCATACTGGCAGTGTAGATCTTGATGGTGGTCCTCTCTACATGTCTATGCTCTCATACTGGCAGTGTAGATCTTTGATGGTGGTCCTCTCTACATGTCTATGCTCTCATACTGGCAGTGTAGATCTTGATGGTGGTCCTCTCTACATGTCTATGCTCTATACTGGCATGTAGATCTTGATGGTGGTCCTCTCTACATGTCTATGCTCTCATACTGGCAGTGTAGATCTTGATGGTGGTCCTCTCTACATGATGCTCTCATGCCTCATACTGGCATGTGTGATGGGGCTTGATGGTCAACTGGCAGTGTAGATCTTGATGGTGGTCCTCTCTACATGTCTACTGCTGTTTACATGTCTATGCTTCATACTGGCAGTGTTGATCTTGATGGTGGTCCTCTCTACATGTCTATGCTCTCATACTGAATCACTCTATACATGTCTATTTGACTGGAGTGCATTTTTTGTAATTTGTTGATAAGATACCAATGCATGAATACGGTTTATCACAGAATGACGTATATTTGGTTGACCGCAGTGTGGTTTCATGAAATACAACCTGTATATCGTCATCTCTCGAGACTACATGTTTGATATTTTTATGAAATACAACCAATTCTGTATATCCTCCCCTCCAAAGACATCAAGTTAGCTTGTCCACATGTCTGAACCTGACATCAGGGATGAATATACATAACATTTGACAGTTCTAATTTTTATGTATTTATCTCTCTAGCTGTCATTCATTTTTGCATCTTGTTGAAATTATTTTTAGCCATTGTGATTCCTTTCCATTGTTATTTAAAATAGTTTTTTTTTTCCTGAATATTGATGTTTAATCCACTTCGCACTTGTTAACATGAACTAAACTTAACAAGAACCCCAATAAACATAACAAAATGGCTGTCCCAGCTGGGCTGCAGTTATTTGAGTCACAGGTTATCACGAGTTGTGTAGACATGTGCTGTTAAGTTGTTGCTGCCTTGGAATTTGTGTTTACAAAATTTTATTGTGTGGTGTACACACTCGTATGTATATCTACAGACAGTTCTTGTACACACACTTGTATGTATATCTACAGACAGTTCTTGTACACACACTTGTATGTATATCTACAGACAGTTCTTGTACACACACTCGTATGTATATCTACAGACAGTTCTTGTACACACACTTGTATGTATATCTACAGACAGTTCTTGTACACACACTCTTATTATATCTACAGACAGTTCTTGTACACACACTCGTATGTATATTTACAGACAGTTCTTGTATAACAAGCAAGATATACTGACAGTTTTTATTAAACAGATGAGATTTACACATATACAGATAGTTCTTGGTGAACAGGCAAGATACATACATACACCGCAAATGTGTGACAAATTCTTGTTTGATAAACACATTTGCCTGAACTGTTCATCTCAAACAGTGGGGGCAGATGTGACGTTTTCATTGTATTTTTTCTCATTGTTTAGCCACAGTAGCCCCTTCTTCAGGTATATCCTCAAAACGTTGCAGAGATGTAAGCATCTGCCCTATTGTGAGCATTATATAAGTTGGTCTTTTAAAATCTGTTCTAAATGCTTTTGTTACATATACAGCTTGGTCTTCCTCTTGCTCTGTGTTCATTTCTTCAGCTTGGCTCTTTGTGACAGTTGGTAGCAGGGCATTCTCATCAGATAACCAAACCATTTCAGCTGTTGGTGTTTTATTAACTGTGTAACATGTATCAGGCATAGCCTTCTTCACATTTCTTCATTCTTAGTTTCAGTTCTTCTTGTTACACAGGCAGCTCTTCTAAGACTTCTCACCCCTTCGTGTGATCTTGCTCTCATTAATTTTAGGAAGGGTCCGTGTCTGACACAGGCAGCATCAAACAAACAGTAATTCTGATTATTGGTAGACAAATGTAAATTTCTGTGCATCAACAATGGCGTTAGGTGTTGCAGGACCTGGTTTGCTTTAGCACATTGTCCTGTGTTGAGTTCTCTATTCATTCTTCCTTCTGGTGGCAATATTGACTCTAGTTATTTTATTTCACTTTGTTTAATATTATTCTTATCTCTGAATAATTTACTTTTATTGATTTGATTTCTGGTTGCCTAGCAATCACTGTTGTCTCTGTCTTCTCTAAGGTTTTTTTTCATTAATTTATTTATGGAATTTGATGTTCACTTGATTTAGATTGTTCTAGAGACTCCACTGTTTTTGCTATTATTACTTGTTCACATGCAAACAACAGTTGCAAGATAATTTCTTTGCTGTCAGCTTCTTTGCGTATACTATCAGTGTATTTGATCAAAAGTATGGAAGAGCATACATCCCTATAGTGCCCCCCTATGTTTACTTCAATAGGTTTGACTGTTCCTGATTTTGTTCTGGCACAACTTTTACTCAATGTAAATAAACTCTGACAAACTTTAAAAAGATGTTTGTTAACTGCAGTTATTTCTAGACAACTCCACTGCATCTTCCTGTCTACTCTATCAGAAACTTATCGAAGTTATAAAACCAATTTCAAGGGACTTAAGGACTCGCTGGAGTGGATAGATTTGATGGCTGTCACCTCCATGTCGTGGACACCTTGTTGATCCTGGAAATTGAAATGCAATAGTACTGGTTTCAGGCCACTGCTCTGCACATCTAAAAGATGTTGTCTAAACCTGCTAGTCAGTTGTAGACCTGTTTCACCTATGTATTTTAAGAAGGGCTGTACCAAATAGTGATTTTCACTATTCAGCTGAATACGAATTGCGGGACCAACTATACGGCCGAATATGAATAGTGTATCATCATCATCAGGTGCCTTGCGACTGGCGTGAGCGATTATGCCTCGCCACAATCTGCGATCTCCTGCAGTATGTATTAGTTAGTGTGCTGATACACCTCCATGCCATGTAACAAGACTGTCAAGCATCTTCTCTCGTTGTCTTCCTCTATCTCTTCTTCCACAGATCTTTCCAGTGGTCACGACATGTTCCATTTTCCCTCTTCTCATAACATGGCCAAAAAATGATGACTGTCTCCTTTTGATGTCGGTGATTAGTTGTCTTTGGCTCCGGCCTCTTTCAAAACCTCTTGGTTGCTTTTTTTTTTTTTTTTTTTTTTGGCTGTCCAAGGTATTTTAAGCATTGTTCTGTAAAATCACATCTCTGAGGCCTCAAGAAATTGTTTGGCCTGCCTACTGTTTGTCCAGGACTCACAGTCATATGTTAAAACTGGATGTATGTAGCAAGCAAGAATTCGTTTTTCTAACCCTCAATGACAAAGATATATTGCATAAGATATTCTTCATTTTATAAAATGCAGCTTTTGGCTGTCCTATTCTGTTTCTTATTTCAGTAATGCATCTTCCATCTGATGTTATTCATGTTCCCAGATACTTAAAATTCTGTACTTGTACCAAAATAACACCATTGACTTTGATTACCCATTTAGGAATAATTATTTTCTTTGATACCGCCATTACTTCCGTCTTCCTTCTATTCAAATTGAGGCCCATTCTCCCATTTTCAAATAGTGTATAGTGTATAAAATCGACATGAAAAAACATTTATAATGTCAAATGTACGCTGACATTTTACTTCACAAAATGTGGTACAGAATAGTAAACATTTAAAAACATTTTATGTTTTGCATCCTTCAGTCAGTCGGTCTGTGGCAACTAGTACCTTGGAATGAAAGTATTCTTAGTTTTGTAGCACGTAACTAAACTTGTAAATTATTGCTGACAGCTTAGGGAATGCATGAAAGTGGCATTAGCTTTAAAAAAAACAGTCGCTCCATGTTGTCAGCATTAAAGCAGCTTCTCGTCTCACTGAAGGTATTTCTAAACAGACGTTTACTTGGTACGCTGGTAGGTGGTGCACAAAGATAACGCTTGACAGTATGAACCAAGGTCAGAAATCTTGACATGTTTATTTCCTATCAGTCCAGAAACGGGTGTAAGGTAACCACTATTCATATTCGGCGGAATACTGAATAGTTATTAGGTCCACTATTCGGCCCCAAAGCGAATATTCAGTACAGCCCTAATTTTAAGCCACATCTTTTACAGTTGATGGCGTGAATTAGAATAGAATGCCTCACATATATGGAAGGTGGTATTTGGGAATTTCATACTTGTTCCCTAATGCAAACAGGTCTGGCAAGAGACCGTGCCAGAGTGGGACTCCGGCACAGGATGTAACTGACTCTTTACTAGAACGTCCTTGAAGGAATTTCAGAGAAAACTGTGTTGGCGACAGGATCAGCCCTGAGGATGGAGAGTTGCATGAAGAGAATATTTTTGGCATGAATGTTGTGAGGGTGATAGGTTAGGCTTGGAAATGAGGGCCCCAGCACGATGAATAGACCGTACTTGGTGAAAGGCAGCAGATAAGACATGTTCAGGATGCCCTCACATTTGGAAGGAGTCCAGCATTTCTAGGGCCTTGTGGTGAAATTCGTTGTTATCCTGGCATAGTCAAATCTATCAAAGGCTTGTTCCTGGTCTTGTAATGGCTTGTTCCTGGTCTTGTAATGGCTTGTTCCTGGTCTTGTAATGGCTTGTTCCTGGTCTTGTAATGGCTTGTTCCTGGTCTTGTAATGGCTTGTTCCTGGTCTTGTAATGGCTTGTTCCTGGTCTTGTAATGAACACTTTGTGGCTGTGATCTTCTCTGCTGCTCCTTCAGCAGCTGTCATCACGTAAATATTGCATCTGCGCAGCTACTGTTTCTGAATGATCCCATCCAGACCAGACTTGTCAGAGTTGTTTTTTCCAATAATGGCCTTCATCTTCTGCCAATTCATTTGGCGAGCTTGTCCATGTCTAGCTTAGTGCTCAAATGTCTTCATTTGCCAAACTTGTCCATGTCTAGCTTAGTGCTCAAATGTCTTCATTTGCCAAACTTGTCCATGTCTAGCTTAGTGCTCAAATGTCTTCATTTGGCAAACTTGTCCATGTCTAGCTTAGTGCTCAAATGTCTTCATTTGGCAAACTTGTCCATGTCTAGCTTAGTGCTCAAATGTCTTCATTTGCCAAACTTGTCCATGTCTAGCTTAGTGCTCAAATGTCTTCATTTGGCAAACTTGTCCATGTCTAGCTTAGTGCTCAAATGTCTTCATTTGCCAAACTTGTCCATGTCTAGCTTAGTGCTCAAATGTCTTCATTTGCCAAACTTGTCCATGTCTAGCTTAGTGCTCAAATGTCTTCATTTGGCAAACTTGTCCATGTCTAGCTTAGTGCTCAAATGTCTTCATTTGCCAAACTTGTCCATGTCTAGCTTAGTGCTCAAATGTCTTCATTTGCCAAACTTGTCCATGTCTAGCTTAGTGCTCAAATGTCTTCATTTGGCAAACTTGTCCATGTCTAGCTTAGTGCTCAAATGTCTTCATTTGGCAAACTTGTTCATGTCTAGCTTAGTGCTTAAATGTCTTCATTTGCCAATTTTGTCCATGTCTAGCTTAGTGCTCAAATGTCTTCATTTGGCAAACTTGTCCATGTCTAGCTTAGTGCTCAAATGTCTTCATTTGGCAAACTTGTCCATGTCTAGCTTAGTGCTCAAATGTCTTCATTTGGCAATCTTGTCCATGTCTAGCTTAGTGCTCAAATGTCTTCATTTGGCAAACTTGTCCATGTCTAGCTTAGTGCTCAAATGTCTTCATTTGCCAAACTTGTCCATGTCTAGCTTAGTGCTCAAATGTCTTCATTTGGCAAACTTGTCCATGTCTAGCTTAGTGCTCAAATGTCTTCATTTGGCAAACTTGTCCATGTCTAGCTTAGTGCTCAAATGTCTTCATTTGCCAAACTTGTCCATGTCTAGCTTAGTGCTCAAATGTCTTCGTTTGCCAAACTTGTCCATGTCTAGCTTAGTGCTCAAATGTCTTCATTTGGCAAACTTGTCCATGTCTAGCTTAGTGCTCAAATGTCTTCATTTGCCAAACTTGTCCATGTCTAGCTTAGTGCTCAAATGTCTTCATTTGGCAAACTTGTTCATGTCTAGCTTAGTGCTCAAATGTCTTCATTTGCCAAACTTGTCCATGTCTAGCTTAGTGCTCAAATGTCTTCATTTGCCAAACTTGCCCATGTCTAGCTTAGTGCTCAAATGTCTTCATTTGGCAAACTTGTCCATGTCTAGCTTAGTGCTCAAATGTCTTCATTTGGCAAACTTGTCCATGTCTAGCTTAGTGCTCAAATGTCTTCATTTGGCAAACTTGTCCATGTCTAGCTTAGTGCTCAAATGTTTTCATTTGGCAAACTTGTCCATGTCTAGCTTAGTGCTCAAATGTTTTCATTTGGCAAACTTGTCCATGTCTCTTAGTGCTCAAATGTCTTTATTTGGCAAACTTGTCCATGTCTAGCTTAGTGCTCAAATGTCTTCTTTTGCCAAACTTGTCCATGTCTAGCTTAGTGCTCAAATGTCTTCATTTGGCAAACTTGTCCATGTCTAGCTTAGTGCTCAAATGTCTTCATTTGGCAAACTTGTCCATGTCTAGCTTAGTGCTCAAATGTCTTCATTTGGCAAACTTGTCCATGTCTAGCTTAGTGCTCAAATGTCTTCATTTGCCAAACTTGTCCATGTCTAGCTTAGTGCTCAAATGTCTTCATTTGGCAAACTTGTCCATGTCTAGCTTAGTGCTCAAATGTCTTCATTTGGCAAACTTGTCCATGTCTAGCTTAGTGCTCAAATGTCTTCATTTGGCAAACTTGTCCATGTCTAGCTTAGTGCTCAAATGTCTTCATTTGGCAAAAACTTGTCCATGTCTAGCTTAGTGCTCAAATGTCTTCATTTGGCAAACTTGTCCATGTCTAGCTTAGTGCTCAAATGTCTTCATTTGGCAAACTTGTCCATGTCTAGCTTAGTGCTCAAATGTCTTCATTTGGCAAACTTGTCCATGTCTAGCTTAGTGCTCAAATGTCTTCATTTGGCAAACTTGTCCATGTCTAGCTTAGTGCTCAAATGTCTTCATTTGCCAAACTTGTCCATGTCTAGCTTAGTGCTCAAATGTCTTCATTTGCCAAACTTGTCCATGTCTAGCTTAGTGCTCAAATGTCTTCATTTGCCAAACTTGTCCATGTCTAGCTTAGTGCTCAAATGTCTTCATTTGCCAAACTTGTCCATGTCTAGCTTAGTGCTCAAATGTCTTCATTTGCCAAACTTGTCCATCTCTAGCTTAGTGCTCAAATGTCTTCATTTTGGCAAACTTGTCCATGTCTAGCTTAGTGCTCAAATGTTTTCATTTGGCAAATTTGTCCATGTCTAGCTTAGTGCTCAAATGTCTTCATTTGGCAAACTTGTCCATGTCTAGCTTAGTGCTCAAATGTCTTCATTTGGCAAACTTGTCCATGTCTAGCTTAGTGCTCAAATGTCTTCATTTGGCAAACTTGTCCATGTCTAGCTTAGTGCTCAAATGTCTTCATTTGCCAAACTTGTCCATGTCTAGCTTAGTGCTCAAATGTCTTCATTTGGCAAACTTGTCCATGTCTAGCTTAGTGCTCAAATGTCTTCATTTGGCAAACTTGTCCATGTCTAGCTTAGTGCTCAAATGTCTTCATTTGGCAAACTTGTCCATCTCTAGCTTAGTGCTCAAATGTCTTCATTTGGCAAACTTGTCCATGTCTAGCTTAGTGCTCAAATGTCTTCATTTGGCAAACTTGTCCATGTCTAGCTTAGTGCTCAAATGTCTTCATTTGGCAAACTTGTCCATGTCTAGCTTAGTGCTCAAATGTCTTCATTTGCCAAACTTGTCCATGTCTAGCTTAGTGCTCAAATGTCTTCATTTGGCAAACTTGTCCATGTCTAGCTTAGTGCTCAAATGTCTTCATTTGGCAAACTTGTCCATGTCTAGCTTAGTGCTCAAATGTCTTCATTTGGCAAACTTGTCCATCTCTAGCTTAGTGCTCAAATGTCTTCATTTTGGCAAACTTGTCCATCTCTAGCTTAGTGCTCAAATGTCTTCATTTTGGCAAACTTGTCCATGTCTAGCTTAGTGCTCAAATGTCTTCATTTGGCAAACTTGTCCATGTCTAGCTTAGTGCTCAAATGTCTTTATTTGGCAAACTTGTCCATGTCTAGCTTAGTGCTCAAACGTCTTCATTTGTCAAACTTGTCCATGTCTAGCTTAGTGCTCAAACGTCTTCATTTGCTAAACTTGTCCATGTCTAGCTTAGTGTTCAAATGTCTTCATTTGGCAAACTTGTCCATGTCTAGCTTAGTGCTCAAATGTCT
Organism: Candidula unifasciata; assembly: GCA_905116865.2. Taxonomy (NCBI): domain Eukaryota; kingdom Metazoa; phylum Mollusca; class Gastropoda; order Stylommatophora; family Geomitridae; genus Candidula; species Candidula unifasciata. The sequence continues at coordinate 206,241 of CAJHNH020001334.1, forward strand.
TCATTTGCCAAACTTGTCCATGTCTAGCTTAGTGCTCAAATGTCTTCATTTGCCAAACTTGCCCATGTCTAGCTTAGTGCTCAAATGTCTTCATTTGGCAAACTTGTCCATGTCTAGCTTAGTGCTCAAATGTCTTCATTTGGCAAACTTGTCCATGTCTAGCTTAGTGCTCAAATGTCTTCATTTGGCAAACTTGTCCATGTCTAGCTTAGTGCTCAAATGTTTTCATTTGGCAAACTTGTCCATGTCTAGCTTAGTGCTCAAATGTTTTCATTTGGCAAACTTGTCCATGTCTCTTAGTGCTCAAATGTCTTTATTTGGCAAACTTGTCCATGTCTAGCTTAGTGCTCAAATGTCTTCATTTGCCAAACTTGTCCATGTCTAGCTTAGTGCTCAAATGTCTTCATTTGGCAAACTTGTCCATGTCTAGCTTAGTGCTCAAATGTCTTCATTTGGCAAACTTGTCCATGTCTAGCTTAGTGCTCAAATGTCTTCATTTGGCAAACTTGTCCATGTCTAGCTTAGTGCTCAAATGTCTTCATTTGCCAAACTTGTCCATGTCTAGCTTAGTGCTCAAATGTCTTCATTTGGCAAACTTGTCCATGTCTAGCTTAGTGCTCAAATGTCTTCATTTGGCAAACTTGTCCATGTCTAGCTTAGTGCTCAAATGTCTTCATTTGGCAAACTTGTCCATGTCTAGCTTAGTGCTCAAATGTCTTCATTTGGCAAACTTGTCCATGTCTAGCTTAGTGCTCAAATGTCTTCATTTGGCAAACTTGTCCATGTCTAGCTTAATGCTCAAATGTCTTTATTTGGCAAACTTGTCCATGTCTAGCTTAGTGCTCAAATGTCTTCATTTGGCAAACTTGTCCATGTCTAGCTTAGTGCTCAAATGTCTTCATTTTGGCAAACTTGTCCATGTCTAGCTTAGTGCTCAAATGTCTTCATTTTGGCAAACTTGTCCATGTCTAGCTTAGTGCTCAAATGTCTTTATTTGGCAAACTTGTCCATGTCTAGCTTAGTGCTCAAATGTCTTTATAATTAGTGCAGTCTTTCTGGCTGCTTTAGTTTTTTTATCTCCTGGTATGATTATTGATTCCTGTTTGCCAGTCATCTGTTGTTTCTTGATCTCACCAGCTGAAATACGTCTGAGCCATTTTTCTCCAGCTACGTTGATGGCATCTGTGAGCAGATCATCAACTCTCATCATCACTTTGTCTTTCAGTACCGTATTTATCATGTGTTCTGCTTCTTCTTTTCTGTGTGCGTGATCAAATTGAGTTTGACTTTCCTCGTCAGATTGAGTAGCTTTCCCCCCGCCCCCCCCCCCCCCCCTTTTTTTCCCCCTAGAAGTCTCTTAAATGAATGTATGACATCACTGCACATTTCAACACCTGCTCTGTTCCCAGTAACCAAGAAAGAATAATTTCCTTAGCATAACTGTAGGTCTGTAACACCAGCACAGGGAATTCCTGCGCCCAGGCTGAGGAACCAAGTGTTTGTGAGAAGACAACATAAAAATACAAGGGCAGGAGAACAAGAGGAAAAGCTGAGAGATTAGGTTTCGGTCATGTAAAAGTGGTGTACTGGAATTTGTGTAGTACAGGCAGAGAGTTACTGCACCAGAGGGGCTGATGAATGATTGTGAATTTCATCGTGAAGCAGGTGGTACTTGACTTGAGCAAGTATAATCACAGTGCAGAAGGTTCAGTTTAACGGAGATTAATGGCTTGAGTTGAAACTCCACAGTTATATATGCCACTGTAGACTGCTTTGTCAGAAGTTAACACTGGGATTAGCTCAAGGAATTTGAGGAACGACCAGGTGATCTGAATCTGATTGTAGAAAACAAAAATTTCAAGCTTAGTTTTTGATTGGCTGTTTTGGGAGTAGATCTGGCAGCCCTAAAAAGGACTGCAAGTTTTGCCTGGGGCGGCCTGGAACGAGAATGGGGGTGATCTCCTGTGGGTCCAGTGCTGGTGGGTGAGCTGTCTTCTAGGCTGTCTGACTTTTTAGTTGCATGTTTCCTGCATTTGGGGAAGGGAGTCTAATAGTCTTTAAAAGGGCTGGCAGTTTGCCTGGTGGATGGGCTCCTTTGGGTCTGGGCCCAAAAACTGTTGGTTACCTCCTCTACATGTGTGTTGCTATGTCCCTGGCACCTTTTGTAGCTTCGTGCCTGGTCTAGCTGTTCATGGGCGGTTTCCAGTTTTTTGTGCAGCTGCATCCAGTATTTACTTTTGGGGATGCATTTATCATCAGGTGGACTCTTCTCTTTCAAATTCAGCTTTGTCGTAGTTATTACTACGCAGCTCTTCTCTATCTCCCACTTATGTTGGTACATCAGTTCGTTCAGTCTTTTCTGTAGTGCTTGAAATTCAGCTTTGTCGTAGTTATTACTACGCAGCTCTTCTCTATCTCCCACTTATGTGGGTACATCAGTTCGTTCAGTCTTTTCTGTAGTACTTGAAATTCGGCTTTGTCGTAGTTATTACTACGCAGCTCTTCTCTATCTCCCACTTATGTGGGTACATCAGTTCGTTCAGTCTTTTCTGTAGTACTTGAAATTCGGCTTTGCTGATCGGGTAATCACCTCTCTTTTCTGGTTGCATTCATTTTTTGGGTTTGCTCAGTGCATCTCTGCTGGGTTAGTGCTTTGGTCACACGTTTTCATGGCCTCTGTAGACTGGGCCGTATGTTTCTGTGTCGTCGCCTCTGTGATTGGGCTTTTATCAGCCCTGCTGATACTGAGTTTCTTGACTGCTTTGCTGGCTGCCTCTCTTTCGTTCTGTAGCAAGTCTTGTTCTGTTTTGGCTGTGCTGCTGCCTTGGCTTCTGACTTGACAGCAGCAGCTGGGCTACTTTGCGGTATTTGGCTTTTCGCGCAGTTTTTAGCTCGACCAGTTCCTTTCTTCTCTCCTCTCTTTTTGACTGGCGGCATATTTCCTCTTCTACTTGGGCTGCTTCAAGGCTGGTTATGAGATCTCTGATCTTTTGTTGATTCTCTGCGACTTTTGCCTGTTTGTTTGCTTGCTGGGTGGCACGTGCTTGCCTGTCTCCTTTCAGGTCTTTGATTTCCCTTTACAAAAAAGGAGATCAGGCCTAGCAATTCAGTTCTTTCAGCTGCCGCGGCGACTTTCTCTTTCCGGAATGGTGCGATTTCGGTTCTCAGTTCATTAATCACTTGTGAGAGTTCAGTTTGCTTGGCGGCGGAGCATGCCTTTTCCGATGTCTGCTTTCTGTTGGCGTGGCAGGCTGGTTTCTCGGCTGACTTGACTCTTGTTGCCTGGTCGGCCTGGGAGCCTACTTTTGCGCCACCATAGGGGCCGCTTCGGGTGATAGCGCCACCATAGGGGCCGCTTCGGGTGATAGCGCCACAAAATGGGTGGTTTTCGGTGCTGGCGCCACGATAGGGTCTGCTTCTGGTGTCGGCATTCGGTTAGGTGAGGGTGGCGCCATGACAGGGGCGACATCCTTCGATGCTGGTGGAGAAGCCGCAACACTGGCGTCCACGCGGTTCGGGTCAGACTTGACCGGCATCTTCTTTGTCTGAGACTTGTTTAGATTTTCCCATATCTGAAAGACTGGCTGTATATGGCGGTAATTGAACTGTATACCACAACCTCAAAGGGCCCGAAATCCTAAGAAAGACAATTTTAGTTATTGAGTGGCAGTAATCTGGTGACTTTTGTTGCGGCTAGTAAAATGGATTGCCGATAACCAAACGAGCGCCGACTAAGGTAACGAGTCTAGACTGGCTGAGCCGACAAAGCAAGCGAATCTGTGTCTAGAATCAAGCTATCCAGAATCGTGCAATGAATGGAGTGTGAAGCGAGCGGGAGACGAGAGGTGCTGTCGAATGGGCTGGTAGCTCAAGACTGATAAAGAATGGGCAATAAAAAACGATTTTTTTTGTACCATGTGATAGACTGCTCATATATGGGACCTTGAGTGTGAAGGACAGAGAATGGGACAACATCGGGGGAAATCGACTGGGAATTGCTCTTGCAGACACCATTGTTGACTCCGATGTGGTCCGAATAAATGATGACATGCCGACCAGAATGGCAAACTTTCGTGCATTTGATTCACTGCATTCACAACGATTGAAAGCTCTCACACAGCGCCTTACAAAACGCTAATTTTAAGCCTTCGGCTGCAAAGTCCTTTGATTTTCACTTCCAGGACTGTATTTGTTGATTTGTGCTTGTGTATGTTGATATTTTGGTTTAGTTTTGCTTTTTTTCTTTTTCTTCTGCGTTCGACATCAGTCATGCTGAACACTGAGTCCCGTCTGGGTCACAAATAGGATTGTGCGTTTAAGGTCGCCACAGATCCCCCATAGCTTCTCTCTCAGTGTGGCTCCCTTGGGCCAGATCCACAGTCTTTGCTGGGAGAGGTTAGGGCAGTGCTGTAGTATGTGCTCAGTGGTCTGTCTTTCTGCTCCACAATCACAGGCAGCAGATTCTTTTATGCCTATCCTGTACAGGTGTGCTCGAAGACCACAGTATCCTGTCCGAAGTCTAAAAATTGATGTTTGTTCTTTCCTGCTGAGTTTGTTTATGCTGTCACTCTCTGGTCTGTAATCTCCGTTCTGCCTTCTCCACTCCCGCTTGAAAGACTGCTTTGGCGCTGTTTTGGTTTCCTTGTAGCTGTGTGGTGAATGAGGTTGTGGAAGATTACTCCCAGCTTTTGCCAACTCCTCTGCTCTCTCATTTCCTTGAATACCACAGTGGGCTGGTATCCACTGAAAGACCAGTTCTGCTTCCTTGGAGAGTAAGCCAATGTTGGTCCTTAGATCTGCAATTAGTTTGTCTTGTTTTTTGCTTGATAGTGCTTGGAAAACAGATAATGAGTCACTAAGTAAAACATAGTTTTGCTTACAAAATAGTAAATTGTTTTTTATTAGCCTACACATTTTGAATTTCGTGACCTAGGGTTGAATTATACAACAAAGTGCAGCTGCCACTCAGTTCGTTGCTTCCCAGTGTTTCCTGCGTTTGATTTCTGGCTGCATCTGCCTCACCAGAAATAAGCTAGGAAACCAGTTTGTACCAAAGTGGGCGGCGCTTACCTAATAATTTTTTGCCAGTTTTACCCCGGTCTGTCCCTGGCAGCAAATTTTTGCTCCGGAATTCTGTAAAGGTAGAAATTGTACCCTAGTTGGCAGAGCCAACGTCGCGTATAGCACTGAATCTCTTCATTCATACCCTGCTCCAATTTCCACTGTGGATAGTAGTTTTTTCCCCACAGATTTCTTCTGTTAATTGTTTAACTTGTATATTACTAGCTATGGTTATTTTTAGCTCAGGGTATTCTCATTTCAATAGACACGAAGATGGGCACAGGATATAAGTGACTCCTTGAGTATGAAAGTGCATGAGGCGGGAAAACTGGCGAGAGACTGGGTTTCTTTCAGGCAGACTGTGATGAGAGCGACGTTCTGCAAAGGACCTGCTACATGATGGATGGGTTCTCATTTCACTGGAAATTTTTCAGAAATGATAGGGAGGAAGTCAGAGGAGGTGGCGTGGCCATTCTCTTCAATAAACAAATCAGAGGAGTAGCTCAGAACAAGTTTAATCCCACTAACTTTGAAGGCATTTGTTTAGAAATAGCTTGCAAACCAGAAAATCTAAAGATTATTAACATCTACTGCCTGAAAGGGAAAGGAAAATCTAAAAGAAATAGAAAGCACGTTGATTTGATTCAAGAACCCACATCACAGCACTCAGGGCATTCCCATAAGTGCTCCGTCCCCATCTTCAGCAGCCAGCGAAGAGTTCCATACTAATGGTGCCAGTAGCATTCTGATTAAACGTCCACCTTGCCTTTCCTCTGAGCCTCAGGCATCTGCCAGAACCTCTCGTCACTCCCCCCTGCATCAATCTCACCAGACTGTGGTGATCTATCTGCTCCTCTGAACTGTACAAGCTCTCCCACAAGGCACTAACCATGTCTGCCTTATCATGCATCAGTATTTCCCCAAGTTGTGCAGAGCCAGCCAGTCTTTCGTGTGAAAACATCCAGACAATATTTCTCACCCCTGTCCTTCGCAGCGAGGCATGCCACTCTGCACGAAGCATGCCTTCATGATCTTCCTCAGCATGCTTTCTGAGTCAGTTACAGTCACGATATGTGTGTGTGTGCAGGCTGACCAAATACTTAATAATTGTAGGCTACTTTAACTGTTCACATCCTTTGTGGGGTGGTAATACTGAAAGTGTGGCTAGGTCTGAAAATCCATAAAGGAAAGAGAAAGCGTATGAGAATAAATCAGGTAAATAATAATTTGGATTTTTTTTAAAGGCACCCCACTCCAAGACGTGGAATCGTACACATATTTAGACAGTAACGTTGACAAAGATGGGGAGGGGGGGGGGGGAGACTGATAAGAGATATTAAAATGCGAAACTAAAAAGCAGAAGAGCTTTCATGGCACTATGGTTGGGGAGGGGGAGGGGGGTAAAAAAAAATTTTAAGGGATATACTAAACTCAAAATCTATAATTCTGATGTCGGATAGGTACTGCTGAATGGAGCGGAAACCAGGAGAACAACTTAGGCAATTACTAATAAACTAGAAACATGGTGCTTGTGCAGAATAGAGGGAATTACATGATACGATAAAATCACTAATATAAAGCTTGGGGAGAGAAGTGAACAAGTTCCATCGGACTATGAAGTAAAGAAAAGACGCCGGCGTTGACATGCAAGACATGTCCTTTCGTTGTCCAGACTTCTTCTCTTCTTGTAATATCCCTGACACAGCGGTTAAATGAGAACATATCTGTCACAGCATTAAAATCTTGCTCTGGCGATTCATATAACACCGCCTCGCTTTGGAAAACCTCTCCTTATCCACAGCCTTGGCGTTCTTATTCCAAAGAGGTATCATTTCCCAACTACCTTCTCTAAATAGTTCTAAATCTTATCACATTCTTATCAGTATCATTTCGTATCATTAACACTTGCATTTCTTTTATTCCAGTATTGTGACTATATTTTTTAGCCACGTTTATTTTATTTCCTTCATTCTTCCGCATCACATTTTTTTAAACGTCGTCACGTCACCCCTTTGGATTACATATTCCATCCCCGTTTGTGTATTTCATATTGTTTAAAAAGTCTGCCCGGCCAAAAAGTACGTTGTGTTGTTTTGGCCGTTTTTCCCCTTTTCCCCAATTTTTTGAGCTTTTTAGTCAAAAATTTTCGAATTATTTTTTAGCGGGGCTGCAGCCCCCAA
>CAJHNH020001335.1:0-102500 GCA_905116865.2 Candidula unifasciata
TACCTAACCAATGTACTTGAACACCACAAACACCACAATGATTACAATCGCCACGTCCTAGGAGTATACTCCTAAGGAACTGACCCCGAATGGTCACAACCTGTGTTAACACAAACAAACACTGAACAACTCCTGGCCAAGATTCACCCAGCAAATTTAAAAATTGAACCGTGTAACAAAACCAATCCCACGACGAGACCACAGATTTTTTGGGATATTGTGGTGTTCTTGTCACATAATCACATCCTGTCCGCGTGCCTAATGTAAGGATTTTCTCCTTCAGAACCAGCAGCACTCAGAGATAAATTTTGGTTGAGTCGTTTGGATTCGTATTGGTCCTAAGTCGATTCCCCGTGGCCAATATACGATCAACTTATCCTCTGGAGTATGGGCAACCTCAAGTATTTGGCACTAACAAAATATAATCAAGTATATAATACAATATTTCTAGGCACCCTATGGCTGGACACCCCCACTACTTTACTAAAGAAAGCCCCCAGGTTATGATAGTTCATTATCATAACCATGTTAACACATATAATGAAGATATCATACACATACAACTGCTAAACACTTAAGAAGGTGACATAGAGAAAAACCTAAGTCAGCCATGAAAAGAATGAATGCATGTATTTAGTATAATATCTGTACAAAACACAATTGAAGTGAATTCCAGCTATCAGTGAAAGAATTTCAGCACTAATGTCTAGATCCTAAAGAACCTAGCCGTACAGCCGGTCCTGAGGTGACTACTATGTCATCATGGGAACCAATGGAGCTGTGAGGAAACAAACAGCAATTGAGCATCAGACTTAGCTTCTGTCCTTTCTGCCTATGATGCCTCCCTACAGCTCCGGATGATTTTGACCTGTCTTTGACTCTGGGAATTCTGCTCCACTGGATCAAGTAGCAGCAAGAGTACTTCACTGTACAGCAACTGTACTGGTATCTAGCATGTCTATATCACCAGTAAGGACACACAATGTCTTAGAGCCACATTACTCTGGCACTGGTAGCTGTTTGAGGCACAATCTCCCCCATTTTTGGAGATGTCAGGAACCTTCACAGGTGTTAGCTGGTGGGTAACACAGTTGGTTCTGTGTGGTTTGGATTGGTGGTTGGATGTTGTTGAGACTGTGAATCTTCTGCCAGCTCTTCAGAAAAATATACATCCCAAGCATATGTAAAACTAAATATCTTTCCAGATTGCCTTGAAAAATTTAAAGTATACAGGCACAGATTAACACATCTGGAGGCTTGAGAAGCTGGCAAGGAGAATCGCGTCAGATAGACATTTCAGGCGTCGGTACAAAAGAAGTTCCTTGTATACTGGGGCAAGGAGTAAATCGGTTTCCAAGAAACCTCAATTAACTCCCTAAATATATCCCCAAAAGAAATACATTTAAAAGTGGAGTTTAGTTAAAGTAACCAGAAAAGGCAGACATAATAATGTTGTCCAATACAGGCCTATATATATAGATATAAGGGACTATATATTTCTGGGCGAGTCCAAGTTTAAATTTTGTGCAGATTACAGGTAAGACAGGTTATCAGCCTTACAAACCGATGTGTAATGACTATCATTTCACGACAATTCCGGTGCCCCATAAAAGGGAAAACAAAACTACCCGTGTGCATCCCGATGCCCCATAATAGGGAAAACAAAACTACCCGTGTGTATCCCCGTGCCACATAATAGGGAAAACAAAACTACCCGTGTGTATCCTCGTGCCACATAATAGGGAAAACGAAAATCTACCGAATGCCTGATAAAAAGCATGTCGTACCAGTCAACTGTTTATAGGTTTTCTTCAAAGTCTGAGTGACAAGGAACCACTAGTCTGCACACGGACAAGCCAGATCTGTAAGACGCATGTGGACGCAACACTTTTGGAACAAGACTAATTAAAAATAGACTGATACCTAGAACATTCTGCCAGAGTTTACAGACGGTGAACGCGAAGAAGGAATGAAGAAGGAGTGAAGAAGAAAAAGAAGGAATAAAGAAGAAGAAGGAGGAATGAAGACGACAAATATCTAGGAATAAGAAAAAGAAATTAGGAAGAAGAATAAGGAATGAAGAAGAATAAAGAAAAAGAATGAATGAAGAAGAGGAAGAAGGAATGAAAAAGAAGAAGAAAAAATTAAGAAGAAGAAAAAGGAATGAAGTAGAAGAAGGAGGAATGAAGAAGAAGATTGGCAAACCACGTTCAGCTGTAAATCTGGAGCTGGCCGTGGGCAAACAAATATAATAATATGCCTAACATTTCTTCTCTTTAGCATTCTCTGGCTTAAAACTCCAGCATAAAGTTCGGGTTGTTCGTCCACTTCTGTACGTCAATCTTGTTCTAAAACTTTGATTGTGCATGCAGATCAGTTGAAACTATTGACCTACTTGTATTCAGACTACTGGTAGCTCCCTGTTCAAGCAGATGCACTGTTAACGTTTAACCCTAATTAGTCAACTTTTACAATGTGTTTTTCAGTGAGGCAGTGATTCTGTTTTTCCCTCCTTAAATGGGACCACGGAATCACAAACACAAAGGGAACGTTGCGGCTAGAGAGCCTTCATCAGCACATTACACGAATATACAGAACCACAAACACAAACGACAAGTGAATGTTGCGGCTAGAGAGCCTTCATCTGCACATTACACGAATATACAGAACCACAAACACAAACGAAAAGTGAATGTTGCGGCTAGAGAGCCTTCATCTGCACATTACATGAATATTATCAACAACCTCTTTATGCCGTAGGGCATATGGCTCGAGTTACAGGCCGATGACAGATAAATCTACCCTAAACACGCCGAGTACGAACACTCTTCGAGCACACACAACAATCTTTAATGTACAACGGTCATCAAACACCTGGTCTCCCCCCCCCCCCCTTCCTCCTTTTCCACCGCCACGAGGGCGTAAGCGCCCCTACCCGCAGGCGGTGATGGCTTTACAACTCACCATTCACCCCTTCCCGTTCCCGTCGATAAGCACCAGGCAAAAACCCACACTTCTTTCGACATGCTCTTTCCGCTGTCGCTAGCCCCAACACGAGGATCGCGAGGCACGCACGGGATGAGTGGCCCAATGTCTGAGGGCAGAAAATGTCACCGCAACCAATACCCAACAACCTTAGATAGCTAATCTAACCTAATCTAATTCAATAACCGTAACCACGTAACAATTCTACAAGAGCTAACTTCGTCAAACACCCTACAACATATTTACAAACACGATCTAACGAAAACGAAACTCTATCAGTCACTACCACCGTGGATAAAACTCTACGCTCCAACTGTCCAGTACTAGATGTCGCCGTCACAATGTCCTAGAATCTTCTCCCCCAAATCTCATCTGTGCAAGCGTCTTGTTCTACCTTCACCGCTCACCTCCAACTTCCGGTTACCCAAGAATTGTCCCAAACGTACAGCTCAGCCGATCACATCTCACACCGTCGTCTGTCCGTCTGGCCTGATCCACAGTTCATGTACAGCTCAGCCGATCACATCTCACACCGTCGTCTGTCCGTCTGGCCTGACCCACAGCTCACGTACAGCTCAGCCGATCACATCTCACACCGTCGTCTGTCAGTCTGGCCTGACCCACAGCTCATATACAGCTCAGCCGATCACATCTCACACCGTCGTCTGTCCGTCTGGCCTGACCCACAGCTCATTTACAGCTCAGCCGATCACATCTCATACCGTCGTCTGTCAGTCTGGCCTGACCCACAGCTCATGTACAGCTCAGCCGATCACATCTCACAGCGTCGTCTGTCCGTCTGGCCTGACCCACAGCTCACGTACAGCTCAGCCGATCACATCTCACACCGTCGTCTGTCAGTCTGGCCTGACCCACAGCTCATATACAGCTCAGCCGATCACATCTCACACCGTCGTCTGTCCGTCTGGCCTGACCCACAGCTCATTTACAGCTCAGCCGATCACATCTCATACCGTCGTCTGTCAGTCTGGCCTGACCCACAGCTCATGTACAGCTCAGCCGATCACATCTCACACCGTCGTCTGTCCGTCTGGCCTGATCCACAGCTCATGTACAGGTCAACCATTACCGACGTCAAGAATTATCACTTTCATACTCCTGATCCCATACTTGCACTGACCTTTGACAAATTTACAATACCACAAACGACAAGGGATCTTTTCGGCTAGAGAGCCTTCATCAGCACATTACATGAAAATACAGAAACAAAAACAACAAGTGAACGTTGCGGCTAGAGAGCCTTCATCAGCACATTACATGAATATACAGAAACACAAACAACAAGTGAACGTTGCGGCTAGAGAGCCTTCATCAGCACATTACATGAATATACAGAAACACAAACAACAAGTGAACGTTGCGGCTAGAGAGCCTTTATTGGGACATAACAAGGAATTTCGATACCACAAATAGGAGCAATAATACCACAATCTTAACTGATTTATCTCTGTGAGAAATTGCATTTTTTTAAAAAGAAATTACCAGTCCAATATTTCGTGGTGCTACTGAGGATAAGATCAGATCACTTGTGGATCTGTCAGGAGTGCTCCGAGGATAGTCCTAACTAATCACTAATCACTAACAGCAAATGCCCTGATGTGCGATCATAATGATAAAAACAGTTTGAATAAAGAGACATGGTTCAATGCTGCAGTTTTCGCATACCTTTATTTTTGTTCCGGGACTCGCAGGCGTCGATGGAAATGAAAGAGCTGATAGGTTGACTGAATCCGCTATCACTACCGACGGTCAGCCTATGGATCATGTTGATATTAATAATGCCCTCAAAGAAATGGGAAGGATAGAGGACTTTGGGAACAGTGAATCCACATCACTCGCTAGAATGGCAGACTTGGGAATTAAGATCAGCATAGCAAAAAAAAAAAAAAAAATCGAGACTCACACCAGACGACTTGTTTGTTAATCAACATAGAAGTGGTACTATTAGCCATCGGACGTTGGGGTTCATACTGAGGGGAGGATCTGAGCACCTATGGACATGTCCAACTAACTAACTAATGATAAAACCGAAAAACATATTTAACGTAACAGGAAGTAAAAGACAATAGTAAACGAAAAGATAGAACCTATGTCAACTCCATCAACAGTTGAATATTATACAACCGTTAACAAGAGATAGAGGGCTGGTGGCGGTTTCTCACAAGGAGTACATAGTTAAAACTATAACCTCGTTTACTGCCAGTTTCTGGTTAGTATATAATCCCAACAAAATGTCAAAAATTGAAGTGCCAGTTAAACCGCACGTTTTTAAAGCCATGCAGACAATCGACACAGAAGCTCTGGCGTCTGCTTCGGATGACGATCTGCGGCCTGTTTTAGCAGGACTGGTCAGAATGGCGTTGTGTGCACCGTTAGACGCAAGCGTCCACGGCAAACAGACCAGGATGAAAATTTTAGCCATTCTTTCCAGACTGGAGGTTGTGAATAGTATTGTTGACATGCTTTCTATTGATTTTCATGCACTGGAACAAGATGTGAAGAAAGAGCAACAACTGAGGTGCGTCTAAATTATACTCTCTAATATTATTTATTTATATAACTAATAGATTTTTGGCTCGCCTCCGAACTTCTACCCGATATTATGGCGGCAAAACAAATACCCTAACAGGGCCTCAGTCCTATGCAGAATGCAGACCTTTTTGCCGCGGCAAAACTAGGATCGGCTCCTAATAAAGAAAAAAATGCTCTTACAGGGTCTCAGCGATATGTTAATTGCAGACCTGTTTCAATGCCGCACCGCCGAAAGTATCCCCGCTACGCGCAGCGCGGATGGGAAACTAAACTAGATGGCTGGGACTCAGGAGCAGCAGCTACCGCATCTCCTGCAACTTCCTCCAATTTTTTTGAGTCCCAGGCATCTAGTTTAGATCCCCATCTGCACCACGCTTAGCGGCGCGGGTGATATGTTAGATGGTGAGTTTAATCGGAAGAACACTATCTCTAATGTGCATCGAAGCGATTGGTCTCCCCGCCATCTCCATATTGTTATCTGTAATGTTGCGTTTCTCGAAATTGTCGCTAGTATCATCTGCTAGTATCGTCTGCAGAAACGCTCTAAATTGTCAACAGTCGCTATTATCGCCTGTACTATCGTCTGCAGTGTTATGTCTCTTGAAATTGTCAAGTAATTCTAGTTTTGCCGCTATGTGTTCGTCACAGGAAGTCTGCATTTTACACACGACTGAGGGTGTTTGTGTGGCCGCCATAATATCGGGTAGAAGTTCGGAGAAGAGCCTAATTTTTATTGTTTACTTAATTTGTTTATTTTGTAATAATTTAATGAATAATAATTAATATTTATAATTTTATTCAAACTTTGTTTACATTTCTATGTGTGTTCTCATACATTTCTATGTGTGTTCTCATACATTTCTATGTGTGTTCTCATACATTTCTATGTGTGTTCTCATACATTTTAAACAATAAGTGGTTGCTGAGATTACCAAAATGGGTTCTCATCCGAAGGATGAGTCTGAACGATCACGTTTAAAAACATACCTACCAGGGACTCAGTGATGTGTAAAATTAGGAATTCTCTCCGGCAAATATGGCAGGCCGAACATCGGCTCTCTGACACAGATTAGCAATAATGTTTTATCGATTGTTGATGTGGCTGCTGGAGACATTCTTTGCCTTAGGGTTGGGGTTAATGTATTGTAGATCCTAATTTTTCAATAATCTATCACTCCTCTAAATAACGGCCACAAATTATCTAGGTCAACATCATCATTGAGGCCCTGTTAGGGTATGTTTTTAAATATTATTATTCAGACCCATCTTTCGGAAGAGAGCTCCAAAAAAGGAAATCCAATTATATCGTATGCAACTCTCTGTGTTATTATGCAGCCATAAGTTTTTTTTGAATTAACAACAGTAACACAGTGTCAATGAATCACTTACTATTTTAGTTAGTTGCGCAAATTGATCAAATTAAAAAGTAATTGAAAATAACATTTGAGATCACTTACTTGCCAGTCTAGTTGTCTTAGGTTTAAATCTGCATCAAGTCAGAATAACATTAGAATTCTTCTTCTTCTTGTTCTTCTTCTTCTTCTTCACTTCCTCTTTTACCGCTGTGGGTGTCGAGGGAGATATAAGGTTCTGTTTCTTCTTGTTCACTGGCTGTAAACTCTGGTGGACAGTTCTGGTTGTTTGTCCACCTCTGGACTTTAGTGTTATTCTAGAACCTGAGTGTTGCGTGCACATCCATTTAACAGATCTGACTTAGTTGTATGCAGATTGTTAGTTCCTTGCCTCTCAGGCAGATGCACTCCTGACTTTAAAGGAAGCCTCTAATTAGTCGACTTGAATGGCATGCTTGTTGGGGAGGCAGTGGGTCTATTCTTGTTTTCCCCACAATGGAAGAGAACATTAGAACTGACAACATGTAACTTGGTTTTATTATTTCAAACTGTATAATTTAGAATTCTGTATTTTGGCCAGCTTTTAATAGCTGCTGATGTCTTACCAGTGTTGAATTAACAATCAACATCACAGCACTCGGTACACTCCCATAAGTGCTCAGTCCCATCTGGTAACACCTCGCAGCGCCATTCTCCTTAGACCATAATGATCTATCTGTACCTCCGCACTGTTCGCTCGCACCCAAAGGGCAATCACAATATCTCACTTGTCATACATCAGTTCATCACCAAGTGGTGCAGAGCCAGCCAGTCTATCTGCCTGCTCATTTCCCAACACACATTCATGCCTGGAGAAAATATCCAAAGGATGCTGACTACCCGGGGCTGATATCTTATCAGTGTGTGTCATTATCAGAAATGATCAGGGGAAGGAAACTGGTGCTGGAACATTTAAATAGAGGCTGATTAGGTATATAATAACTAATGACATTCAGCACAGCACGTACAGGCTATTTACAAAGACAGCAAATCAAATGGTTAGCCTACTTAGAGAGAATGTCAGGCCATATAAGGCATACAGTACACTATAAGAGAAGGTTGTGGGGTGCAGGGCAGACCAAGAGCAAGCTTTCTTATGAGGGTCCCGGGGCACCATCTTTGAGGGAATAAGAATAGATCCACTGCCTTCTAACAAACATCTCTTAAAAATCAACTGTAAAGTTGTATTGCATGCAGATTCTGTAACTTCTTTGTTCCTCTTTGCGTTCACCGGCTGTAATTAGTCAACTTGGGGAGGCCATGGGTCTATTCTTGTTTTCCCCACAATGGAATAGAACATTTGAATTTTTAAGAAAAGAGACAAATACAAGTGAAAATTATAGATGAATATCACTATTATCTACAAGCTATAAGATACTATCGGTGGTACTGCTAAACAGGCTAAAACCATGCGTCGAAGACACATTAGGAGATTACCTAACAGGAATCCGGCAGAACAGATCAACAATAGATCAGATATTTATTTTATGGCAATTAGCAGAGCAAAACTAGGAATATCGAAAAGGTGTACATACGGTTTTTGTGGATTTTGAAAAAATATATGATAGTGTACATAGAAAAAGTTTATGGAATGCTATGAAGGACTTTGGAATACTAAAGAAATTAATTACCATGACCAAACTATGTATGGAAGACACATAATATAGTAATATATAAAGGCAGAAAGTCAGACCCTTTTCAAATAACATCTGATTTAAAGCAAGGTGATGCTCTGTCCCCACTTCTTTTCAACTTGGCCCTGGAGAAAATTATAAGGAAATTGAAAGAATACTTGGTAAGGCAGATGACACTGAAATCCTTGGAGAAAATGAACTGGAGACTGTTAAAACACTGACTCTCTTAAAAGAAGCAGCTCACAAAATGTGACTAGTTATCAATCAAGATAAGACAGAATACATGATAATATTAAGACAGGGAAAGGATATTAACTCTGGCCACATACAAGACGATAATAGAAAATCAAAAGAACGAAAATATATCGTAGTTGGGTGCAAACTTCAACTGCTCCAACATGCTGAGAGAAGAAATACAATCTGGAAATAAAGTATACTATGCCCTTCAACATCTGACAAAGTCAGAGTGTCTGTCTCGCAACACCAAGATCAAAATATGTAAAACGTTGATATGACCAATTGTTTATATGGCTTTGAAACATGAAGCACAGCTAAAAGAGATGAAGCCTCATTACAGATTTTCGAAATTTGGAGTATTAAGACGAATCTTTGGACCCATTAAAGATGAAAACAGCAGGAAATGGAGAGTTAGAAGCAACAACAAAATTCAAAATCTGTTTAAATCACCATTGATCATTGGCATCATGAGATCTAATAAGACTGAAATGGTTTGGGCATATTGAGAGAATATCAAATGACAGAGAGGTAAAAACTGTATACACAAGGAAGATGAATGGTCATAGACCATGAGGCAGACCAAGAAGATGATGGAGAGATAATGTCCAGACAGACCTGCAAACACTGGGTATCACCACCTGCAGAGAGATGAGTGAAGATGGATGACATCTGCAGCAATGAACCTCAAGGGCTTGGAATGCTGAAGAAGACAGCATGAGAAGGGTGTACAGAATGTCGTAGAATGATAGAAAAACAAATACCTCCTCCTAATCAGAGATGAAAGTCGTAAACTGATACGGAAAATTATATGCAAAGTTTTTTTAAAAAGACGTTTTACAAGAAGAAATGGGCTCAGAACTTTGTGATTACTAACAGGATTATGGGGGGGGGGGGGGGGGGGGGGGGGGCAAGGTCAAGTCAGAAAGATAAATACCTGGATGGTTTGGTCATGTGGAGGGAGCGATATGAAAGCATTGCTCTTCTCTGTGAGGGTTCTTAATGTTTATGAAAGGTTCAAGAACAACCAGGAAATGATGATGGTAGCACTTGATCTCGAGAATATGTAAAATAGAATTAGATACAATATTTTAATGGCTGCACTGATGGAGAAGGGGGTCAGTCTGGTTGGTGAATTGAATAGCAGCTGTAGTCTCGTTGGGTTGCTCTCCATCTGGGTTCATGGACCTTATTTTATCTGTGGGACTGCCACAGAGATCCACCATCTTGCCTGTGCTCTGTAACGTGTATATCAGCAGAATCGTAAGCCTAGAAGCCCCAGGGATACTGACATTTATAGATGATATTCTCGCTTAAAGACGGGAGAGATAGGGAACAAACAGCTCAGGAGCTACAGGTGACAGTAGACAAAGTGACTGACTGGTGAACAGAAATTAGAGCTGTCGTCCACCCAGAAAAGGTATCTGTTTTGTGGTATTCTCTAGACCCTAGGATTGTTAGAGTTGATGTCCCAAGTCTCACGATAAATTGTAGAAACATAACCAGAGAGCAAACTGAAGTATCCGAGGATCACATTTGACACGAGCCTGACCTTCAAGGACCATGTGGAGATGGTTGTGATAGGATGCCAAAAGAGACTCAATGCACTTAAGACTGACTGCAATGGACATAGAGCAGAGAATGATTTCACACTATATCAACACCTGATCCTTTCAGTGATCGATTGTGGACTAGGGCTGCTCACTGTTTCAGTGAGTCAGCTTGTTAAAGTAGAGCACATACAACACCCCAGTAGTGTGTATGCGATACATCCTTTGTTTGCCAACTGTTGCAGGTAGAGGATCAAGGTGCTGCAGGCAAAGTCATACCTCAGAATAGTTGCAGACACAGATCACCCTTTGCGTGAAGCGCTGGATGCAGTAAAGGGTCTGTGTCTGATAAGAGGGAAGTCAAAGATGGCTCCGGTGGAGGTCACGATTACACTGATTTGCATCCTGGAGAACATTAGGCGAGAAAATGAGTGGGTCAGTGTGCCAGCAGAACAGACTTTTGTACAGTCATAATCACATTGAGCTGGGAGTGCCGGGACTAGTAGGTGCCGCAGAGGTGGAAATTCAGCAATTAATTCAGTATAATGCTCGCTCAGGTGACGTGATTATCTGTACAGATGGTTCAGTGTCAGGAGGCAAAAGAGGTGCCTGGGGGTTCTTAGTAAAAACTAATAGCAGATGTTTGGTGCAGAAGAACCTAGCATATGATACCATAACATCCAGCTTAAGAATTGATGCAGTCACTGCAGCAGTCCGCTGACTATAGAGCTTGATATACACACATATCATGATTGTACTTGACTCAGAAAGCATGTTGAGGAAAGTGGGAACAGGCATGCTTTGCTTCCGAGTTCAAGGGTGAAGAGCAATGTCACAATCTTTTCTTAGGGTATACTAGTGTTTTGGAAAATGAACAGGCAGACAGATTGGCTGGCTGTGCATAACCTGGTGGAATATTGACTCATGATAAGGCAGATGTGGTTAAGGCCTTATGGGAGCACATGTACAATTTGGAACAGCAAATGGAGGATCACAATGTGTGTTGAGGGACTTTGGCCAATACTTGACACTCAGAGGAAAGGCAAGATGAACATATAATCAGACTGCTACTGTCACCACTGGTATGGGAACTCTGCTGAAGATTGGGACAGAGCGCTTATGGAAATGTCCCGCGTGCTGTGATGTCAGTTCTTGAATCAAATCAAATCCTTATCTGTGACCTCACGAATGGCTAACCCTAAAAGTCTATGCTGTCAGCTGGGCACATGAAGATGAGATTGACTTAATGCTCAGAGGAAATAAAACCAAAGGTAACAGTAATCACATAGTGGCTGTTATCATCATCGAGTGCCTCGTCGACCGGCTTGGACGATCGTGCCTATCCGCGTTTGTATCGGTCTTGATCTTGCCGTTGGAGCATGAGAAGGCCAGATTTGTGTGTGTTAGTATTTTTTATGTTACCTGGCCTCTGGCTTTCACAGTATATTTTTTCGTGAGCTCAAGTCGCAGACCCATCTACACTTAAGTATAGGTTACTTTGTAACCATTTTAAGGTGCCCCCGTATAATTGTTAAATGGCTGAATGGAGTTTCTGGAATTGTTACCTGTCTGTGATTCTCTTCCTTGAAATGTTTGTCCTACAGACTGCAATCCTGGAGTGAAGGACCCTCTTCCCGGCCTTCAGGCATATTTGACATATGATGCCAAATCTTTATTTTACTGACCATTTGTCACTTGGTGGCTGATGAGATCAACACCACACTGGCCATCTTTACTTCCCAGGCCTGTACCTGGTACCCATTTAAATCTTGTCAACCTGGGAGCCATTTAAAAAAAAAGGTCCTGCTCTGTTAGACAATCCTAGAGGGAAAACTGCCTTTTTTTTCAATTTCTTTAAACTTCCTGTCAGCTGTATATTATTCTTCTTCTTTCCTTTGCTTGAAATAGATCTACATATGCAGTATTGCCTCTAATATGAACTTCACTGTCAGCGACGTGTAAAGTTTTACTTGCATCGGTTTTTCTCAAGACCAAAAGTTTTGCCTTGATGTTTTGTATTTGGGACAGTCTTGGAGGACATAATCTGTTTCTCAGGGACTAATCCGTATGTGCACATGGCTGATGCGCTTAAATTTTATGTACATGTGGCTGCCAAGTCGATTATGTCCTGTTCTAAGGTGTAGAAAAATATATTGCTTGGGTCTGTCCATTGTATGGTAGCTTTATTTTGATCTATTTCAGAGCCAAGCTTGGTGGTAGCATGACTGAAAGTGTGTTGGTGTCTCAACTTCCCAATGGACTGGTCTTGGAGTTTGAGCGTAGTTCAAGTGACCCAGCTCAGAGGATCCGACTGTTGCTGAGTGAACTGTTATTTATTTCTTCAGAGGTCAGTCTTTGCAGGATATATTTCATTGTCATATATCAATCTTTCCTCACATTTTAACAGATTCTAGGTTGCAGAGCCAGGGTTCATTCGGTTGCTTGGTATGCTGATTTGTTATGGAGTCTTAGGTTGTCAATGACTCCTTCTGTCCATTTTCTTCTGGGTCTCCCTCTGAGCCTTGGTGTTTCCATTTTCTTGTTGTACACTCTTGCTGCTGGCACCGCCAGATTCTTTCCCACTTGCTGGCCAAAACATTTCGGTTGAGCTTTTACTTTTTAGTTATAATATGTAGGTGGTTTCTTGCACAATCAATGTACACACACTTTGAATTATACACATATTCATAATGTACAATATTTACTGTGTATTAGACGACCCCTATTTTTGTTTAGACGGAAATTAATAAATAAATATTTAAAATACATTCCATGTATAAGACTAGCCCTTATTTTGAACTTAAATTGGAAAACATATACTCTTATACATGGACAATTACGGCATATACCTCTCACCTGTCTTGTCTCCAAGTCACTTCCTATCTGGTGTCTGATGAGTCAGCAAGAGTACGTGCAGACAGCATTTGTTTTCAAACTTGCATGGATATTTCAGCCTGCAGTTATTGCGTCTAGTCTTTTATATAGTTATTCATCCATGTTTTTATACGCAGATTCTCCATATGGGTTCTGGGGCCACATAGTGGGGAAAAGACAAAAAGTGACCCGCTGCCTTCCCCTAAAGCATGTCGTAGGAGTTGACTAATTAGGGCTTCCTTCAAAGCCTGAGCAGCATGGAACAACCAGCTGCAGACAGATAAGCCAGTAAAATGAATGTACATACAAACGGTAACAGAGCCAGAGGTGACCACACAAAATATGGACCGCAGAAATATCAGAGACACTGAAATGTACAAAAGGGCCAGTTTCAGAGATCTCTTCCCATCCTGACGCCTTGAGGCATTTCAGGTGTAGAGAAAAAAAGAAGAATGGGTGTACACTAAAAACTCAGATCCTGGGTCAAAGTCCAAATGGACGAACAACCAGGACTTTCTGCAGGTGTTTACAGCTGATGAACAAATAAGCAGATACACAGATGAATGCTTCTTCTTTCTCTTGTCATCTCACTGATACCAGGTTGTAGCCCTGTGTCGTGGTTTTCTGTATTTGCTTGCACTTGTCGGGTGGCTTGGGTGATGGGTGGGTTTCAGCTACACCATTTATCCTTCTCTGTCTTGGTCTTCTCCTCACCTTCCTCTCAGATATTCTGCTCTAAACATTCTCGGTTTTGTCTGACTGCATTCTCACAAGATGGCTGAACCATTTCATTCTTTTGTCTGTCAGTATATTTCAGACACAAGATTTTATTCCTCTCCAGTGCTGGTATTCGTAACCATGTGCCTATGAATGCTTTCTAGCTTACATAGTCCATTTGTCATCTGTGATTGTGTTTTATTGGGAAGCTGACCTGTGCTACCTCTCATTTGGATTTTTTTTTTTAATGGTAATACATACATCCAGCATAGATAACATCAGTGTAGATAACAACAGCAGAGATAACATCCAGTGTAGATAACATCAGCATAGATAACATTGTGAATGCAACCCCTGGTGGCTTACAGAATACATTGTTCAAGCAATGTTACCCTACCACAAAGTATGCATCTCTTTCTGAAACCGTCCCTCGGGTGCACCTTTCTACGGCAGTCCTTTATTACAGCCAACTATCTGTCACAGCAGGGACTGTGTCTGATCTGACTGAGCCATTCGAATTTACTGTCCCCTTCTTGGAGCCAGTCATGCCGACCTTGTGTGCATAGGGAATTCCCTGTGTCAGTGTTTTTTAACTACTGCGAGTTTGAGTATGCCTGCTGAATTTTAGTAATACAGTGAGATCCTATTTTGGCTACGGGACACCAGTAGCACACATATATCTTTGTGTAGGGGTCAGCAGTCCGAAACCCAAGTTCAAGGTGTCTCCTTCGTGTCAAAGAATTGCATTGCTGTTGGGTGAACAGTCGTTAACGAAGGCAGTCAGGTCGTTGTTGGAGCGACGCATGCTGGTGGATGTAATGTCCTAAATCCCTTCCCCAGCTAATAGTAGGGTACTGCTGGGGTGACAGTTTATTAACCCTCACATAATGCTTCAGGTCCAAATGAACACTAGGCACTTACACTATTTTGAGCCGAGGCATAAATTTTTGCTTCTGCCAGACTGTGGCCGTTGCTTTTTTGCTCCATTTGTAGACCGGAAGTATATAGTTTCATTGCCCAGCTTCTGAGTTGAGTGCATGGTGTGACACTGTGAGCTGCGGATTTCATTTGGAATGTTTTTCGACTGACCAACGTGGTGGTGTGATTTGTAGATTCAGAAAATGGAGCGATGCCTGTTGTCGCAATATTGGTGGGGCCATTATTTGATTAAATTGATTGCGTGTGCAACTGCTGATCCTTTGGTGACTTCAATGATGAACTGCATTTCTAACGTCAGACTGTTTGTGTTAGCACTTCGGATGGCTACCATATGCTTTTAATGCGAGTGTATGCTAGATTTGCTGAGACAGCAGTTTGTCAGTCTTTCCACAAGGGACTGTGATACACATTCTGTGTTTTTCGTTGGCACAGGAGCGGAGCAAAGATGGGGTGACCCGTTTGCTATGAAGCTGAAATTAAAACTACCAGATTATCAGTATAGATAACATCAGCATAGATAACATCAGCATAGATAACATCAGTATAGATAACATCAGCATAGATAACATCAGCATAGATAACATCAGCATAGAATAGATAACATCCAGTATAGATAACATCCACTATAGATAACATCCAGTATAGATAACATCCAGTATAGATAACATCCAGTATAGATAACATCAGCATAAAGAATGTATTACATTGCAAGGTTGTTGCCATTCATGACTTTTTCTTGTCCTGTCAGTCCACCATGCAACCAGTAGCACAGTGCTGGCTCAGACCTTGCCATGAGGCTCTGGTTGTTTGTCCACTTCTGGACTTTGGTCTTGTTCCAGAACTTGAGTTTTGCACGCACATACGTTTTACACATTTAGCTAATTTGTATTCCTCATCGCTTAGGCAGTTGCCCTCCAACTTTGAATGAGTCACTCTTTTAAACTTGGACTACATGCCTTGTTAGGGGGCAGTGCGTTTATTCTGTTTTTGTGCCAAAAATGGTTCCCCAGAACCCACATGGTGGATAACCTGTACTGCTTTCATTATCATCATGCTGATAAGCATATGATCACCAGAACTACAGATTATGTCAGTGTTTTTGTCCTGCTCCGTGCAAATAGACAAACAATCCATGTTTTTACCTCTTTGCCTCCCTCTTGCTGTTTTTCTGTCACTCTTCTTGGTCGTTATCCATTCTCATGTCTATTCATTCTCATGATATGTCTGAAAAACTTGACTGTCGATGTCTAACCACTCTAATCAGTTTATGGTTTTGTTCTATATTAAATGTTTGCTTTAAAAAAAAAATGGTTTTCCTCAGGTGAAAGAGCAGAAGAATGCAAGCTACCATAAACAGTCCGATTTGTTTGAGTGTTCAGTTTATACTTACGAGATACTGGATGCACTGTGTATAGCTATGGCAGGTTCGTTTATGTGTGTAGAATGTTTATAGATTTAGTAGATTTTTTTTTACAGATAACAAGTACATTTATTTGTGCAGAATGTTTATATTTAAAGATGTCAAGTACACATTTGTGTGTTTATAAATTTAGTAGACTTTAAGTAACTGTAGGTCCATTTATGTGTTAATGAAAGGTCAACCCAAGGACTTTTGTCATGCCAGTGGCACTTTGTGAAGCTAAACTCATTTTTTTAAAGACCAGTCGGCACTCATCAGCATCACGCTGGCCACCTTTACTTCCCAGCACTTGGGACGCCCTGTGAGCCAGGGTAATTTTTAGAGAGAAAAATCTGAATTTAAACCCCAGACTTTTAGTCCAACAGTCTTTTGTAACTCCTGTTTATGTGCAGTATGTTTTAAATCTTTTCTAAAAATGTGTGCTGTCTTTGCAGTGAAGTTAGGCTTAAGTGCACCCACTGCTATCTTGAGAAATATTACGTAGTGAGGCTCCCAGAGGGCCCTCACAACATCTAGCTTGTCATACATCAATTCACCATAAAGTGGTGCAGAGCCGGTCAGTCTTTCTGCCTGCTTATTTCCCAACACGCCGGCATGACCTGGAGAAAATATAAAAAAAAACGCTAACTGTATTTACAGGGAAAACCAGAATTGGCCCACCTCCTACACAGTTTACAGCTGGTGAACACAAGGAAGAAGAAGAAGTATTGGAATAAGAGGAAAGGCTAGCAGATGTGACATTCATATAGGTAGTCCATGTGGAAATACTCAACACATGTTTGATTACTAGTGTGCTTGTAGCTTAACTGATATGTAGTCTAGTGTACCATAGTGGTTTACAGGCAAGTAGATTTAAAAAACTGGCTTATTAACCCATAAAAATCTGGCACAAAAACAAATAGTCAGCTGCTCATAAACAGGTACAAATTTGGTACAGAAGCAAAGTAGAAAGCTAGCTTATAAGCTCAAAAAACTTAAATATTTTCGCAGCATGAAAAACAGGTGGTTTAGAGAAAACAATATTAATTGAAAGCTTAGTTCCTGGAAAAGAAAACACAAAAGTGGTCATTTTAAGGATAGACTATACATGAAAATGTATGTGTATTGTAGGGAACAGGCAAAGGATCAGGTCTCTCTGTGATGGGAATGATTATGATGATGATGTGTCATCTGATTTCTTCCTACCCCCTCACCTCCCAGATTATGTGAGTCCAATCAGTCTTTTCTTCTTCTTCTTCCTCTTATTCCCCAAATGTAGCATAGACTCTCCCAACCAACTCAAGCCTAAGTAGTCCTATCTTTGCTGTCAAAACATGTGTTATTTTTCTATGTTTGGTTTGGGTTTTTTAAAAACAACTGATGTTTGTTTGACAGAACTTCCCAATCTGCTCAACTTGCTGGACATATCCGAGGCCTTGCTGTGTGTAGAGAATGGTTGCAGGCTCATTTGCCAGCTTGTCGCCAACAACCCTGAAATGTTTCTTGAAGGTATGTTAGCTTTGTTTCTTTCCCTTTTGCCTTCCATAGTTTGCAATAGTTTGATTGTTTTTGTTCTTCACCTTTCCATTTTGTCTGCCATAGTTTGCAATAGTTTAATTATATTTGTAATTCACTTTTCCATTTGTTAAACTCCACCTTTCTGTGTTGTCATAGTTTGCAATAGTTTAATTATATTTGTAATTCATCTTTCCATTTGTTAAACTCCACCTTTCTGTGTTGTCATAGTTTGATTATATTTGTAATTCACTTTTCCATTTGTTAAACTCCGCCTTTCTGTGTTGTCATAGTTTGCAATAGTTTGATTATATTTGTAATTCACTTTTCCATTTGTTAAACTCCACCTTTCTGTGTTGTCATAGTTTGATTATATTTGTAATTCACTTTTCCATTTGTTAAACTCCACCTTTCTGTGTTGTCATAGTTTGCAATAGTTTGATTATATTTGTAATTCACTTTTCCATTTGTTAAACTCCACCTTTCTGTGTTGTCATAGTTTGCAGCAGTGCTTGCCCTTTCCATTTTGTCCGCCATAAATTGCAACAGGTTGATGATGCTTGTACTTGACGCTTCTCTGGTGTGCCAAAGTTTGAAGATACTTTTACCTAACCTTTCTGTTGTGCCTAACGTTGTTTAATTATCTTTTTTTTTTTTTCTTCAACTTCTGTTCTCTACTCCTGGAATGCCTCGCAGCGCCAGGGCAGGAAGAGATCCCTGGAATGGGCCCTTCTGTTCGCTTCGTATAAAGTACTTTTCTATATTTTTGCAGTCCATTTTCTGCATGGTCAATCTCTGGCTCTGTTACCGTTGTATCTGTATAACATTGCTCTCTGTGGTGCCCGGTCTGATGCCAGTCTTGTTACATGGCCAAACCATTTGATTTGTTGTCTACCTATAATGTTCAGTATTGGTTCCGTGCAGATTCTCCTCCTGATATCAGCGTTCCTAAGTCAATCTTTCTTCGTTACACCTAGCATAGTACGTAATCATTTCATTTCTGTCATGACTATTTTCTTTCTATCTTCTGAAGATAGTGCCCATGTTTGACATTGATAGCATAGCATTGATAAGAGTGTTGTGTTGAACAGTGTTGTTTTAGAGTTTATATTCACGTACATGCATTTCATAATTTGTGCCTTTTGGCCTTATGCTTGATTGACTTTATTGTATCTTTGCTGGATTTCTTTATTAATTCTTCCATCTTCTGGAAAAAAATGCTCCCCAGATATGTAAAATCCTTTGCTTGCTTTAACTGGTGTTCATCAGTTTTGATTTTTGATGGTTCTTGATATCTTTACTTAACCTTTCTGTATCTTGTCTGTAATAGTTTGCAATAGTCTGACCGCCCGAGGGGACAAGCTGGACGAGGAGTCCTTGTCGGGAAGGCGGAGATTACAGCTGCTGAGAATGCTATGTCTTATGGACCCGAAAACTGCTCTCACCGTTAGAAATTATTGTGTAAGTTCATGTTTATGTTATGAGTTAAAAAACAAATCTCTTCTTCGCTCAGAGTATGAGTTAAATATAGTAAGACAGTTTATGTTTTATTATAAACATTATCATCAGACTTGGTGTCCTGCGGATGTAGGAAACTCACAGAACATGGTGATTTTTTTCTTCGATCCTTCTATCAGAAAACTTATATCAGGAGGCTGGTAGCCGTTATGAAAGCTACCGTGCAGTCCATATCCTCTCGTGTACCATACAGCTTTGTCTTCATTGTAGTTGGAACAGGCCAGATTGCGTCTTTATTGTCAGCATACAGTTGACAGTGTTGGAGCACATGCTCAGCATTTTCAGGTGCCACGCTGCAGGGACACATTTCCGTGTTTCCTACACCGAAAAATTTGAACATATGTTGACGAAATCTGTTGTGCCCAGTCCTTAGTCTGAATACACTGCCCATCTCTAGAGAGGCGATGAAGCAAGTCTTGGGGAGAAAATCTGGTGTGTGTATCCAGCCACCTTTCTTGGATACTAGATTGTATTAATGTTTTCATCTCTTGGTGGGTTAAGTCTCTATTTGGTTGTACCATGTCACTGCCGCTTCTGGCCAATGAAAATGTTGATGATAAGTGAAGGTACTTCTTTTGCATTCGCCATTAAAAGGGCGATTGGTGTGTTTTATTGTAGTTCACAGCTGGGCAACATTATCAGCATTTTTTTGGTGTGGCTTAGCACATTTGGTTTCAGCAAACTTTTTTTTTTTAATTTGTCGTCACAGCATACTTGTTTGGGGGGGGGGGGGGGGGGGGTAATCTACCTACACCCCCCACCCCCATATGAGGTATCAGTGACAGTTTCACGATTTTTTACAACTTGGGTCCAATTTCTGTGGAGGTCAGTTTATTGGAGGCTAAAAACTGCTCTTGTGGTATTTGGTCTCAGGCATAGAAGTCACACCCTGAAGGGATGGAAGCATCACCACCTACCTACTCCCATAGCATCAGTAGCACACTGTAGTCAGACTTAATTATGGATGTGGGCTGCACAGAACTGACATTTTTGAAATGATTTTAGAGGTGGTTACTTCATAGAGATGACTATCCCTTCTTGTGGTGACCATTTCTTTAGAGATTACAACTTTGTCATAGAGATGACCACCTCTCATTTAACATTGTCGCAGCGTAGGTTGACCATAATATCCTCAGCAGAAAACCGAACATCCCATTAATATTTTAAGCTCAGAACCCTAAGCCCCACTATTTTTATCTAGGTCACTGAATGAATGAGTTAGTTACTCGCTCAACAATATTGTTAAAAGCTGATCCATTGTCAGCATGAACTAAACTAAAGAATGTGCTCTTTTACTGCAGTAAAAAAAAAGCACTTCAACAGTCATGCATTAAAAGTGTCAAAAACTATTATTGATAAGGTCTACAGATATAACTGTTAAGTCTTGTTCTGTTCTTTCTATGTAAGTCTTGTTCTGTTTTTGAGCTAATTCCAAAATGTTTATAAAATGAGACAATTGGGGCTTTTACTTTAAGTACCGAAGGGATGACTAGGACATGCCTACAAATGGAACTGTCCCTGTGAAGACGAGACATATGGTCGCCATATCTATGTAAATGTTTTCTTATACTCTAATTGTAAACCTGCCCCATCTTTATATTGACAGCGCCGTTTTGAAATTATCAAGAAAGATATAAAACCGAATGAAAAGTAGATAAGCAAGCCTCACAGTATAACAAATACAATCAAAACGTGAACGTGCACATACAAATGAAACAATACTACACAGAAACACAAAATCACTTAGCTGGTATCTCGTAACCAGCCGGGTTGGTTGTTTCTCAGCAGAATGTGTATATATGTGTAAATGTGTAACTAAACTGTTTTGAAATTAACACTTCACAGGTGGAGTACTGCACCATGCCAGGTTTTGCTGTCGTAGCATCCATCCAGCAAACACAGATGACGACAGCAGACAATGTAGATGAAAGCTGTAGTGACATCATTCCATTCTTCACGGGTCTTCTACTGGGGACTGATGTTGGCATTCGAAACTGGATATCTGCCTTCGTAAAAGCAGGTCAAAAGGTAATGCATTGGAAAAATTGAGTGAATCTTGTGTGCAGCAAGGGCAAATTTGTTTTTCCTAGTTGTCTACCCTGCAGCATACTTTCATGATTGTGGCTCTTCAGTCCTTTCTCTTTTTTTGGTTTTTTTTTTAAAAAATTTGATTTTTCTTTCATTCTTCTTCTGCATTCTATAAAGATGTAAAAGAAGATGCACTGTGCCCATTTTCAATATGGCTGATATAATCTACTTTCGGCCAACACATCCGACTTCTGCAGGCATTTATTGTCCGGGTTAGCCTTCCCAGACTTAACAAGACAGTATATTCCATTGTGAATTTAAATAAAGACATGACAGGGTATTCTTAGAAAATTGTTTTTCTCATTTCAGTTGAAAATATTCATGTTTTTTGCTTCCTTTTTAGTACTGTTGATTCCAGATATTCACCGCAAGAGTTCCAGGGCCCCATTGTGGGGAAAATAAGAATAGATCTGATGCCAGTAAAACAGATGTACATGCAAAACTCAGGCCCAGGCACAAAGACAGTTTCCAAATGGACGAAAAACTAGGACTTTTGGTCGAAGCTGACAGCCAGTGAAAAAAGAAGAAGAAGCAGAAGTTTCAAATATGTGTTACTTTTCTATTGGAGTAAGGCAGGCAGGCTGAGGGAGGGATCATGTTGCATGGAGGCAGGCTGAGGGAGGGATCATGTTGCATGGAGGCAGGCTGAGGGAGGGATCATGTTGCATGGAGGCAGGCTGAGGGAGGGATCATGTTGCAGGCTGAGGGAGGGGTCATGTTGCTTGGACAAGACATGATCTGTACATTACTGTTTGAGAGAAGGGAATATATCCCTAGACTTAATTGGTTGTGATTATATAACACTGTTGCCTGGAAACATGGAAAGATGCAAATGAAGTGGTTTAGAAAGTTCAGTACTAGAAGGCAATTGATATTGAATGAAGATTTCTTACATTCTGCATAGGACCTGCTACATGATGATGTTGATTGCGTGTTTGCTTGTATGTTTACGAGTTCAGTTTTTTGCAATTGTTGTTTGTTTATTTGTTTCTGGAGTTTATCTTTGGTTGATTGGTTTCATTGCTTTTGATTCTCCTGTCAGCGAAGGCCAGATGATGAGTCATGCATGCTGAACTTACTACGAAGGCACCTGCTAGATCAGCTGACACTTTTGACCCCGGCCAAAGGTCAGGTCATGGAAGAGTCCAAGATTGTGGCTGCCAGCTCCTTAATCCGCCTGTACAACGCCCTGAAAGGGATCGCCACAATGAAGTGTGTATTGGTTATGTTAACCTGTTTTCAAATGATTTATCTGTCACAGTGTATTATGGGATGGGGCCTTTTGGGGGGTAGGGCATAATTTGAAGTTGGAGAGTATCCGCCCCAGAGGCAAGGAACCAAGTGTTTGCATACAAATAAGTGCACACTACACTCAGGTTCTGGAACAAGACCAAAGTCTGGAGGTGGATGAACACCCTGAACTTTCTGCCGAAGTTTACAGCCGGTGAACAAGAAGATGGCCAACGTGTCTTTGGTCTCCTCTGTTTACCTTCATTGGTCTGTGCCTTTTTTGTCCAGAAAATATGAATTGTATTACTGTTATAGATAAGCTAAGCCACTGCAGCAATTAATGTGGCTGAATTGTTTAATGAGGTAAATGTCAGCTGTTTATTAGGTGATAAATAATGTCCCTGAATTGTTCAGTTAGATAGATGTCAGCTGTTTATTTAGGTAATAAATAATGTCCCTGAATTGTTCAGTTAGATAGATGTCAGCTGTTTATTTAGGTAATAAATAATGTCCCTGAATTGTTCAGTGAGATAGATGTCAGCTGTTTATCAGGTGATAAATAATGTCCCTGAATTGTTCAATTAGATAGATGTCAGCTGTTTATCAGGTAATAAATAATGTCCCTGAATTGTTCAGTGAGATAGATGTCAGCTGTTTATCAGGTGATAAATAATGTCCCTGAATTGTTCAATGAGGTAAATGTCAGCTGTTTATTAGGTGACAATTAATGTGGCTAAACTGTTTGATGAGGTACATGTCATGTTTATCAGGTACAGCGAGGATGAAATGAGCAGTCTCCTCAAGCTGGTCATATCTCGTCCTTCTCCGTCAAGAGCAGGGGCACATTTCATCACCCTGGGCATATGTACCCTGATGGCCAGCCCTGGACTTTTGAGGTAAACCTTTGGGCCTGTCCAGGTTGTAGTCCTTCGTCTGCTTCAGTTTGATTATGAGATTAACATTTACATTATGTGGTTGGGGAGGGGGGTGGGGGGGTGTTGCAGTTTGGCTTGTTCAGTAACAGTGTAATAAAAAATCATTTCTTACATTCTTACAGTCTGTGAATTGCTTAACATCAAGTGCATATTTGCCGCACAGTGATTTCGGTCACAGGCATGAGGTAAAGTTAAGACTGTTAAGTTGGGTCAGTAATTGACATCACAGCACTTGGTGCATTCCCATATGTGCTCCATCCCCATCTTCAGCAGCCAGTGCAGAGTTTGAATACTAAGGTGCCGGTGGTAGTCTATTTGTATGTCTGTCTTGTCTTTCCTCTGAGTTAAGGCTGTTGTGATGTGTATAAGGAAATACTCCGTACCTAACCTCAGGTGCGTTGGTTTCAACAGAGGTATCGAGAGTCCATAGAGTTGAGAAAGCAGTGACAAACTAATGTATGTAAACAAATGAATCAAAAACTGACATCACTGCTCATTACGTCAATCATTGATTGCATGATGCTTATCATTTTTTTCTCATTTCATTAATTAAATTATGCGGACACAATAATTTATTGCCCGGCATATTTCTGTATATCTCATCAGGTGCATTACTACAGTTACATTGACATATATGGAAGCACACAATAAAAAACAAATAAATTCACTGAAATGAGAATGGTCTCTCTCAATGTATCGTGTTGGTCTAGTTGCTGGAAGTTTACTTTAGTCTTGTGACTTACCAGGGTAACTTCAGGTTAATTGTGTTTGTTTTAGATTTTAGATGTTTCTCTTCTTTGCATTCACCGGCTTTAAAACTCCGCAACGTTCTAGTTGTTCGTTCAACTCTGCACAGGAATCTCATAGATCAAATGAAGAGAATCTCAGCAGAATCTTCCATTGCTCTGGCAAGAGTCCAGATTTACAGATACAAGTCTACCGCTGCCTCCACAATGAAGCTTGGCAGCACTGTGCTCATCGCAGTCTTTGGGATGTTGTGCTGTTAGACTCCCAATTGTGTCTTTGGTGCGACTCACACAGCACTCTCCAGATGCTTTTGAAATTTGTTTTTTTTTTAAAATAAGTTACCGCTTACGGAAATCAAACTCTAGCACCAGCCTTTATTTAAATGTAAATGTCTCGGGTCATCTGCAGGTCGGTAGAAGAGGAGCAGCAGGCTGTGAACTGGCTGAGGTGGCTGATGACATCAGAAGACAACTTTGAGAGGTACACAGTCTAGTTGAGTTGTGTATTTTGTTGTTGTTTAATGATTCTGTCTCCTGTGAGAGGTACACAGTTGAGTTGTGTATTTTGTTGTTGTTTAATGATTCTGTCTCCTGTGAGAGGTACACAGTTTAGTTGTGTATTTTGTTGTTATTTAATGATTCTGTCTCCTGTGAGAGGTACACAGTTGAGTTGTGTATTTTGTTGTTGTTTAATGATTCTGTCTCCTGTGAGAGGTACACAGTTGAGTTGTGTATTTTGTTGTTGTTTAATGATTCTGTCTCCTGTGAGAGGTACACAGTTGAGTTGTGTATTTTGTTGTTGTTTAATGATTCTGTCTCCTGTGAGAGGTACACAGTTGAGTTGTGTATTTTGTTGTTGTTTAATGATTCTGTCTCCTGTGAGAGGTACACAGTTTAGTTGTGTATTTTGTTGTTATTTAATGATTCTGTCTCCTGTGAGAGGTACACAGTTGAGTTGTGTATTTTGTTGTTGTTTAATGATTCTGTCTCCTGTGAGAGGTACACAGCTTAGTTGTGTATTTTGTTGTTATTTAATGATTCTGTCTCCTGTGAGAGGTACACAGTTGAGTTGTGTATTTTGTTGTTGTTTAATGATTCTGTCTCCTGTGAGAGGTACACAGTCTAGTTGAGTTGTGTATTTTGTTGTTGTTTAATGATTCTGTCTCCTGTGAGAGGTACACAGCTTAGTTGTGTATTTTGTTGTTATTTAATGATTCTGTCTCCTGTGAGAGGTACACAGTTGAGTTGTGTATTTTGTTGTTGTTTAATGATTCTGTCTCCTGTGAGAGGTACACAGTTTAGTTGTGTATTTTGTTGTTATTTAATGATTCTGTCTCCCATGAGAGGTACACAGTTGAGTTGTGTATTTTGTTGTTGTTTAATGATTCTGTCTCCTGTGAGAGGTACACAGTTGAGTTGTGTATTTTGTTGTTGTTTAATGATTCTGTCTCCTGTGAGAGGTACACAGTTGAGTTGTGTATTTTGTTGTTATTTAATGATTCTGTCTCCTGTGAGAGGTACACAGTCTAGTTGAGTTGTGTATTTTGTTGTTGTTTAATGATTCTGTCTCCTGTGAGAGGTACACAGCTTAGTTGTGTATTTTGTTGTTATTTAATGATTCTGTCTCCTGTGAGAGGTACACAGTTGAGTTGTGTATTTTGTTGTTGTTTAATGATTCTGTCTCCTGTGAGAGGTACACAGTTTAGTTGTGTATTTTGTTGTTATTTAATGATTCTGTCTCCCATGAGAGGTACACAGTTGAGTTGTGTATTTTGTTGTTGTTTAATGATTCTGTCTCCTGTGAGAGGTACACAGTTGAGTTGTGTATTTTGTTGTTGTTTAATGATTCTGTCTCCTGTGAGAGGTACACAGTTGAGTTGTGTATTTTGTTGTTGTTTAATGATTCTGTCTCCTATGAGAGGTACACAGTTGAGTTGTGTATTTTGTTGTTGTTTAATGATTCTGTCTCCTATGAGAGGTACACAGTTGAGTTGTGTATTTTGTTGTTGTTCAATGATTCTGTCTCCCATGAGTGGTACACAGTTGAGTTGTGTATTTTGTTGTTATTTAATGATTCTGTCTCCTATGAGAGGTACACAGTTGAGTTGTGTATTTTGTTGTTGTTTAATGATTCTGTCTCCTGTGAGAGGTACACAGTTGAGTTGTGTATTTTGTTGTTATTTAATGATTCTGTCTCCCATGAGTTGTACACAGTTGAGTTGTGTATTTTGTTGTTGTTTAATGATTCTGTCTCCCATGAGAGGTACACAGTTGAGTTGTGTATTTTGTTGTTGTTTAATGATTCTGTCTCCCATGAGAGCTACACAGTTTAGTTGTGTATTTTGTTGTTATTTAATGATTCTGTCTCCTGTGAGAGGTACACAGTTGAGTTGTGTATTTTGTTGTTGTTTAATGATTCTGTCTCCTGTGAGAGGTACACAGTTGAGTTGTGTATTTTGTTGGTATTTAATGATTCTGTCTCCTATGAGAGGTACACAGTTGAGTTGTGTATTTTGTTGTTGTTTAATGATTCTGTCTCCTGTGAGAGGTACACAGTTGAGTTGTGTATTTTGTTGTTATTTAATGATTCTGTCTCCTGTGAGAGGTACACACTTGAGTTGTGTATTTTGTTGTTATTTAATGATTCTGTCTCCCATGAGAGGTACACAGTTGAGTTGTGTATTTTGTTGTTGTTTAATGATTCTGTCTCCTGTGAGAGGTACACAGTTGAGTTGTGTATTTTGTTGTTATTTAATGATTCTGTCTCCCATGAGAGGTACACAGTTGAGTTGTGTATTTTGTTGTTGTTTAATGATTCTGTCTCCTGTGAGAGGTACACAGTTGAGTTGTGTATTTTGTTGTTGTTTAATGATTCTGTCTCCTGTGAGAGGTACACAGTTGAGTTGTGTATTTTGTTGTTATTTAATGATTCTGTCTCCTGTGAGAGGTACACAGTTTAGTTGTGTATTTTGTTGTTATTTAATGATTCTGTCTCCTGTGAGAGGTACACAGTTGAGTTGTGTATTTTGTTGTTATTTAATGATTCTGTCTCCTGTGAGAGGTACACAGTTGAGTTGTGTATTTTGTTGTTATTTAATGATTCTGTCTCCTGTGAGAGGTACACAGTTGAGT
Source organism: Candidula unifasciata (assembly GCA_905116865.2). NCBI lineage: Eukaryota > Metazoa > Mollusca > Gastropoda > Stylommatophora > Geomitridae > Candidula > Candidula unifasciata. Next base: position 27,441 of record CAJHNH020001335.1, read on the forward strand.
TGTGTATTTTGTTGTTATTTAATGATTCTGTCTCCTGTGAGAGGTACACAGTTGAGTTGTGTATTTTGTTGTTATTTAATGATTCTGTCTCCTGTGAGAGGTACACAGTTGAGTTGTGTATTTTGTTGTTATTTAATGATTCTGTCTCCTGTGAGAGGTACACAGTTGAGTTGTGTATTTTGTTGTTGTTTAATGATTCTGTCTCCTGTGAGAGGTACACAGTTGAGTTGTGTATTTTGTTGTTATTTAATGATTCTGTCTCCTGTGAGAGGTACACAGTTGAGTTGTGTATTTTGTTGTTGTTTAATGATTCTGTCTCCTGTGAGAGGTACACAGTTGAGTTGTGTATTTTGTTGTTATTTAATGATTCTGTCTCCTGTGAGAGGTACACAGTTGAGTTGTGTATTTTGTTGTTATTTAATGATTCTGTCTCCTGTGAGAGGTACACAGTTGAGTTGTGTATTTTGTTGTTGTTTAATGATTCTGTCTCCTGTGAGAGGTACACAGTTGAGTTGTGTATTTTGTTGTTATTTAATGATTCTGTCTCCTGTGAGAGGTACACAGTTTAGTTGTGTATTTTGTTGTTATTTAATGATTCTGTCTCCTGTGAGAGGTACACAGTTGAGTTGTGTATTTTGTTGTTATTTTAATGATTCTGTCTCCTGTGAGAGGTACACAGTTGAGTTGTGTATTTTGTTGTTATTTAATGATTCTGTCTCCTGTGAGAGGTACACAGTTGAGTTGTGTATTTTGTTGTTGTTTAATGATTCTGTCTCCTGTGAGAGGTACACAGTTGAGTTGTGTATTTTGTTGTTATTTAATGATTCTGTCTCCTGTGAGAGGTACACAGTTGAGTTGTGTATTTTGTTGTTGTTTAATGATTCTGTCTCCTATGAGAGGTACACACTTTAGTTGTGTATTTTGTTGTTTAATGATTCTGTCTCCCATGAGAGGTACACAGTTGAGTTGTGTATTTTGTTGTTATTTAATGATTCTGTCTCCTATGAGAGGTACACAGTTTAGTTGTGTATTTTGTTGTTTAATGATTCTGTCTCCTGTGAGAGGTACTCAGTTTAGTTGTGTATTTTGTTGTTGTTTAATGATTCTGTCTCCTGTGAGAGGTACACAGTTTAGTTGTGTATTTTGTTGTTATTTAATGATTCTGTCTCCTGTGAGAGGTACACAGTTTAGTTGTGTATTTTGTTGTTATTTAATGATTCTGTCTCCTATGAGAGGTACACACTTTAGTTGTGTATTTTGTTGTTTAATGATTCTGTCTCCTGTGAGAGGTACACAGTTTAGTTGTGTATTTTGTTGTTATTTAATGATTCTGTCTCCTGTGAGAGGTACACAGTTTAGTTGTGTATTTTGTTGTTATTTAATGATTCTGTCTCCTGTGAGAGGTACACAGTTGAGTTGTGTATTTTGTTGTTTAATGATTCTGTCTCCTATGAGAGATACACAGTTGAGTTGTGTATTTTGTTGTTGTTTAATGATTCTGTCTCCTATGAGAGATACACAGTTGAGTTGTGTATTTTGTTGTTTAATGATTCTGTCTCCTATGAGAGGTACTCAGTTGAGTTGTGTATTTTGTTGTTTAATGATTCTGTCTCCTATGAGAGATACACAGTAGTTGTGTATTTTTGTTGTTTAATGATTCTGTCAGAGTTGAGTTGAGTTGTGTTTTTTGTTGTTTAATGATTCTGTCTCCTATGAGAGGTACACAGTTGAGTTGTGTATTTTGTTGTTTAATGATTCTGTCTCCTATGAGAGGTACACAGTTGAGTTGTGTATTTTGTTGTTTAATGATTCTGTCTCCTATGAGAGGTACACAGTTGAGTTGTGTATTTTGTTGTTTAATGATTCTGTCTCCCATGAGAGGTAAACAGTTGAGTTGTGTATTTTGTTGTTTAATGATTCTGTCTCCCATGAGAGGTAAACAGTTGAGTTGTGTATTTTGTTGTTTAATGATTCTGTCTCCTATGAGAGGTACTCAGTTGAGTTGTGTATTTTGTTGTTATTTAATGATTCTGTCTCCTGTGAGAGGTACACAGTTGAGTTGTGTATTTTGTTGTTATTTAATGATTCTGTCTCCTGTGAGAGGTACACAGCTTAGTTGTGTATTTTGTTGTTATTTAATGATTCTGTCTCCCATGAGAGGTACACAGTTTAGTTGTGTATTTTGTTGTTATTTAATGATTCTGTCTCCTATGAGAGGTACACAGTTGAGTTGTGTATTTTGTTGTTATTTAATGATTCTGTCTCCTGTGAGAGGTACACAGTTGAGTTGTGTATTTTGTTGTTATTTAATGATTCTGTCTCCTATGAGAGGTACACAGTTGAGTTGTGTATTTTGTTGTTATTTAATGATTCTGTCTCCTGTGAGAGGTACACAGTTGAGTTGTGTATTTTGTTGTTATTTAATGATTCTGTCTCCTGTGAGAGGTACACAGTTGAGTTGTGTATTTTGTGTGTTATTTAATGATTCTGTCTCCTGTGAGAGGTACACAGTTGAGTTGTGTATTTTGTTGTTATTTAATGATTCTGTCTCCTGTGAGAGGTACACAGTTGAGTTGTGTATTTTGTTGTTGTTTAATGATTCTGTCTCCTATGAGAGGTACACAGTTTAGTTGTGTATTTTGTTGTTGTTTAATGATTCTGTCTCCTGTGAGTGGTACACAGTTGAGTTGTGTATTTTGTTGTTATTTAATGATTCTGTCTCCTGTGAGAGGTACACAGTTGAGTTGTGTATTTTGTTGTTATTTAATTATTCTGTCTCCTATGAGAGGTACACAGTTGAGTTGTGTATTTTGTTGTTATTTAATGATTCTGTCTCCTGTGAGAGGTACACAGTTGAGTTGTGTATTTTGTTGTTATTTAATGATTCTGTCTCCTGTGAGAGGTACACAGTTGAGTTGTGTATTTTGTTGTTATTTAATGATTCTGTCTCCTGTGAGAGGTACACAGTTGAGTTGTGTATTTTGTTGTTGTTTAATGATTCTGTCTCCTGTGAGAGGTACACAGTTGAGTTGTGTATTTTGTTGTTGTTTAATGATTCTGTCTCCCATGAGAGGTACACAGTTGAGTTGTGTATTTTGTTGTTATTTAATGATTCTGTCTCCTGTGAGAGGTACTCAGCTTAGTTGTGTATTTTGTTGTTGTTTAATGATTCTGTCTCCTGTGAGAGGTACTCAGCTTAGTTGTGTATTTTGTTGTTTAATGATTCTTTGGTTGAATTTTAAAAAGTCAAAACACTATCAGAAATGTCTCAACAACTGTTGATATTAAGCACTTTAAGACAGAGAAGATGGTGATATATTCGGCAAATTATGAGAAACAAACTGAGAATCACAAAATGAGCACTTAAATCGGGACATACGCTGACGAGAAAGGTCAAAGGTGCTGGTCTGGATTCCATCAATGGTATCGAAATAATTGCACATATTAGAACAGATTGGAAGAATAAACTTCAGACCATGTAATGGTAGCGTGATGAATGAATGTTATATGTAGACTTTATGTTTATGCCATGTCTGTTTGAAAATATAATCTCTATATAGTTTGAGGTGTAAGGACACTTGTGGTGGTGCAGCACGGTCAAGCACCTTTATCTGGTCATCTTAGAAACAGGTCTCTCCCTCACAGATGGGATCGACATTTCCTTCAGGATCAGAAAGCATCTACCTGATAGGCAATAAACTAGCAGATCTGGTTGACAGATTAACGTGAAACACTTAAATCCTGGAACAAGATAGACTTCCAGACGCAGACCAGACAACCAGAATTGACAGCCAGTGGGTGCTGAGAAAGAAGTAGAAGACTGGTGAGGCTCATTTTGAGGTAACAATGGCTTCATGGTTCTCTCATTACTGAAGCTGTATTTCTGATAAAAGTGGATGTGATGTGTGCTTGATAACAGAAGCTGTATGTATAATTAACTGGCCTCTATACTTGTGACTGGCCAGGTATTCTGAGAAAACAAACAGCCCTGGAGAGATGCTGTTTCTGTTGGCTTTGAATTTTCATAACAACCAGATGGTGGCTATAACTGACTTGATATGCAACACTTTAGGCATGAAGGTGAGTGAACGTGGTAGCGCTTTTGTTATATGAGTGTGTAACATGTTGGTTATGCAGGTGTGTGGGTCATATTAGTTATGAAAAGATATAAAACCGAACGAAAAGTATATAAGCAAGCTTTACAATATAACAAATACAAACAAAACGGGAACGTTGCGGCTTTTAAGCTTTTTAACATCAGCACATACAAATGAAACAATACTACACAGAATCACTTAGCTGGTATCTCGAAGCAGCCAGGTCAGTTGTTTTTTGTGAAGATCATTGGGATGTAATCCATTTACCATGAAAATAAATGTTTCAGTGCTGATACTCAGTTGTTACTTTTAAATAAGCTCATTGTGTAATTAAAGGAAAGCCAGATTTCCTCAGTGTTTTCTAACCAAATGTTTAAAAAAAGTGAAAGAACAGATAATGCTTTGGTTGGGATTCCTGGGGAAGAGGCAATCACACATTAGGCATATCAGGAGAGTTACAGAGATCAGATCTAGTTTGTACTAACTTGTAACCTGGATTACTTGCAGATTACAGTGAAGACAAGTGCTTTGGTTAAAATCAGACAGATTTTCACAATGGAGCTTTTTACAGAGCAGGTAAGTTTTGGTGAAGTCATTGAGAATAGGAATGTGGTACAGCAGAAATATGGGGAAAACTACAGTCTGTGTCCAGTCTGTTGAGTTGTGCTGAACTGCAAGTTATTAGTGGACAAAGATATCCTTTAACTAACTTTTGTTACCTCACTACTCCTGCAAAGGTGTCGCCACCATACCAAGGTGGGGGAGCTTGAGCTTATCTGTAACACTAAGAGCTATGGTGGCAGCAGTATAGCTTATGATAACTCTAGTGATTGTTGATGGTTAGTGATTGTAGCATTATTTTGCAGCATGATATAGACAACTTGTTGAAAATAGCAAGTTGATCTAGAAATTGCAGCCAGAATGATCTGTTCAAATTTCATTTGGTTACTTTGTGTAGTTTGGGAGGAGTTCTTGTGACAGACAGACACAGATTTTCCATTTTATTGTATGATTGGTTCAGTTTCAATAAAATTTCTTTGCAAAGGAACCCACAGGAGGCATTTACTTATCAACCTCGCCCCAATATGGGGTGCAATTAAAAAAACAATTTTTTTTTTTTAATTTCAAAGCCCCTCCTTGGCTTTAGTCAGGAGCCCTATTATAAGCTAATGGTTGAACGTTTTTTTTTTGGGACTTGTACCCAATGATTCTCATCCGAATAGTGTCACTGGGTGTTTATCACTTGTTACATGGTCCTGGTGGGGTTGAACGCCATACCATAGGGGGCATTATTCCCTCATTCCAGTGTGGAACACAGTTTATTATTTTAAAACCCACCCTGGCTGTCTCCGTGGCCCCTAAATATAACCTCAAGGTTGAACAGGGTTTCTGGGGCTTGTGCCTGGGTGATTCTCATCCAAATGGTTCTTGTGGGGTTTAACGTCAGTCATGGGAGGCATGTAATTCAATATGTATGCACACACATGTGCACACACACAACATGCATGAGAGAGAGAGTGAAGCTGTGAAAAAGATATGAAGGACATGGGGTGAGCTGAATGTTTTAACAAAGGACAGGATAACGGCTTGAGTTGGTTAAGGGCCTGTGCTTGCTGGGAGATAAAAGGCATAAGTTTACAGTTTTCTGTGACATAAGGCAGCAGATGTTGTGCCACCCCCTTTAATCATATCTTATGACATGAATGATAGGCTCTAGTGTTACTAATAATAGGTTTCAGTGTTACTTATTATTCCTTGCTTTCTTATTGGACCCCTGAAAAACATAGACTAGTTGATATGCTCCTGAAGATGGGGACTGGGCACTTATGGGAGTGTCCAGAGTGCTGTGATTCAACATTTAACAGACAAGTTGATACATGAATATGATAATGTTGAGGGAAGTAATTTTCATATCATTTTGTTTATCCACAGGTGGTTGCTGCCCATGCAGTGAAAATTCCAGTCACTCCCAACTTGGATGCAAAATCAACAGGTTACCTCCCAGTTCACAGCATTCTTCAGTTATTGAAAAACAGAATCTTCTCAAAGCACAAAATTTCCATAAAGGTAATCTATCCTTTAATGTTTTATAACATAACCCATGACCAGCTAGGCTAGGTCATGGAGGTGTATCGATGGAAGCATAGCACACAGAACCCGCCACCTTGCTCTGTCTTCCACTTGTTGAGCATGGAGGTGTATCGATGGAAGCAAAGCACACAGAACCCGCCACCTTGCTTTGTCTTCCACTTCTTGAGCATGTGTATAATAATTAAGTCCTGGCCATTTCTTGATGTCATTACAGGTTTTCCTTCCCCTTCCATGACTACCTCACAGAGTTCCCTGAAGTACAATCTTTGCAATTGAATCATGTCTCAAACTAACTTGCATTGTTACACCACTGCCAAAATAGGCTCCGAATATCCTGGGAAATTGTTTAGTTTGTACAGGAAAGGCAACCTTTTTACGCTAGGGTATGAGATGAAACCATGCCATAAAAACATCATTACAACACAGAATGGAATAGGATAGACTAAACATATTCACCTATTGCCACCCATATTTCAGGCAGGTGGTAAAAGACGAGGGACAAAAAAAAAAGATACAAAGAAATGTAAATGTAATGATGTGGGAAAACCAATCACGTCATAAGAGAATCCCCAATGGGATGGGTCAGTAAGTGCTAGTGCCAGGTAAGCGATAATCAGGGATAAACCGTGCTAAATGGAGGATTGTCAGTGTGGCCAGAAAAGTATGTTTGTTGAGAATTTCATGGGGAGAAAGGAATGAGTCACTGTGAGAGAGAAGAAAGATTCATTCTGTGTGAGACAATTGAGAAAAGACGACTGAATCGAGTGATTGTTTTGTGCTAAACTGAAGAGCGGAGAACAGCGGCGAATGTCTACGAGAAAGATGGCAGCAATCAGGAAAGCTGTGGATAAATGAAATAATAGGAATTGTTCGTTACATCAGGAATGACTGACAGCTGCGAATGATAGATCCAAGTAGTGTTTGAATTGATATGAATAACGAGAGTGACTGTCGGGACAATTGACGAGAACAACCAGGCTGACGAGATTGAGGCATCAACAATAAAACATCAGTGTGCGAATTCTCACCATCTTCGTGAAGTGTTGTTGATACTAACATCTGCTATTGGTGTAACGCCGTCGCTACACAAAACTAGTCATTGCAGTAAGCCTTTCATTCTGACTGACTTGGTGAAATTTGTCTTTTCCAGAAATGGGTGTACCGACAGATCTGCAGCAGCTGTTTCCCCTTGCATCCTCTTCTGCCCCAACTCATCGAGTCTTACGTCCATTCCGTCATTCCCAAGAGCCCAAAACCAGAGCATACCAACGAGCCGATTTCTGAAGATGACATTCTTGCAGTTTTTGATGCCAAGAAGAAGAACAGTAACCCTAGGAACCGGCAGAGAGAGTCGCCCCCTGGTGGTGTGTCAGCAGACGTGCCAGATAGACAACTCTGTCCACAGTTGCTGATGCTGTATTATCTCCTTTTGTTTGAAGATCTGTATCAGATGCATAAAAAGATGATTGGTGAGTTTTACTAGTAACTAGTTAAATTATTATTCATCTTTAAAACACAAGTAATTACCTAAATTATTATTAATGATATTAGTCCAATTAGGACTTCCGTTCAAAATGACAGATAGACCACTGACAAAAACTGAAAAGTTGTTTGTTTTCAATTAATTTCAAATGATGCAAATTCTCCATTTCTGAACCAGGAGTCCCAATATACTGTCACCCAGCTACTAAGTTGAGTGCTTGATGCAACCCTGAGCTACGAATTTCCAGTGGAATGTGTTTTTTTTTCTTCTGTTGTGCTCCTATATTGTTGTTGATTACACTAAAATGGCCGGTGGCTGATTATATTAAGAATATTGTGTAGTTTGTGGGTGCAGTGCCAGCTTTCAGGATTGACTGTTTATGGCAACAGTGAGCTGCAATTCTGGCATAAGACTGTTAGTGTTGGCATATCTGACAGCAGCCTTCTGCATTTTTATTTGGTGCACATTTCAAGATTTTGATGGGACTGACAAGTTTTTCACTTAGTTATTAGTTAAATGGTTGCCATAATCGGATTTGTTGGGCGCACAGGTGTATTATCACAACCAAGCTGTGAGAAGAAATATTTTGACTAATTAGACATGCTTCTGCGTATTTATCATGCCTTTTATTTAAAATTTATTATGTTATTTGTATTATGATTAAAAGTATTTCAATTCTTTCAGATGTCACGAAGCTGGCTCTGTACAACGACACAGTGATGTCACAGATTCCCATCAGTCATTTAGTACAAGAGGCACTCAAACATCACAACAACTGCCAGAATCTCTTCCCTCCCATGATCAGGTAATATCTGTTCTCCCATAATGAAGTAATTGTATTCTTCTTATTATTTTGCCGTAGGGCTTATGTCATAAAACATTCAGTTATTAGTTAAATGTAGTTTCCTGTATTTTGCTAGTTGTGTAGCCTGTGTTAATGTCATATTGTGTTTCTGTAGTGTCTCTTACTCCTTCCCCCACCTCTTTCTTGACCTGTAGCCTGTGTTAATGTCATATTGTGTTTCTGTAGTGTCTCTTACTCCTTCCCCCACCTCTTTCTTGACCTGTAGCCTTCTATTCTTATGTAGTACACTCTAGCTTTGGCTTAATTTGTGCCATTGTGACCAGATGACCAAACCATTTGATGTTCTGTGAAATCATTCACCAGTACTGTGCCTACCATTGTTCTTAGTTCTTCATTTGTGACCTTGCCCATTCCTGTTTTCCTGCTTATGCATCTTGTCTCGTATGTTGTGATTGTGCATTTATGTTTAGTAATCATCATTCCACCATAAATTAATAGGTATTCTCCACTCTCCCATCATTAACAAATAGACATTGATCATCACTCATAGAAAGAAGCAGATAGACGGAGGATACACTAGACAGTATAAAAATAGAAAGCTGTAGTCACCGTGCCGGGATTCGAACCTGTCAGCTCCAGATGATGACAGCGCCTTGCTATGTCAGTCACCTTTCTTCAATGATTAGAAAGTCTCAACGCTACTGTTGGGGGGGGGGGGGGAACGGTCTTTACTGCTTATAGTCAAAGAGCCAGATTATAAACAGCATATTTATTCCAACACTGAGCTGTCGGTGCCAAACATGGACGCTATCTAAAGCCCATATATGCAAAATCACCACCTGCGAGATAAGGTGCCTGAGAAAAACAGCCAACCTAACCATCCGAGATCGAGTGAATAATGACACTCTCAGACAAATTGTGGGAACGATGTACTGGTTTCATCAAGAAACTGCAGATCAAGTGGTTTGGCCATCTCGTTAGAATGCAGCAAGATCAAATACCATCACAAGCACTATATCTCAGAAGATCAGCTTCAAGAGCAAGAGGATGGCTGCAAAAAAAAATGGATCGACAACATTAAAGACACTCTATGCCATCACGGCATGACAATAGCCAGTGGCAGCCAGCGTGTACTGGATCGCAAATTATTCCTCCCCACGACGCTTAACAGCAGAAGTGGTTTTTGATGATGATGATAACTGCCTATGATACCACTTTTTAGGGCAGTATATGGCTGGGATGGGGCTTGAGTCTAAGGATTTATGGCTGCATGGCTAGTGCAGTTGCCACGGACTGGAGGTTTTTTTGTGCCCCTACAGAAAGAAATTTCCATCACCCTGCCAGGCATCAGAGCCCTGTATTTTAACCACTCGGCCAGCCACTCCTCACTCTCCTATAATTAGGTAATTCCCACTCTCCTGTAACGCCACAGATCATTCTATGACTTCTTGCATCAACAGACTGTTAAATACTCACTTCCCACACCTATGCCTGGTGGAGGACTGGTTGGATGCACACGTAGGCCTCATGTCCACAGAAAATCAGATTTTCAAGAGGAAATCGGTTTCTTTCAAACCGGAGTTCATTCACGAAGGTAAGAGGGAGTCATAATCTAAATATAGATCTGCATGACATGATTTACATTCTTCCCTTTCTTGATTTCTGCTTCTTTCTTTCTGTCTATCTTTACTATGGTCATGCCTATCAGGTCAGAAAGAGTTTTAAAAAAAACGCCAGTGGTAATTTATTGTCTCTTGCACATTATTAGCGCCCTAAAATTAATGATAGGATTTCTGGCTACAGGGCTGCTTAACTTGGGCTCCTAACATTGAGGATCTGCAACCAGCAGGGATCTGTCACACTGAACCAAGATATCCCTGGTCTCTTTTTCGGAGGCCTTGTTGACATTTGATTAATAAGACGTAATACCCTTGGAAATAGCTTGTCTGATATCATATGTCCATCCTTTATGACTGTCTAGTAACAGAGATGGTGGATGAATAATAACATAAATCAATTTTTCCAGTTTGGCGGTGTGCAGACTTCAGGGGTCCACAGAACATGTTTTTAGGGGTCCATGAGATCATTTACAACCCAGAAAAACCTCACATTTAAAGAGGGCAATCCTATTAATAACTCTAATATAAATTTACAATTTCTTTTTTAAAAATATCTGATTATTTGAATGAATGTTCTCAGTGGCAGTCTTTTGAAAATAGGAGGTCTGCAGTTCAGAACTGCTTGAGAACCATTGACACAGATGGCTGTAGCTGTGAGAGAGAGAGAATCTACTTCTTCTTCAGCATTCCGAGCCCTTAAGGCTCCTTGCTGCAAATGTCACCTGCCTCCATTCATCTCTCTAGATGGCTTTCTGTTTCCAATTGGTGACACCAAGTGTTTGTAGGTCTGTCTGGACGTTATCTCTCCATCGTCTTCTTGGTCTGCCTTGTGGTCTACGACCATTCAGCTCACTTGTGTACAGTTTTACCTTTCTGTGTCAGCTGTAGGTAAAAGTATGGTTTATACAATGGATCAGCATCATGTCACAATGGTAGTAACCTTTAAGTGCTCCATTCTACTTCTAACTCTTGCATGAGTCTAAAGAATCTCAGCGCAGTGCACAAACTCTGTAGCACCGGCGAGGATCCTGAAATACTTTGAGTAGATTTTTAAACTCCCACAAATTTTGTCTGAGCTGTGCTGCCAGGCTGCTTTTTTTCAATTTCCAACTGCCAAAAGATTTTTTTACCTGTGCAACAATACACATGGGTGTCCAATTTTACTATTCAGAGACCAGGTGAAATTACTAGAAGTCCACGTGAAAAAATCCCAGCCTTAACTGAGGCCTGAACACGGGACCTCCAGCACTCGAGGCGGATGCCATGCCTTGAGACCATTCAGCCAAGTAAAAGTAAAGCAAAGTAAAGGATCCTTTCCACACCTCAAGGCTTATTGGGTGTATAGGGCTAGACCTATATTTGATAGACCAATCGGCACTTGTTGGGTGATGTGGTCAGCATCAAGCTGGCCGCCTTTACTTCTCATGACTCCACCTCGTACGCATCCGAGGCTTCTGACATCTGACATTTTTTCAGTATGCCCCAGCTATTTCAGTCTCTCAGCTCTCATGATTCCAGTGATCAATAGTGATTTAAAGAGATTATGAATTTCATTACTGCTTCTCACTTGCTATTTCCCTCTGTTTGTATCTTTGATCAGGGTTCGTAGTGGACCGGGAAATCGGGAAATTACCCGGATTTTTTTCGTTGACCTTGAACGGTGATTTTTTAGCTTATAAAAGACATTCCGACCTTGAAAAGCCGCGAATTTTGACAGTGGCAAGCAATGAAATCGTCAGAAATCCTGTGTTTTTCAGCACAGGCAATTTTGGGGGAGCCATTTGGCTTTTTTTGGCCATTTGGCTAGTTTTTTGCTACTTTCGTTGTATGGTCGTTTCAGGTGTGAGGGCAGCTGATTATTGGCTATTTTCAGCCGAAATGGCTTGTTAAAGGCCAGGGGAGGGCGGGCTGTGTTGCAGATCATGAATACATGCAGACAGCAGCGGTGTGGCATGGGGCGGGAAGTAGCAGATTCCGTCTCGCGTGTGTGTGTGCCTTTGTTTCTAGCAAGTTGGGCAGGATGAACAGTATAAATCTTTATGGCCATGGTTTCTAGAAAGGATTACATTGGGAGATGGTGGGGCTCGGTTCAGTTGTATTTATAAATAGAGTCGCTGTGGTGGGGGCTTGGTGGGGGCTAAGCACGGCCTTCTCTATTAATTAGAGATATCATTGGGGCTAAGCAAAGTGACTGCAGCTGGATTTCCCAGTTCTATTTTTGGCCTGGATTTATCTTTACAGTGTGTTTGGCGATCAGTATTGTAATTCCCCGAGATTCCCTCTTCTGTTGTCTCATCCCTCTCTCTCTCTTTTCCCTCCCTCTTTCACTCTTCTACCTATTGCTCCTTCCTTCCCGTCTCCTGCATTGTCTCTAACCCTCCCTTCTCTTTCTCTCTATCTTTCCTTTTACTCTCTCATTTCCTGTCCCCCTCCCCCTTTTTCCTATTTTATTTCTTGTTTAAATGTTTAGTAAATGTGCGGCTCCATAACTCTTCCTAGCAACTCAAGTACACAGGAAGTTGTATTGGGGGGGGGGGGGGGGCATTCTGTGTGAACATGGTGGATATTTTCTTTTGATGTGTTTGTTTTCCTAGCCGCCTTAATCTCTGTCCATCTCCCTTCCTGCCCCCTCACATTTTGTCCTACCTGTTCCTCACTCTCTGCCTGTCTGTGTCACTGCTTTCCTCTCTCTCTTTCTCTTTGTATTTGCCACTCTCCCTCACTCCCTCCCTCTCTCTTTCTCTCTCTCTCTTTCTTTCTCCATACCTTCAGTGTAGAAGGTTATGTGTTGCCAAGTGCAGAACATTTCCTGTCCACCATTCCCCCCTCCCACACATTAAATATATGTGTACTTTTAAAAACACATTTGCAGTCACCCCCCCCCCCCCCTTTCTCCTCCCACATTGATGACACCTAGAGAAGGGAGTGCACCCCTTCCTGCTACCCTTCCCTCTATATCTCATCTTATTTCTTACTCCCTTCTTTCTCTCCCTGTCTCATTCCCACTTTATTTTCTTAAACTTTTTTCTCTCACCTCCCCTGTCTCACCCTTACCACCCCAGCCTTCTACACCACTTTCCACCACCTCCCATCTCCCCTCCTTTCTGTAATTGGAAAACCAGAAATAAAACGAAGTCCACTGCTGCCCTGACCTATTTATGTGTCTGACCTATTTATGTGTGTGGGTAAACTTCTCTATTTTCCACCAGTGGTGGGTTGGGATCCCCTGGACTTTTTTTTTCTTCATAAAATGACCTTGGCTCTCAGGTCACCAGCCTTAAGTGTAAGAAATTGAATTATTGTTGTCACACACAGATAGGACAAGCAAGGGGCAGTAGGGGTTAGCACTGTTGTTTTTGGACCACGGCCACATTCATATTGGGGGAGAGTAGGAACCGAAAAAGTGGCCTCACTTAGAGATTTCCTAATTCTATTTTTGGCACTCATTGTTCTTACACCCCCCCCCCCCACACCCCCCAAAACCGTGTCTTACAACCTTGAAAAAAACTAAGGAGACCTTGAAAAAGACCTTGAAAAGCCTTGAAATTGATTGGTAAATTTGGCTATGAACCCTGTTTGATGGTCCAAAGATTCATCGTAAAGCATTTGTTTAAAGACATTTATAATAATTCTTCATTTGGTACAGAGCCATATGAAAAAATGGGCCTAGCTTTTTATGTATTTTAATCGTGGCGTTGCAAGAAATAGATTTTGACTTTAACAGATGTTGACAGGGCATAATATACTTTATTTCTGGATTACATTGTAGATTGTATTTCTTCTCTCAGCATGTTGGAGCAGTACTTGTATGTTTCCCTCTGTTTGATTATAATATTATCGATTTGTATGTGGCCGGAGTTATTATCCTCTCCTTGTCTTTTTTTGTTTGTTTACCATGAACTTATTTTAACTTGTTTAATAACCAGTCCCATTATTTCAGATGCTTCTTTGAAGAGTCTGTATTTTACCGTCTCTAGTTCATCTTCTCTAATGATACCATATATCAGTATCATCTGCACAACCAAGTTTTCTTAAAGTTTCTCCTGTAATAACTTCTTTATAATATTTTCTTTAATTATGTTGAATCGATAGTGGCAATAGACTATAATAAGTAGGGATTATATATGATAAGTTGATTTGATGGGTGGTAGAGACAAAGAATAGAGTTAACTGCAGATTAGATAGTTGACTAGAGAATAGATAATTAGAGAGTTAACTGCAGATTAGATAGTGGACTAGAGAATAGATAATTAGAGAGTAAACTGCAGATTAAATAGTGGACTAGAGAATAGAGAGTTAACTGCAGATTAAATAGTGGACTAGAGAATAGATAATTAGAGAGTTAACTGCAGATTAAATAGTGGACTAGAGAATAGATAATTAGAGAGTTAACTGCAGATTAAATAGTGGACTAGAGAATAGATAATTAGAGAGTTAACTGCAGATTAAATAGTGGACTAGAGAATAGATAATTAGAGAGTTGACTGCAGATTAAATAGTGGACTAGAGAATAGATAATTAGAGAGTTGACTGCAAATTATATAGTGAACTAGAGAATAGTTAATTAGAGAGTTAACTGCAGACTATATAGTGGACTAGAGAATAGATAATTAGAGTTAACTGCAGGTTAGATAGTTGACTTCAGAATAGATAATTAAGAGAGTTAACTGCAGATTAGATAGTTGACTTGAGAATAGGTAATTGAGTAGATATGGTAACAGCTTTCTATGGTCAGTTGTCAAAAATTATTGAATGCTTTCAGCTTTCTCAGAAGCACAGACACATCCAAGCCGGGCAATCAAACTTCTGGAACAGCTGCTGTCTATAAATGACACAGATATCTTGAAAGAATGTCAGGACACGGTGGTGGCCAGTATTCCCAGACTGCTGGAGGAAGGAACCCCTAGGCGTCTGCTGGACCTCATGAAGAAAGTTTGGTTCAAACTTCATGGTTTTACGCCGAGAAAGTGAGTCCAGCTGTTGCTGCTGACGTGAACACATTATTATTTTGTTTGTTTGTTTTGTTAGTGCTGCTTAAGTTCACCTGGTTGTACGGTTAAGAACTCTGGGCTTTGTGAGGGTCAATTGTCTCATTTGTTGGTAAATTCTCTCATTACTTAGAAATAAGGACTATTAGTGCTTGTGCCTGAGAGGTGAGAATGCAACAGTCTACATACAGATAAGCAAGGTCTGTAAAATGGATGTGCTCACAAAACCCAAGTCATGGAATACAATTCAAGTCCAGAAGACATTTCTGCCTGAGTTTACAGCCGGTGGATGTGAAGAGGAAGAGTAATCAATGGTGGGAAACCGCCTAATTTGTCGGACCCCAGCATCTTATTCTGCTGTTACATTTCTACTGGTCTCGGGTTACAATCAAGAGGATTGACTTCATTACATCAGGTTTTATTCCATATTTCTCATTCTCTCACCGCAGAATGGCTAGTTGCCATCACACAAAGCGTGAACTCCATAAGTCCTGTGATGGTCCTCAGGGAACCATAAAAATTGCACTCATGAACTGAATGAGATATATGAAATGAACCCATAACCCTGTGAGGCGAAGTCTTGAACACTTTGCAGTAGACACCACCCCCCCCCCCCCCCCCCATTTTTTTGTCCCCTTTCAGTATGTGTATTCAATATATTAAAGACACTGTGAACTTTGTAATTTTACCATATTGATTCCACCAATATTAGAGACTTACTGTTAATTTTATAACTGTCACTTTACATTTGTTCATTGTTAATAAAGATTTACTGTTAACTTTGTAATTGTCACTGTGCAGATGTCCTCCAATATTAGAAATTGTTCTGAGGATATTGTCAGCCTACACACAGGCATGCCGAGTCTACCTCAGCTCCCATGTCATGGACGCAGCTGTCACAGAAAAGGAGAAGGATCGGCAGGAGCTTAAGATAGCCCTGTTAGCAGCCCAGGAAAGTGCAGTTGTTCAGATCTTGCTCGAGGTCTGTTTACCTTTGGAAAGTGAAAAGGTAAGCGCTTACCCTGTTTTATGTGTGCGTTTGTTTCGTCATTATGATTGTTGCCGGCTTTCAGTTCTATAGAGAAGATACAAGTGCTTCAAATGAAAACCTTAAAAGTGTAATAGAAATTATAATAACTATGCCATTGTCTTGTAACCTGTCGATATTATGCCAGCATTTGTGGATTTCTAAGAAATGTCATCGGCAGTTCGTAGTTGCCTGTCAGTCCAGGAAGTGTATGAGTGGAGGAGGAAGTTGTGAACCAGCATTATTTCTGTGACAGACTGTTGACCGCTGGGTCAGGCACACTGAGTAGGTTTTCAATCGAACCCCCTCTGATAATAAAAGATGATACAATATCTGAACAAACGAACTCATCGTCATCAGCGGAAACAAGCAGTGGAAACTGAAACATCAGTAGCATATAAAAAAAAATCCTTGCCGACATGGGTGTCAGCGAAAGACATTCCGACAGCAAATTAAAAGAAAAACCCGACAATGGTTATTAGGCATTGGTTTATACTGAGATTTAAATCCGAAAAATACTTGATATAGCAGGTCTATGAAATCGTCCTACTGGAAATTATTCTTCGACAATCTTTGGTGTTTTTTACAGCACTGGGATGTCAAAGGTTTTGGGGGGAGCCAGCTTAAGTGGCAGTCTTTTTCTGGAGTCTCTTCAGGCCATTTGGCTTTAAATAAGTATTTGTTTGCTAGTGTGAAAGCAAAAGATTGACTTGTTCGTTCAGGTAGGAAATCTTTTTTTTGGTCCAGCATTTCTAACAGGGTGTAGTGGAGGGCAAATCGGAAATTACGGCTGATTATTGACATTCCGACTTAAAAAACCCGTGAATTTCAGCCAATGAAATGGAAATCCTGTTAAAGGCCAGGGGATTTGGGTTTTTTGCGGTATGCTTTCAGTGTGCTGATTATGGGCTATCATGGCTTGTTAAAGGCCAGGGGAGGGCGGGCTTTGTTGCATGATCAGACAGCAGCGGTGTGGCATGGGGCGGGAAGTAGCAGATTCCGTCTCCCGCGTGTGTGTGTGCCTTTGTTTCTAGCGAGTCCGGCAGAATGAACAGTTTAAATCGTTTATGGCCGTGGTTTCTAGAAAGGATTACATTGGGAGATGGTGGGGCTCGGTGCAGTTGTATTTATAAATAGAGTCGCCGTGGTGGGGGCTAAGCACGGCCTTCTCTATTAATTAGAGATGGCATCGGGGCTAAGCAAAGTGACTGCAGCTGGATTTCCCAGTTCTATTTTTGGCCTATTGCTCCTTCCTTCCCGTCTCCTGCATTGTCTCTAACCCTCCCTTCTGATCTTCATCTTCTTCTCTTTCTCTCTATCTTTTCTTTTACTCTCTCATTTCCTGTCCCCCTCCCCCTTTTTCCTATTTTATTTCTTGTTTAAATGTTTAGTAAATGTGCGGCTCCATAACTCTTCCTAGCAACTCAAGTACACAGGAAGTTGTATTGGGGGGGGGGGGGGCATTCTGTGGGAACATGGTGGATATTTTCTTTTGATGTGTTTGTTTTCCTAGCGGCCTTAATCTCTGTCCATCTCCCTTCCCGCCCCCTCACATTTTTGTCCTACCTGTTCCTCACTCTCTGACTGTCTGTGTCACTGCTTTCCTCTCTCTCTTTGTATTTGCCGCTCTCCCTCACTCCCTCCCTCTCTTTCTCTCTCTCTCTCTTTCTTTCTTTCTCCATACCTTCAGTTGGTGTATAAGGTTATGTGTTGCCTAGTGCAGAACATTTCATGTCCATCATTCCCCCCTCCCACACATTAAATATATGTGTACTTTTTAAAAACACATTTGCCGTCACCTTCCCCCCCCCCCCCCCCCCCCCCCCCCCCCCCCCCCCTCCTCCTCCCACATTGATGACACCTAGGGGAGGGAGTGCACCCCTTCCTGCTACCTTCTTCCCTCTATATCTCATCTTATTTCTTACTCCCTTCTTTCTCTCCCTGTCTCATTCCCACTTTATTTTCTTAAACTTTATTCTCTCACCTCCTCTGTCTCACCCTTACCACCTCAGCCTTCTACACCACTTTCCACCACCTCCTCTCTCCCCTCCTTTCTGTAATTGGAAAACCAGAAATAAAATGAAGTCCACTGCTGCCCTGACCTATTTATGTGTCTGACCTATTTATGTGTGTGGGTAAACTTCTCTATTTTCCACCAGTGGTGGGTTGGGATCCCCTGGACTTTTTTTTTTTCTTCATAAAATGACCTTGGCTCTCAGGTCACCAGCCTTAAGTGTAAGAAATTGAATTATTGTTGTCACACACAGATAGGACAAGCAAGGGGCAGTGGGGGTTAGCACTGTTGTTTTTGGACCACGGCCACATTCACATTGGGAGAGGGTAGGAACCGGAAAAGTGGCCTCACTTAGAGATTTCCTAATTCTATTTTGGGCACTCATTGTTCTTACACCCCCCACCCCCACAACCGTGTCTTACCTTTCTTCTCTCACCCCTTCTCTTTCCTTTGATCTTCTACTATTCTCCTTTCTCTCTCCATTCTTCCTCTCTTCCTTTCCTTGCCCTTTCTCCTGTCCCATCTCTTCTTTGTCTCCTCTCCATCCTGTCTTTTCATTTTCTCTAGATTTCCTTACCCGCTCCCCTCTCTCATTCTCTTCCCCCCCCCCCCCCCCATTTTTTTTTTACCTGGTTCATCTACATATTTTTTTGCCCCATAACTATCTTTTCCTAGTGGTTGTGTCCACTACACTTGAAATTGTGTGTGGGGGGGGGGGGGGAGTGGGTGGCTGTTTTTTTTCTTTGAGGTATCTTGTCTCCCTTCCTTCCCCCCTCTCTTAATCTGTGTTTGTCACTGCCTTCCTTACCCACCTTTCTCTCTCTCTCTTGCTTTATGTCTGTTTGCCTCCCTTCATCACTTCCTCTTTGTATACCTCCCTCCCATTCTCCTGCTCTGCCTTTTTTCTCTTTCTTTGGTTCTCTCCCTCTGTCTGCTTGCCTCTCTGTGCTGTCCCTTTATGTCTACATCTCTCTCTGCTTGCATCTGCTTCTCACCCTGTCCGTTCTCTCTCTCCCTCTGTCTCCCTTCTTTCAACTCTTTGTCATATTTTCCTCCTTCCATATCTCTGTTTCGTTCCCTTTTTCCTTCTCTTTTCATCTGCCCATCTCTGTATCTGCATTCCCTCTTTCTGTATTTGTCTCCCTCTCTGTCTTTCGCTGTCCCTTCCCCACTTTTTCCTCATCATGTCTCCATCCCTCCCTCTCATTTTTTCCTCCTTCCCCAGACTTCTTTTCCTTCTTTTCTCTACCTTCATCTGTCCATCTTTACACTGTCTCTCCCAGCCTACCTCAGCATGTGTCTTCCTCTCTCTTCATGACTCTCTCTCTCTCCCCTAACCCTCTCAGATACCAGGTCCAGAACAGACAGGACTTCAGTTTGCTGCCCTCTACCACCAAGCCCTAAAAAAATTTCAAACACTATATCAAGCTCAGGGGCCGACCAACACGAAGATGGACACAGGATATAAGTGACTCCTTGAGTATAAAAAAGTACATGAGGCGGGAGAGCTGGTGAGAGACCGAGTTTTTTTTTGTCAGGATAAAGGAAATGCTACATGATGATGATATCTGTGCTGGTATACCAACACATGTGGCACAAATGAAGTACCTTGTGTGCTCAGTACACCCTTGAACAAGGCAAAAATCTTGTATTAGTATTACACCGAGACAACCTTGAAAAAAACTAAGGAGACCTTGAAAAAGACCTTGAAAAGCCTTGAAATTGATTGGTAAATTTGGCTATGAACCCTGTTTCTAATCTGTTTCTGATATTCTCTAAATGAGAAAACTAACTACAATGATTGTTAGTCCTCTCCATGTGGAAAAAAAGAATAGACCCACTGCCTCTGTCATAAGCCAGAGTTAGTCAAGTCTATAGTTAGCCCAGATTTGTTTAGCTCAAACACAAGATTAGTTTAGCTGAAACAGACCACACCCAAAACTCTACCACCTCAAGCTGGTGAGGGTGTCAAAACGCCAGAACCTCATGCAGCACAAATAAAGTGTTAACAACATACACAATACCTATGCATGCCTTCCACAGGGGTCAACTAGATTAGGACCTGCCTAAGACCGTTCTGGAGTTTTTAAATTTCTCGTTTGTTTGTCGGTTTTTCAAGAGTCTGTAATTGTTTGATTCGTTTTCAATATTACACTTAGAATAAATATTCAGAATTAATTCCTAATGTTTCGGCTTTGATAATGTTTGTCAGTTTAACGCCATCGCGATAGTTCAAATATTATTAAAGATTGTATAGATGAAAGTAGTATAAACTATATTTTAACGTCTGCAAGTGGCGATAGTGTTGTACCGATATCTCCATAAACATACCCATTGTGATAGAGGACAGTTGTGAGACCATAGACTGTGAATAGCTTTTAAGACTAGCATGGTTGGTTCAGGAGGTAGCAGTGTAGTCTGAGTAAAGAACAGTGTGAGTTTGGACACAAAAAGCTCTCTGACCCAGGAACAGCTAGGATGAGTTATTAAGAGTTTCTGTGTGAGGCCAAGAAAATATCTGTTTTCCATTGCCCAATATGGCAGGGAACGGACAAGAAGCTTTGAGCCAACACTTAGTGACAAAAGGATATGTTTGTCCGAGAACAAAAAGCCTTGGTCTGATGTTAGGCAAGGAAGGATGAGTTCCCTCTGACCGGACATAGCAGCCACAGCGAGGAGCAAGAATTTTGGATAGCGCCCCCGAGTTTGGCCTAACCTTGCATCCCTGTGATAAATGGAGCTTAGTTGACTGTTTGTCTTATCTACACTGGTTTTTTGCATATAACATACCAACAGTTCAAATAAATTAGCTTAGAAATGTTTTCTAGAAGGAACTTTTGTATTCGCAACTGACTTTTTTTGACATACTCCACTTACATTATGAAGCAGTTTGGACCGGAGGTTAAATGTGGCAGGATACACTTTATTTGTGCGGCATGAAGTTCTAATGTGTTAACGCTCTCACGAGTTTTAGGTGTTGGTGGTGTTTTGGGTATAGTCTGTTTCAGCTAAACTAATCTTGTGTTTGGGGTCAACAGATCTTGACTAAATATAGTCTGTTTCAGCTAAACTAATCTTGTGTTTGAGGTCAACAGATCTTGACTAAATATAGTCTGTTTCAGCTAAACTAATCTTGTGTTTGAGGTCAACAGATCTTGACTAAATATAGTCTGTTTCAGCTAAACTAATCTTGTGTTTGGGGTCAACAGATCTTGACTAAATATAGTCTGTTTCAGCTAAACTAATCTTGTGTTTGGGGTCAACAGATCTTGACTAAATATAGTCTGTTTCAGCTAAACTAATCTTGTGTTTGAAGTCAACAGATCTTGACTAAATATAGTCTGTTTCAGCTAAACTAATCTTGTGTTTGAGGTCAACAGATCTTGACTAAATATAGTCTGTTTCTGACTTGACTAACTCTGACACATGACAGCCCACCTAACCAGCATCATTAATGGAGACTTATTAGGGATTTTTCCGCTTAAGTCGGAGCGCATCAGCCTGAGCTGTGAGGAACCAACAGTCTGCATACAAGTAGGCCAGATATGTAAAATAGATATGTATGCAAAATTCAAGTTCAGGAACTAGACTTAAGTCCAGAAGTGGATGAACAACCAGAACTTTTCATGGAGTTTACAGCCTTGGCTGGTCCCTCTCCCTTGTGTATTTTCATGGCCAGCATGTCTTTAGCCTGGTGTGTTTGTTCTTGGCTGGTCCCTCTCCCTTGTTTATTTTCATGGCCAGCATGTCTTTAGCCTGGTGTGTTTGTTCTTGGCTGGTCCCTCTCCCTTGTGTATTTTCATGGCCAGCATGTCTTTAGCCTGGTGTGTTTGTTCTTGGCTGGTCCCTCTCCCTTGTGTATTATCATGGCTAGCATGTCTTTAGCCTGGTGTTCTGTTCTTGGCTGGTCCCTCTCCCTTGTTTATTTTCATGGCTAGCATGTCTTTAGCCTGGTGTGTTTGTTCTTGGCCAGCATGTCTTTAGCCTGGTGTTTTTGTTCTTGGCCAGCATGTCTTTAGCCTGGTGTTTTTGTTCTTGGCCAGCATGTCTTTAGCCTGGTGTTTTTGTTCTTGGCCAGCATGTCTTTAGCCTGGTGTTTTTGTTCTTGGCCAGCATGTCTTTAGCCTGGTGTGTTTGTTCTTGGCCAGCATGTCTTTAGCCTGGTGTTTTTGTTCTTGGCCAGCATGTCTTTAGCCTGGTGTGTTTGTTCTTGGCCAGCATGTCTTTAGCCTGGTGTGTTTGTTCTTGGCCAGCATGTCTTTAGCCTGGTGTGTTTGTTCTTGGCCAGCATGTCTTTAGCCTGGTGTTTTTGTTCTTGGCCAGCATGTTTTTAGCCTGGTGTTTTTGTTCTTGGCCAGCATGTCTTTAGCCTGGTGTGTTTGTTCTTGGCCAGCATGTCTTTAGCCTGGTGTATTTGTTCTTGGCCAGCATGTCTTTAGCCTGGTGTTTTTGTTCTTGGCCAGCATGTCTTTAGCCTGGTGTTTTTGTTCTTGGCCAGCATGTCTTTAGCCTGGTGTTTTTGTTCTTGGCCAGCATGTCTTTAGCCCGGTGTTTTTGTTCTTGGCCAGCATGTCTTTAGCCTGGTGTTTTTGTTCTTGGCTGGTCCCTCTCCCTTGTGTATTTTCATGGCTATCATGTCTTTAGCCTGGTGTTTTTATTCTTGGCCAGCATGTCTTTAGCCTGGTGTTTTTGTTCTTGGCTGGTCCCTCTCCCTTGTGTATTTTCATGGCTATCATGTCTTTAGCCTGGTGTTTTTATTCTTGGCCAGCATGTCTTTAGCCTGGTGTTTTTGTTCTTGGCTGGTCCCTCTCCCTTGTGTATTTTCATGGCTATCATGTCTTTAGCCTGGTGTTTTTATTCTTGGCCAGCATGTCTTTAGCCTGGTGTTTTTGTTCTTGGCCAGCATGTCTTTAGCCTGGTGTGTTTGTTCTTGGCCAGCATGTCTTTAGCCTGGTGTGTTTGTTCTTGGCCAGCATGTCTTTAGCCTGGTGTTTTTGTTCTTGGCCAGCATGTCTTTAGCTTGGTGTGTTTGTTCTTGGCCAGCATGTCTTTAGCCTGGTGTTTTTGTTCTTGGCCAGCATGTCTTTAGCCTGGTGTGTTTGTTCTTGGCCAGCATGTCTTTAGCCTGGTGTGTTTGTTCTTGGCCAGCATGTCTTTAGCCTGGTGTGTTTGTTCTTGGCCAGCATGTCTTTAGCCTGGTGTGTTTGTTCTTGGCCAGCATGTCTTTAGCCTGGTGTCCTTAGTTGTGTTTGAAGTTCAACTTTTTTCTTCCTTCAGTGTCATAATTATTAATTTTTGTCCTGTCTGAACCAAGTAATGTTTAACATGGCTGACATATTTTTCAGGAGCAAGCAAGCAGTGAGCTGTATAACCTTCGAGAAGTTCGCTGTTTAGTCTTCTCCTACATTCACCAGGTGTTTATTGCAGATCCAAACCTCGCCAAGCTGGTTCACTTCCAGGTCAGTGGCATCCATGTTTTTTTTTTGGTAATCTCTGTTCCTACTTCACAGCAGACGGGTCACCCCATAGTTACTCCATTCCAGCGCCAGCGAACACCGCACACAATGTCTATCACTGTCCCTGGTGAGAAGATATGACACACACAGTTAATCACACAAGTGTGCTGGCAACAGGCAGCTCAGCATTTTCTGAATCTACAGTTCACAACACAAACCCCGTTATCTTTAAACATGATCAGGAAGCTAGGGTGATGTATTAGTTAGTTCTCTTGCTTACTAAGACAGTTGTCTGTCTGTACAGTGAGTTCTGTCAGAACAGTGAGTTCTGTCTGTACAGTGAGTTCTGTCTGTACAGTGAGTTCTGTCTGTACAGTGAGTTCTGCCTGCCAGTGAGTTTTGTCTGTTCAGTGAGTTCTGTCTGTTCAGTGAGTTCTGCCTGGACAGTGAGTTCTGTCTGTTCAGTGAGTTCTGCCTGCCAGTGAGTTTTGTCTGTTCAGTGAGTTCTGTCTGTTCAGTGAGTTCTGTCTGGACAGTGAGTTCTGTCTGGACAGTGAGTTCTGTCTGGACAGTGAGTTCTGTCTGGACAGTGAGTTCTGTCTGGACAGTGAGTTCTGTCTGTACAGTAAGTTGTGCCTCGACAGTGAGTTCTGTCTGTTCAGTGAGTTCTGTTTGGACAGTAAGTTCTGTCTGGACAGTGAGCTGGCAGTTTCAGAATTGTGGAGGAAACAAAACAAGCTGGGTTATACTTCCAGTTGGTCTTGGCTCCCAGGTCAACCCAGCCTAAAATGAGAAACTAGGTCAAGTCCTGGGAAGCAAAGGTGACTGGCTTTATGTTGACCACATCACCCAAGGTGTGCCGATTGGTTTATAAAAAATATGAGTCTGGCATTTTGTGCCCAATGCGCCATACTGCTGAAAAATAGTCCAATACTTAACTTCATCATGATATGCCCTGCCAGGTAGAATAGACTTATGTATCTCCACAGATCTCGATTCTTGGTATGCTGAATCAATTCCTCCATGTCATTGCTTCAGGCCACCATCTCTGTTGGTCTGCCTCTTTTACCATTGATCTTTCCAGTCATCACAATGTTCTCCAATGCATTTCTTCTTATCACATGACTGAAGAAACGTTCACTGCCTTTTTCTTAGGAGCTATGTACATTATCCGATTGTATTTGCCATTTCCAGGCAGTCGTAAGTCACTCTGGCTATTTACGGTATCCGCAGCATACCTCCCACAAACCACATCACCGCGGTCTCTAAAGTTCTTCCTAATTTGTTCATTCACTACCAGTGCTAGTTCAGCATAATATCTTTACTTACTTACTTATAATTCCAGTGAGTTCATGTTTGTTGGGCTGGAAAAAAAACACGTTCTATTGTTGGTTTCTGCACATGCACAGTTCTAGTAAGAAAGATTTGAATCATGGGTCAGCTGGCAAACTCTTTGCCTTCCTAAAGGTCATGGTGGCTGTCAGGTAGGTTCTCTTGGTGGTGAAATTATGGGACAACTCTACAGAGCAGTGAATGGGCAACCCAGAGTTTGTTTGGAGGCAGAAGAGGATGAAACATTGGAAGAGAGGCCTACCTGTAATGGTCAGAGCCTCATGATTTGTTTGCTTCCTCCCCAAGTTGGTTCTGGGGTGGGGGGGGGGGGGAGAGAGAATAGCCACTTCCATCCACGCTTGTACAGGGTGACAAATTAGGGATGTTTTCCTTGAAGTTGAAATGCATCTGCCTTAGATGTGAGGAACCAACAGTCTGCATTTGCAAATAAAACCAGATCTTTAAATTAGATGTCCATGCTCAAAGTTTTGGAACAAGATTAAAGTCCAGAAGTGGATGAACAACCAGAACTTCCCACCAGAATTTACAGCCAGTGAACACAAAGAAGAAGCTTGCTCCTCAGCAGAGTTTACACAGTTGCAAACTAACAATGATACATGTAAAGTATACCAACATCAGGCATTCAAATGGGAAACCCTAAGATGAACGTTGATGAGAGAGGCCAAAGCTGCTGCTCTGGATTCTATCCATGTTAGTGAACTGACTGCACAGGATACAATGGAATGGAGGAATAGACTGAATCATAACATCAGAAGCCAGTTGTTCTTTTTAAACTAGAAAGAGAGATATAGAAAGACAATGTGAAAAGATTCCTACAGCCTTTTGTCGTGGCTTAGAAGGGTTTCATCAGGCAAACTGATACATGCTTTTGGTGGTCACAAGTTGTGGAAAGATATGATAGACCACACCAGTTGGCAACTTAACTCTTTCAGGATGACAATTTTTTTTTTCTGAGGTTTGGACAGCATTAATTTTTAGTTGAATTTTTTTAATTGCAACATGACAAAGCTAAAACCTTCCTGAAGAAAAAATATTGGCTGTATGAGGACATATAATACATAAAAGTAAAGAGAAATGAGTGCAGAATAAATCTAAACTATTTTAAGTGTCAGTGTGACAACAAAATGTTATTAAAATCACACAACATTCAAGGATGTTAGAGACATATAAAGATTATTTACACACAAAAAGTTTGTGCTTACCTTACTTTTTACTTATTCAACAACAAGCTATCCAGTTATGTGAATTCACATGCCTGCTCTGTTTAATTATGTATCAGCTAATCTTTATTTGAAACAATTAAACTTTGGATGTGTATGATCATTTTTGTATGACATGTCAGATTTCACAACTGAAATCAGGAAAACAGCTGATCAAAACAGAGATGATCCGACAAATATTTTTTTCAACATCATCCTATCCTTTATTATCACCAATAGGTTTGTCACTTGCATTATCAGTCATAATGTCAAGTCTGTTGTCACTATCTGACTGAGATTCATCAAAAACAGAGCAGTATGAACAGTTCTAGACCTTTTCTCTTATCATTTAGTGTAGAAAAATCACGTAAAAATGTATGACATCTATATAATTTTTAAAACATCAGAAAGTTATCCAAACACCACGCTGGACTTCCAAGATGAAAGAATTTCGTTTCGCCAATTCTACTTTTTCAAAACATGTTCTTACGAATTCATTTTCCCAGCAAACGAAACAGTATTAGAGTATCTATGCGGGGAGACACTCAACTCTTTGGGTCCCAAGGAACACGTCATACGTTCATAGATTCCGACCTAGAAGCCCAATAAACACAAGATGCACCGATTTTTATGTCTTTCTTGACTACCCCTTGGGCCTGTAATGCTAAACTTTCTGGGACTCAAAAAGTTTACTGATCCGTCCAAACATTTTGGATTCAGGAGCCAATTAAAGGGTGATTGGTCCTCATAGAGTTAAGGATGATGACAGTTACCTCTTCTACACTAGAAGGTAGAGGCTTCTTATGGTTTTGTATTGTTTACCAAAAGTTGTACGTTATGATAAAGTTATGATTATTTTCAATAATTCAACAGGGCTACCCTAGCATGTTGATACCCTTCGTTGTATCTGGCGTTCCGTCCATGCATATCTGCTTGGACTTTATTCCAGAACTTCTTGGGCAGCCGCAGCGGAATAAACAGGTGGGTGATTTTGTGTGTGTGTGTCACAGGTGGAAGAACAAATGCCTGTATGTTGTTGTGACCTTTGGGAGAAGCAAAGAATAGTACCACTGCAGCCTACCAGGTATGTCATTAGAGACAGCTTAGGGTAGGGTAAGATTGTGTGACTTTGAAGGTCAATTAAAATGGGTCACCATGCAACCCTTGATATTCACCAGGGTTCGATCCCTGCTGAGGGTTATTTAGAAAATAACATCTTGAGGATTTTAGACATTGGTACAAGAATCACACCATAGAAGAGATTGTTGCCTCATCACTTTATAGTCCTGTGGTTGGCAGTTGAAACGTTGCACCCAACCTCCAGTGTGGAGACAGGACCATTTAAAAAACAAAATCTGGTTGGATTATGCTTGGGGTTGGCTCCTGCATTATTTTTTTTTTTTAACGTAGCCACAAAAAGCAACCAGTCACAAACAGGTCTAAAGAAGAAATAATCATCGAACCAAGACAGAAGGCTCTTCTGCAAGAAAGTTTGTGAAGTTGGTTCAGAGAAAGCTGAAAGGAGTCCACATCACCAAATTGTCTCTTCTCACCTAGGACTGTTAGAGCAGCATGAGCTGAAAACAGTGTTCTGCTTCTGCTCTTTTCTATTGTCCTTTTAGTGTAAGGTTGTGGAGAGGGATCTGGTGCAAACTTTGGTTAAGTGCTGCGAAGATACTAGTATTTACAGCCTTGGGTATTCCATCTATCCATTGTTTGTATGGCCGACCTCTAGGACTGCCTCCATTTATGTCTGAGTAACAGGGCTCTCCGTGGTGCACTGTCTGATCTTAGTCTTGACACATGCCCAAACCATTTGACCTGTTGTCTCTTGATATAGTTTAATGCTGGTTCAGTCCCAGCTTCTTTCCTGATATCGTCTGTTTTGATCCTGTCTCTTCTAGTCACATTTGGGATTCATCGTAGACATTTTTTTTTTTTTTTTGGTGTTTCTTTTTTGTTGTTAATGTCCACATTTTGCACAGGCAACACAATGCTGGTAAAAATACTGTGAAACAAACACTAGATGGGGTAGAGACATTTTGCACAGGCAACACAATGCTGGTAAAAATACTGTGAGACAAACACTAGATGGGGTAGAGACATTTAAAACACACAGAGAAATGAATAAGCTGAAGATCTTGGAGTCACCTGCACAAGATGGTGAAGTGTAGGAGAGTTTGGCGCAAACTGGTCGAGGCTAAGATGTTCATTTAAAAAAAACAACCTAATAATGCACACTTCATAATTTTTGTTTTTGATGACAGTTCTTTATTTGGTCCTTAGTAAATTAAAATGTGGATTATTTTGACTCTCTAGGTTTTCGGAATACAACTTTTGTCTCACTTGTGTCAACAGTACCAGCTTCCCAAGTCCATGAATATTGCCAAGCTGGGCATAGATGTTATGTTCACTTTATTATCAGGTAAGTCCAACGAGAGATATATGTTCCCTGTTTGTGTGTTTAGGGCCCTGTGGGGGGGAGGGGGGGGGGTAAACAGATCCACCTGTTATCCTTAACAAGCATTTATAAAAGTTTGTTAGGCGTGTTTCCTCTGAAATTAGAGAACATCTGCCTGAGAAGCAAGGAACTGAGACACACTGTTGTGAAAGGCACTTAATTAAAGATTTGCTGAAACTGAGTTGAATTTAGAATCAACATCATAGCACTCGGGACACTTCCATAAGCGCTCTATCCTAGTCTTCAGCAGCAAGCAAAGAGTTTCAGTTCTGATGGTACCAGTAACATCAGTCTCGCCTTTCCCTTGAGTGTTGAGCGTCCCATGGTAACTCCCCTCAGCGCCATTCTCCTCAGACTGTAATGATCTATTTGTGTCTCCACACAGAAAGTGAGTGTATTGGGCCCAAAAGGTGGAGATGTCACAGCCCACTGCTGACCCTCCATTTTAGCGAGAATGAGAACACAGAATAATCATTGCTGTACCTTACTCTGTGTAGAAAACTGACCACTCTAAGTCTGACCATTTGTGCATTTGCTGCTGCCTGACCAGAAAAGTCCATAAATCTCTCTAGAACCGCCTTATCTGTCTGTCTGTCTGTCTATCTATCTATCTATCTATCTATCTATCTATCTATCTATCTATCTATCTATCTATCTATCTATCTATCTATCTATCTATCTATCTATCTATCTATCTATCTATCTATCTATCTATCTATCTATCTATCTATCTATCTATCTATCTATCTATCTATCTATCTATCTATCTATCTATCTATCTATCTATCTATCTATCTATCTAATGGGCCTCAGTTTGTCAAGGGGATTTAACAAAAGTTTTTCCATGGTATGCAGGATAGACTATCCACACACACACACACAAAATCTGCACATGTGAATTGATTTCCAAACAATCTCCATGCATGTGTTAATTACTGTATTCTATTTTTTAGGGACAC
Source organism: Candidula unifasciata (assembly GCA_905116865.2). Lineage (NCBI taxonomy): Eukaryota > Metazoa > Mollusca > Gastropoda > Stylommatophora > Geomitridae > Candidula > Candidula unifasciata. Next base: position 56,993 of record CAJHNH020001335.1, read on the forward strand.
ACAAATTATTAGTCAAACAAAGATCAAAGAAATTCTTTGCTTTAAGAAAAGAGCAGCACCTGTGCAGTTGTAAATTATAAAATCTGAAGGACATTGGAAATCTTAAGGCCACATGTGGAAATCTGTGTTGATCTGTACCAGAAGCTGACTGGTTTTGCTTTTTGTTCGGTTTATCTTTTCTTGACCACAAGATGTCCTTCTATTCCAGTATTGGAGAAAAGCGAGTGGGTGGCCTTCTTCCAGCAGACAGTGCCTTGCTTGCTGCCCATCTCTCAAGCCTTCCCTCCGCTCTGTGATGACGCTGCAGTACTACTGATGCAGCTGGGCAGAGTCTGCTACTCACAGATCACCGTAGCAGGGAATGCCTCTAAAACAGGTTAGTAATTCATGAGCTGTTTACTCTAGATCAGAAACATTCAAATAAAAGGTTAGTAATTCATGAGCTGTTTACTCTAGAGCAGAACCATTTAAATAACAGGTTAGTAATTCATGAGCTGTTTACTCTAGAGCAGAACCATTTAAATAACAGGTTAGTAATTCATGAGCTGTTTACTCTAGAGCAGAACCATTCAAATAACAGGATAGTAAATCATGAGCTGTTTACTCTAGAGCAGAACCATTTAAATAACAGGTTAGTAATTCATGAGCTGTTTACTCTAGAGCAGAACCATTCAAATAACAGGTTAGTAATTCATGAGCTGTTTACTCTAGAGCAGAACCATTCAAATAACAGGTTAGTAAATCATGTTCTGTATTCTAGAGCAGAACCATTTAAATAACAGATTAGTAAATCATGAGCTGTTTACTCTAGAGCAGAACCATTCAAATAAAAAAAATAGATTAGTAAATCATGAGCTGTTTACTCTAGAGCCCAGGACCCTTTCACTGAATTGACTCAGGGGACAAAATGTCGGGAAAAGGGGATTGCTGCGGGCTAGAGGCCAAAGCCCCAACATAGAAAGATTATTTATACAATGCAGCTGGCAAGTGATCTATGGGCCACATGCTAGGCTTCTGTGGGCCAGATTAGACTGGCAGGCCGTCAGTTGAATAGCTTTGCCCTAGACGGCTGATAGTTAAACAACCCTATGTTGGTTCAGAGGGTGCATTTTGGAGAATAAAAAACAGATCCTCTGCACATACACCCCCCCCCCCCCCCCCTTCCCCATTCCAGTGCCTTTGGTATCTCTCAATAAGTAGCATGTATCTTAGTTTCTCTTGAACTCCTTATTTTCTCAGTCCATATCTTTCATATTTCAATGCCTGTTTGTTAATGCTCTGTCTTGTTCTCCTCGGCATTTGCCCAGTATATTGTCAACTTTTATTTCAAAACATAGATGCTGACCGCTTGAGGCAATCTCATATGTTGTAAATTTCTGTCGTAAAGAAAAAAAAATGTGAACGGCAATTTTTCTTGCTTAAATTGTTATCTGGATCAGAGGAATTTCTTATAAGAAGAACCACTTCTTGGGTTCCCTGTGAGTTCACCCTACTAGGCCTGCATTGTGTTTAACTGCAATATTGTGTCTTCACAGACCAGCATTGTACTTTACATTTGTAATGTAATAGCCACAGATCATTTGTAGATATGACACTCATTTCTGCACGACTTTCATCCACTTACAGGTTGCCTTGTAGACAAAGACAAGAGCCTGGCTCCAGTGTCCATGTCGCTGTGTGGAGACTATGACAGCCTGTACCAGACGGTGAAGTTAACGTTCTCACAGATTTGTGGCCATGCCTTGGTCATGGGCAAGTTATACTGAGCATCCAGTGGCCCGAGAGGTTCACCGGACCACCGGCATATTGTGTGGAGTCTTGGTAACTAGCATAGGATTGGCACTGTTAGCCACGGGATGCTGATGTCATTGTTGAAGGAATGATCTAAGCACCTATGGACATATCCGGAGTGCCGTGTGAGGCTAACCCAACTCATGGGTCATTTTGTGGAGTCCAGATGTCTTTTGACTAGGGTTCTGTTTTTTGTTTTTGGTGCTGAAGACTTTGAGGCATATTTTTACCAGAAGGTACTGTAAGACATGATACTGGAGAATACTGTGAGACATGATACTGAAGAATACTGTGAGACATGATACTGGAGAATACTGTGAGACATGATACTAAAGGATACTTTGAGGCATGTAATGCCGAAGTATGTGTTTGATGCCGAAAGAAACTGACTTTTAGGTGCCTCCTGCTACAGATGCTGTCTGAACATCATCTTGAGGTGTTTAAAAAAAAGATAGTTGCATATCCTTTACAGGATGTTGCAGAACCAGCTCCAGCATTTTGTGGCTTTTCTAGGCAAAGTTTACATTCAGTAGTTTGCCATTGCTTCCTGAACAGTCAGGTCTCAGTACCTCTGTCGAGACCAACGCAAGACCAATCGCAGATGGAATCAAACCCAGCATCCCACCATTACAAAGCGCGTTAGCAGTGCCTATGTCACAGACGTCTTCAGAAGACAGAAGAAAAATAGTTACAATAGAAATGAAATGTTTACATATTATGCAGATGTATCGAGGAAAGATCGACTAGAAACAATGCAATCAGGAAGAGAGTTGGCACAGAACCCATTTTTTTGGCAGACAAAAAATAAAATGGTTTGGCCATGAAACAAGATTAGCAACAGACAAGGCACCAGAAGGTGCAGTGCTATACAGATGCAGCCTTAATCGAACCAGAGGTCGGCCTCGCAGAAGATGAACCGCAGAAATATCAGACACTGAAAAGTACTTTATACGAAGCAAACAGAAGGGCCCGTTCCAGAGATCTCTTCATGCCTTGGTGCTGCGAGACATTCCAGGAGTAGAGAAAATAAAATGATACAGATACTTGAAGATACTGTGAGGTGTTTTAAGTGATGACTAAACTAGGGTTATGGCTACCTCATTCTGTAAAAAACAATAGCCACAAAAACCAACCATGGATAAAACAGAATAGCCACAAAAACCAACCAACCATGGACAAGTAAAAGAAAAAGATGAGATACAGAGGTCAGGATCACTGGTGTGTATTTGATGGGCACCTCTTCTAGGGTCCATAGTGGTGCAGCAGCTAGCACATCTGCCTGCTAGTTTGGTGGTCATGTTTGAATGCCCCCTCAGTGCTGATTTCTAAAATTGATGCAGCCTAAAAATGAGTACAAGGAAATGTTCATGGGAGCAAAGACAGCTGGCATGGTCCGTATTACTTATGATTGGTCTGTAATAAAATGGCACTAGCATCTTATAACTGGGGGCCATAGTTGCACACTGGCGAGATGTTGGCCCAAAAGTGAGTTTGAATCTGCACCAAGTTTTTTTTCCTCTTTTAAATAACTGACCCTGCTGCCAGGTGGTCCCAGTCTAAAATGGTTGTCAGAAAATGCCCAAAGAAATCAAGTTGACAAATTTAATGACAACTGGAAACCACTTGTCTGTGTTAAGGGGGGAAGGGGCTGTTAACCACATAACCAGTGAAATGCTAATTGGTCCATAGTAGTTTCGAGTGTGGCATTGTATGCCCCGTGCGTCACACTTTATATAAAGGATCCTTTACTTTTGACTGTCCCCAACGCACATATATCCAGTCGCCAAGAGCGCGGAAATGGGTCTCTGACTTGTAAATATTACAGCGTTAGTCAGCCAGGCATAAGTTGCCAGGTCACCACACTGTGTGATTCTGTTTATAACGAGGGGGATGTTCGCACACACGGTTAGGGTGGCCTCCTGATTCAATAATGCTGGACAGCGATACGAACAGCTTTCTGCAATGTGCCGGATGGACACAGCTTGCTTATAATGAGATGTTTGCATCTATGTTTGAGATAGTCACCTGTTTAAATGATGCCGGAAGAAATAATTTGTTTATAATGTGCATGATCTCGGTACAAAAGATTGAGATGGCCAGCTGTTTAAATGACGCTTGATGTACACACCTTGCTTTTAATGTGAATGGTGTTGGCACGATTGTATTAGACATTTGATGGCTAGCTGTTTAAATGATGTCAGACAGACACCAGACACGTGTGTATTGTTGGCAAAGAGTGCATGAAATATTTGATGGGTAGCTGGTAAAATACAATGTTAGACGCTTGTATATTGGATGAATTTTGTGATTTTTCATTTAGTGTTAAAATTCTTAAAGAGCTTGCCACACTTAAAAGGATGTATTTTATTTGTTACGTCTGATAATGAAGTGACATTTCTTAGTTATGCTATGCAGATCACAAAATCTGTTTGTGTAGGCAGCAATTTACACAAGATCAAAGAACAACAGATAGAGATATCTTCTTCTTCTGCATTCTTCTGAAGATGTCATTGTGTTGGCCCATTCACAGCATGGCTGCGATATTTGATCTTTCAGCCGACACATTCAACTTCTGCAGGCATGTGTTGACTGGGTTAACCTTCCTGGTTAGTTTCATGGTATATACATTAAACCCCCTAGCAGTAGAGCAGAAACTCTCTCTACCAGCAAGTGACATCTGCACTAACTTCAGAGCTGAGGCAACTGCCCTCCTTTCTGCAACCCAACATCTCATCACTCAAGAACACAGAGGGCACAAAATTGTTAAGACTTATTGTCTGTTCTCCAAGCACTATCAAGCAAAAAACAAGACAAACTAATTGCAGATCTAAGGACCAACATTGGCTTACTCTCCAAGGAAGCAGAACTGGTCTTGCAGTGGATACCTGCCCGCTGTGGTATTCAAGGAAATGAGAGAGCAGATGAGTTGGCAAAAGCTGGGAGTAATCTTCCACAACCTCATCCACCACACAGCTACAAGGAAATCAAAACAGCACTAAAGCAGTCTTTCAAGCGGGAGTGGAGAAGGCAGAATGGAGATTACAGACCAGAGAGTGACAGCATAAACAAACTCAACAGGAAAGAACAAACATCAATTTGTAGACTTCGGACTGTGATTGTGGAGCAGAAAGACAGACCCCTGGGCACATTCTACAGTACTGTCCTAACCTCTCCCAGCAAAGACTGTGGATCTGGCCCAAGGGAGCCACATTGCAAGAGAAGCTATGGGGGACCGGTGGCGACCTTAAACGCACAATCCTATTTGTGACCCAAATGGGACTCAGTGTTTAGCATGACTGATGTCGAACGCAGAAAAAAAAGTTTCATGGTACACTGCACTGAGTTGAGTCAAAAATTGACATCACAGCACTCAGGGCATTCCCATGCATGCTCCGTCCTCATCTTCAGCAGCCAACGCAGAGTTCCAATACTGATGGTACTGGTTGGGACATTAAAGTCTAAATGTTGTGTGGTCATCTTTGTTTCCGAGGTGGTGGTACCCCTCATCAGGCCGGTCCAGAGAGGCCATATAATACTGGTCAGCCCTGAAGAGAAGGCAGAACATGAGCATTCTCCACCATCCAAGGCTTCCATAACTGTAGAACCAATACATGGTGCTCTGCTCACCCAAGGAATCATCATGGCCTGCTTATGACCGTTTGACCTAACTTGTATATGCTGAACATCTCATTTATCACGGGCTATGTTTTAGAAGCTTGGTTTGACCTTACTTCTATATGCTGAACATCTCATTTATCACGGGCTATGTTTTAGAAGCTTGGTTTAACCTTACTTCTATATGCTGAACATCTCATTTATCACGGGCTATGTTTTAGAAGCTTGGTTTGACCTTACTTCTATATGCTGAACATCTCATTTATCACGGGCTATGTTTTAGAAGCTTGGTTTGACCTTACTTCTATATGCTGAACATCTCATATATCACGGGCTATGTTTTAGAAGCTTGGTTTGACAGTACTTCTATATACTGAACATCTCATTTATCACGGGCTATGTTTTAGAAGCTTGGTTTGACCTTACTTCTATATACTGAACATCTCATTTATCACGGGCTATCTTCTTCTTCTTCGCGTTCACCAGCTGTACACTCTGGCGTAAAGTTCTGGTTGTTCGTCCACTTCTGGACTGCAGTCCTGCTCCAGAACCTGAGTGTTGCGTTTGCATCAGTTTTACAGATCTGATTCAATTGAATGCAGAGTGCTGGTTCCTTGCCTCTCAGGCAGATGCACTCCGACTTCAAAGGAAGCTCCCCAGTGAGTCGACTCTTACGACATGCTTTTGGGGAGGCAGTGGGTCTATTCTTGTTTTCCCTACAATAGGGCCCCAGAACCCACACAGGGGATCACGGTCTATGTTTTAGAAGCTTGGTTTGACCTTACTTCTATATACTGAACATCTAATTTATTACGGGCTATATTTTAGAAGCTTGGTTTGACCTTACTTCTATATACTGAACATCTCATTTATCATGGGCTATGTTTTAGAAGCTTGCAGACATGGAATTTGATAACCTACACAGATGAGTACTTTGCTTCTTTTGCATGTTAAACTTTTACTGCAGGGGATTTCCGTGTCCATTATAGTTTCATAAGATAGGGATATAGAAAATAAAAACTCAGAGGGCAAGAGAAGCTTTCTTTACATCAGGAAATCTGAAAGTCAAAAGAAATTAAACCGAGGGGAATGTGCTGCGGAAGATAGTAAGGTCAGCTTTTAGTAAGTTGGTTGACGGCCTATGTGCAATAAAGCAAAGAAAAATCCACAAACAGTGACACACATTGTATTCTAGATTCTAGGGTGTGTTTTTTCCATCTCATTCTGTAAAACGGCCTCTGTGGCTTAGGCGCTGTGAGCACGCTTCGTAATGCCAAGGTTGCAGGTTTGATCCCAGCTGCAGGCAATTTGGCAGCAGGTTGGTTTCAACAGTGGTATCAAGAGCCGACCGTTTAGAAACCAGTGGCAAACTACTGAACGTAAAATTGCCCAGTAAAACCAAACAGCCAGACAGTCCTAGGGTTGGTTCTGTAATGTCCTGTAAAGGACATCTATCAGTTCAGACACGTAGAATTAGAGTGGTACAAGACAGAAATCCATGGAATAATAGGTTCAAAATGCTCTATGGCCAGTGCAGTGAATGAAATACTTTACGACAATGACTTCAAATATTCAGCGATTTGCATTTAATCCTAGTACACTGAGCCAGTCACGTATGCTCTAACGCTGAACTAGATTTTGTTCCAGAAAACACCTTCAACTGCCTCAAGTAGATGTTTTTGTCTTTCATCCAAATATCTTCTACAAACAAAGATGATGCGAGAAGATGATGGTTATACAATACAGCACAAACATGAAATTCAAGACATAAACATTATGTTGTCATTTCATTTATTTACATCATTATGTTCAGATCCAAACCACCATTACTTGATCAGGCAATCTCAAACCGTGGAGCTACCTAAGTATGAAATGTTGAGATTTAATTAGAAAGTCTGCTGTGACCACACACATTAATATTAGTAATGTTATCTAGGCCTGGGTCACAAAGTTACACTCATACTTGCAGTTAGACCTGGGTCACAAAGTTAAACTCTAGTTAGGCTTGAGTCACAAAGTTACTCTCAAACTTGTAGTTAGGCTTGAGTCACAAAGTTACACTCAAACTATCAGAAGGTCTAACAAGAGTATAAGAAATGTCATGATAGTTTTCAACTGCTAACAATCCAAGAATGCAGCCTGTCTGATTGCGATATCGTAGACAATCTACTAACATTGACAAGAACCCATGCTCTATCATGCAATGCTATCATTCTGTCCACCTACTTTCTCACTTCACATTCAACATAAAACACTTTCATTCACTTACCCATACTACCCCACAACATTTAAGACAGAAATAAAATATGCACACACACATTCTTCTTCTATGGTAGTGATCATGTTCCAACTTGACTCGGCTGCTGTCTGCCATCTTTTGTTGCCTGTGTTTTCTCAGCTTGTTCCTGGAAACCAAGTAGCAGAACAGTCACAGATATTTGTACATGAGAAATAACAAGTTGAAAAGGTCCTTTACTTTACTATCTGGCAAGATAAATAAGGATGGTGTTTACCAGGTTTCCCTCGGCAGCAAATGGCTGAAACCCATTGGTATCTAGCATCTCCTTGTATGAGTGCCGGGGTCCCATTTGGCAGTGGGTGGGGCAGGAAGAATAGATCCACAGTCCCCTAACAAGCATTTCAAAGGAGGTGACTAGTTTGGTGAACATTTCGTCCAAAGTCGCAGTGCATCTGCCTGAGAGGCCAGGAACCAACAGTGTGCAAACAAATAAGCCAGATCTGTAGAACAGATGTGCACACAAAGCTCAGGTTCTGGAACGTGATCAAAGTCCAGGAGTGGATGAACAACTGAAACTTTCTACTGTAGTTTACTGCCCGTGAATGCTAAGAAGAAAAGGATTCCCCCTAATCTCTTGGTTTGTAAAATCAGATATCTGAAATTGTACGACGTTTTCGGTAAATCTGTACCTTAGACTTCCGTATACTAATCTGTTATTCTACAGCAAACAAGAGTAGTTTCACAGGCTGCATTCTGATTAGCAAACGGTGCCACCCTATTTTCTGTCTCTAAACTAAATAATCAATCCAATGCTGCAAATTGTTCTACTGTGCATAATCAAAGAAATAATGCCCCTCCCCTATTTCTCATCACCTATATGTCTCTTCTGGTCGCAGTGTCAGCTCTTCTCAGACATTTTATCTCACACAATGTGAACTTACGTACTTCTCAGAATTTTATCTCACACAATGTGATCTTACATATTTCTCAGACATTTTATTTCACACAATGTGATCATACATACTTCTCAGACATTTCACCTTACACAATGTAATCTTACATACTTGGACATTTAACCTAACACAATGTGATCTTACATACTTCTCAGACACTTCACCTCACTCAATGCGATCTTACATACTTCTCAAGAAATTTCACCTCAAACACCTACCCAGTGTCTTTAATGTCTATTTGCTCTCCTTTCTTCTTCAGTTCCCCAGTCTCAAGCATTTTCCTACCCAGTGTCTTCAATGTCTATTTGCTCTCCTTTCTTCTTCAGTTCCCCAGTCTCAAGCATTTTCCTACCCAGTGTCTTCAATGTCTATTTGCTCTCCTTTCTATTCTTGATTTCTTCTTAGCATTCACCAGCTGTTAACTCATATTAAATTTTACAGCTACAATATTCTACTGGATAAGGCAGCCAGTCACGTACCAACCCTGACTAGCTGGCTCTTATGACGTGCAAGATACGTTAAACAGTGGTGAATTGTTTCTTCCCCTGGTAAATGAGGCATCTGCTTGAACTACTAACCTGCAAAAGAGCACTCCTCTTCCCCTGGTAACTGAGACATCTGCTTGAACTACTAACCTGCAAAAGAGCACTCCTTTTTCTCTGGTAGTGCTGCCAATGGAGAAGCTGTTGATCGTCGATAAACTTGGTGCACTGGGCATTGACCAGTTCCTTCCGGAAGTGTTCGTACTGCAGCAGTTCCAGCATGTGTAGGCATTGAGGATACCTGGCAATATTATATAGGTTTATTTTAAAAGCCAAATGCCATTCTGGCATGTTGAGAAAGTGGTGTTAGGCTTACAGATGTAGTAGCCAGACTGCACATGGGGAATCACATTTATTTAACTATTTCTGTCCCAGGTGCAGTCTGTAGGGAAGAAAAAAAGGCGGCTTTTGAGCTGAAATGCTAAAGAAAGATTCTCAGAATACCAGGGACAAAGAAGAAAAGAACTGAACATCAAGATTGGTTAATAAACAGCATCTTGTCTTGGAAGCTGAAATACTTTAGCCATTTCAAGAGCTAAGCGGACAGAAAAAAACAAATAGAAGGTATTGTACCAGGAAGGAAGGGCAAGGGCTGACCAGCGCGAAGACGGAAATAGGATATAAGTGACATCTTGTGCAGCGGGAGACCTGACAAAAGAGTTTCTTTCAGGCAGACCTTGATGAGAGCGACAATCTGCAAAGGACCTGCTGTACGACAATGAGCTCTCACATACTGTTTAATTCAGCAATGCCTATGCTACACTATTTGTATCTAACCATATCAATTCTGTGGGCCCCATAGAGCTGAAAGATACAGCCTTTGGACAGAAGTCATAACAGCAGCACCTGAAATATAAGTGGTTAACCTTTTGGAGATATAGCTTTATTTGGAGTTCAGCGCCAAGAAGACAGAGCCTGATTTGGAGTTCAGTGCCAAGAAGACGGAGTCTCAACACTTGTTTTTGTTGTTGTTGGAAACATGGCTCATGGAGGCCCTTTAGACACCACTGGTACATGGTTTTACTCTTTTTCCTGCATGTTGCTATGACGCAACAGTCGTTTTCACCATTGTTGGGCACAGGTAACACCTAAAATAACGGTCGATGCAAAGTTACAGAACATAACAAACTTTCATGAAAGCCACCACTGAACATCCCACATGTGCAAGAAATGCAAAAAACAATCTGTCTGGCTGGTATGAGACCAACCAGCCAATCTCAAGGCTTATATTACCGGGCCGACAGATAGGCCCAGCTATCTTTTTGGCTATTTCGCTGTTGGCCGATAGATTGGCCCAGTTGTCCCAAAAGGGTTAACACAGACATCTGGACAGGAGAAACAAAGAAATGTTGATAGTGTAAAAGGTAACCAATGAACGAATAGTGTGTTCCCTGGTACTGAAAGAATAAATCAGGCCGGCTTTAATCAAGTGTTCTTCTTTTACCTTTTATTCTCAAAGTTGCACAAGCCCTCAACCAACTCAAATCATCTGGTCCTTTCTACTGACCGTCTTTCCCAGGTCGACACCTGCCTGAAATGGGTGAACAGAAACTTTCCTTGGAAATAAAGGCAGTCAGTGTGATACTAACCACACTCTTCATTTAGTGCTAATTGGTTTAAAAATAATACTGCAAAATAACATACCAAAAGGCATGGAAACATCTGTTATTTATTACACCCTTACCCCCAAAAAAAAGGAGCCACCATGGTGTAGCGGCTAGATGCTCGCCTGCGGATTGGAAGGGGATGGGTTCAGGTCTTGACGGTACTGAACTTTTAAAAACAATCATCATGGCTCCAAGGTCAACTCAGCCCTGAATGAGTGCCAGGAGGAGTCCTGGGAAACAAAGGTGGCCGGCGTGATGCTAACCATATCATCCACAGAGTGTCAATTAATCAATAAAATTTAGGTCTAGCCCTATATGCCCAATAGGCCTGAAGGCGTGGAAAGGGGTCCTTAGCCACAAAATCTCACCACAAAGGCCCTTTATATTGAACTGATTACCTACTTGAATTTGATCGCCTGAAAACTAACTAGCATCATCAATGCTTCCAACTGCAAGTCTAGTAATGAAGCAATCACAACAACAGATTTCAAATCATCAGAAGTGGTTCTTCCCTTCCATAAATGGTATGACCTTTAGTTTTATGACAGACCAGAAGGCATGCCTACTTCAATCATAACTCTCATGTTAAAAAAACATTACCTGGCAATACTTACTTCAAAAACTTGGCATACTTGGCTTCCTTCCAGTATTGCAAATATTTCAAATAATTCACAAAGTTAGGATCTTTGAGGATCCCACGCTGAGCGAGAACTGAAAATAGAGAGCAGATCTTAAGTGAAGAAGCATCACAAGGAGTGGGTCAACATAAGCACATCACAAGGGGTGGGTCAGTAGAAGCTCATCACAAGGGGTGGGTCAGTAGAAGCATCACAAGGGGTGGGTCAGTAGAAGCACACCACAAGGGCTGGGTCAGTAGTAGCACCACAAGGGGTGGGTCAGTAGTAGCACCACAAGGGCTGGGTCAGTAGTAGCATCACAAGGGGTGGGTCAGTAGAAGCACACCACAAGGGCTGGGTCAGTAGAAGCACACTACAAGGGCTGGGTCAGCAGTAGCACCACAAGGGGTGGGTCAGCAGTAGCACCACAAGGGATGGGTCAGTAGAAGCACACCACAAGGGGTGGGTCAGCAGTAGCACCACAAGGGGTGGATCAGTAGTAGCACCACAAGGGGTGGGTCAGCAGTAGCACCACAAGGGGTGGGTCAGTAGAAGCATCACAAGGGGTGGGTCAGTAGAAGCATCACAAGGGGTGGGTCAGTAGAAGCATCACAAGGGGTGGGTCAGTAGAAGCATCACAAGGGGTGGGTCAGTAGAAGCATCACAAGGGGTGGGTCAGTAGAAGCACACCACAAGGGGTGGGTCAGTAGTAGCACCACAAGGGCTGGGTCAGTAGAAGCACGCCACAAGGGCTGTATCAGTAGAAGCATCACAAGGGGTGGGTCAGTAGAAGCACACCACAAGGGGTGGGTCAGTAGAAGCACACCACAAGGGGTGGGTCAGTAGAAGCACACCACAAGGGGTGGGTCAGTAGAAGCACACCACAAGGGGTGGGTCAGTAGAAGCACACCACAAGGGGTGGGTCAGCAGTAGCATCACAAGGGGTGGGTCAACAGAAGCTCATCACAAGGGGTGGGTCAGTAGAAGCATCACAAGGGGTGGGTCAGTAGAAGCATCCCACAAGGGCTGTGTCAGTAGTAGCACCACAAGGGGTGGGTCAGTAGTAGCACCACAAGGGCTGGGTCAGTAGTAGCACCACAAGGGGTGGGTCAGTAGAAGCACACCACAAGGGCTGGGTCAGTAGTAGCACCACAAGGGGTGGGTCAGTAGAAGCACACCACAAGGGGTGGGTCAGCAGTAGCACCACAAGGGCTGGGTCAGCAGTAGCACCACAAGGGGTGAGTCAGCAGTAGCACCACAAGGGGTGGGTCAGCAGTAGCACCACAAGGGATGGGTCAGTAGTAGCACCACAAGGGGTGGGTCAGTAGAAGCACACCACAAGGGGTGGGTCAGCAGTAGCACCACAAGGGGTGGGTCAGTAGTAGCACCACAAGGAGTGGGTCAGCAGTAGCACCACAAGGGGTGGGTCAGTAGAAGCACACCACAAGGGGTGGGTCAGCAGTAGCACCACAAGGGCTGGGTCAGCAGTAGCACCACAAGGGGTGGGTCAGTAGAAGCACACCACAAGGGGTGGGTCAGCAGTAGCACCACAAGGGCTGGGTCAGCAGTAGCACCACAAGGGGTGGGTCAGTAGAAGCACACCACAAGGGGTGGGTCAGCAGTAGCACCACAAGGGGTGGGTCAGCAGTAGCATCACAAGGAATGGGTCAGCAGAAACTCATCACAAGGGATGGGTCAGCAGAAACATCACAAGGGATGGATTGAGTTGGCTGTAGTGGGCATCACCAATTAGGGAAGGGCGGGGGGGGGGGGGGGGGGGTGGGGGGGGGGTGGGGGGGGGGGTGTAGGAGACCACAATCATATTTCATAAATGTGTGTGTGTGCATATCCTTGACAGGATGTTGCTGAAACAACACCAGCATTTGTTTTACTAAGCAATTTTATGTTCTGTAGCTTGTCCACTGTTTTCTGAACAGTGGCTCTTGAAAGCAGTTTCAAAATCAGTGCAATGCAGTCTGCACATGACTACATTATCATCATGTGCCCTGCCAACTGGCATAGGCGCTCATGCGTCTCCACAGGTCATGATCCCTCGTTGCCTAGAACAGCTCTCTGGATTATATCCCTCCACCCTTTCGTTTTAGCCCATCCATCATCATCTCTCTCTTGGTCTGCCTCTACCCCTTTTCCAATGATCTTTCCAGTTGTCACGATGTTCTACAATGTCTCTCTTCTTATCAAGTGGCCAAAGAACAGTGTTTGTCTCTTTCTTATTGAAATACTACAGTAGAAATATATTCCTTTGCACACAAACATTTAGTGTTAATTTATTATAATAATTTTGCTATCTTCTGTGTTCTTGAAAGTTTCCACATTTTTAATGAGCTGTTCTGGCAGTCTGGTCAGGCAATATTTGGTGTTGTTTACTTGCCTTGCCTCTCTGATGACACTCAACATATCAGCTGATGCAGACTTTGGTCAAAACATTCAACTGAATCTATCAGCATCTTTTTTTCTCTTTCCTCCACTTTGTTGGACTTGCTAATTTATTCTATGTTAACTGCTCATCTGTTTTTTAATAGTAACCCTACCAGCCAGTGTAGCAGCCTGTTTGCTTCCTCTGACACCTTTCATTTCCCAGCCCCACCCCCCCCCCCCCCCCCCCCCCCCAAAAAAAAAAAAAAAACCTGATTATTGTCATGACCAGGTGTTTCCCTGAAGTGGCTGACTGCTCCAAAGCTTGTGTTTGAAAATTCATTTGTGGGGAAAAAAGTATTTTGTGAGGCCCCTACAGATTGTGAAGCTGCAGCTTAGATTGTGCCTAAATCCAGTACTAAGAGTGAAAAACTTATTGAAAATAATTATCAAGTATTTAACAGCATATATCAGTTGACACCCCTGTATGCAATGACAAAAAGAATCTTCTTGTGTTGTCTTCCTCTTATCACAACATTTTCCAGTTTCCTTCTTCTCATGTCATGATGTTTGTGATAAGCTGTCTTTGAGCCCTCTCAGAGTTGCTCTTTTTGGCCATCCAAGGAATGCTTTGGATTCTTCTGTAAGACCACATCTCTGGGGGGCCTCAAGAATAATCAAACACAGCCAGCCTTTACTGTAGAGACAAAATCCGACCGACAAATACAGCAATCAAGTTGAATTTAATAAGATAAAAATAAAACATGATAAAACCAAGTGGCACATCCATGGTACTTACAATTCAAATAATTAGGATTGGCTAAACACTGCACAAACTCAAGCTCAACTTGGAATCTTGTTCTTTGCTGCTCTTCTGTCTCTGAAAACAGAAAATATAGTGGTGTGAATAAGCATGTGTTTAAAGATTATGTTTTTAAACAAGTGGAGAACTGTCTGGACTAAATATTAATGGAAGAACAATAAACAATCTGAGATCTGCTGATGACAAATTGTTACCAGCAGAAAGGAAGCAGGAGTTGCAGGACCTTAACAATGCAACAGAGCGATCAACAGTGAACAGCACAGTAAATGGGGAGAGATTAGAACAAGTAACACGTTTTTTCTATCTTGGACAGGTAATAACAGATGATGGTAGAAGTGAAACAGAAACAACAACAAACAAACAAAAAGAACAGAATGGCTACAACTTCTTCAGTAAGATGCTAAACTTATGGACAACTGGAGAAACAAACAACACATTTAAAAAAAAAATAGAATCATCAAATGTTATGCCCTGTTTTATGGTGCAGAAACATGGACAAAAACAAAAAAAGGCAACTAGAAAACTGAACTGAGTCTTTGAAAATGTGGACGCATAGAAAAACATGTCATTTTTCAAGGAAATTTGAAGGGAAAAAAAAGAATGAGAGACAACTGAAATATTTTGGCTACATTAAAAGACAAAACACTTTTCAAAACCATACTGGAAGGAAATGTCAACAGCAAGAAGTAGACAATAATACAAGTAGGTGGACAACATCAAGAAATGGGCAAACAGCAGTCTGAGAGAGTTTATAACCAAGACAAGAGATAGAGCATATTGGAGATCCATTATAGCCAAGTTCATTGTGGAGATGGCACCCGATCGACTGATTGATTACAGATTACGATTTTCTTGCTGGCATATTATCACTGGCGCTTTTCCAATTGCCAGTTAGTTCCCAGACTCAATACAATGGAGAGCTAACCCAATGAAATAATATTCTAGACACAGTTGACAGGGCGAGCAGAAGTTTGTCTGAAGATGAATGTTGCAAGCACCTTGTAATGCCAGAATGAGTGAGTGATGTTCGACCCCACCAGGACCGCACAACGAGCAATTAACACTGGGTGACACAAAGTACCACTATTTGGATGAGAATCACCCAGGCTCAAGTCCCAGAAACTCTGTTTGGTTATATTAGGGTCCCCGACGACAGTATTTAAAATGAATACCTGTAATAGAACAGAACAATTCCAGATGCAAGGAAGCAATTAAAACATTAAAAGGTGAATTTGGGCCATCATTTCATGTAATAATACAAACGGTAAAACATTAACAGAAACCAAAGACATGTAAAGAAATGTACGAAAATCGGGCGAGTATTTCAGGATTAAAGTAACGATAAAGAATCAGAGCCTTCACTGGATGAGGTACGATTAGCAACAGTCCGAAGAAAGGAAAGTCACCAGGCTGGACAAAATACTAGCAGAAAAAATGCAGGCAGGAGAAGATGCCAGCGTCTGAATCTACCATACAATGTGCATGAAGATCTGGAACAGCACCATTTGGCCTCAAGCATGGAAAAAATAAATGAAGTAGTACCTGTTACCAATTTGACAGGACCTAGAAGCCTGTATTATTTTTTTAAATGCCATGAACCACGCATTTTTTAACAGTTGCATTCTTATTATTTTATGCATTAAATCCATTTAACTGGAGGTAAGGAACAAAATTTGTGCATGCTATACAGAGCCAGTTCTAACTTATAGATGTGAATCTTGGACAATTAATAAACAAGTCGAACAATTTCTTGAGGCCTCGAAGATGTGGTTTTACAAAAGAATCCTTAGAATCCCTTGGACAGTTAGAAAGAGAAGCCCAGAAGTTTTGAAAGAGGCGAGCCCTCGAAGACATCTTATCAAAAACTTCAGAAAGAGACAAGTCATAATTTTCTGGGTCATATTTTGAGAAGAGGGAAACTGGAACATGTTGTGACCACTGGAAAGATCTGTGGAAAGACAGACAGAGGAAGACAGCACGAGAAGATTCTTGACAGCTTTTGTCATGGCATGAAGGGGTGTCAACACAAGTGATACACAAAGCTGTAGATCGTAGATTGTGGAGGGGAATTATCGTCCATGCCAGTCGACAAGGCACTTGATGATGGTGCATACTTAGTAACTCAATTAATATGCCTAAGAAAATCAAGCTCTCTTTACAATAAGTTACTGTTCAATTAACCATAAACAGTTTCATTTCATGTTTAATACTAATTTACCCCACCCTGAATTCAGTTAATATCATAATTCATTTTCATTTAGTAATAATATAAGACAATGCACACACACAGAGCACTATTCTAGAAACAAAAAAAGGTGCCAGTACTCAGCATAACATAAAGTGTCTAAACAAACAAAAACAGGTGCCAGTACTCAGCATAACATAAAGTGTCTAAACAAACAAAAAAAGATGCAGGTACTCATCACAAAGTATCTACTGCAGTAGCACTGAAAAAGCTGCAGAAAAAAGGTACCAACACTATGTACCGCCAGAAAAGAAACGCCCACATAAATGTGTATGCTTATGTGCTATATTAGAGAGAAAGAGAGAGAGAGAGAGAGAGAGAGCACGAGGGGGAGAGAGAGAGAGAGAGCATGAGGGGAGAGAGAGAGAGAGAGCACAAGGGAGAGAGAGGAGTGTTTGTGCACGCATGTGTGTGTATGTATGAGGAAGTCAAATGTCAGCAGAGGAGCCCATTATGGAGGATACTAATCCTAGGGCAAAGAAATGTAATCTGAAAACTAAACTGGCAGGCCAGGACACTTAGCCTCGGCTGTCAGCTGGTTTTGGGAAAAAAAAATTTTCATGGTTTTTCTTACAGTGTTAAGAGAGTTGTATGTGGAAGATTGGGAGACACACAACGTATTATTCATAGTCAGCAGTGTAAACGACCCAATTCTGTGTTTGTTAGAGGACCCAGCCGATTTGGTGCAGCGCTTGTTAGAGGACCATCTATAATTTCATCAAAATAGCACTCACCCACTATTAGTTTTCTTTGATGTCCCTTATTTTTTACATTTGCAATTATAATGCATCAGTCACAACTAAAATGCCCAATACTAGAGAAGGGGGAAAAAAAAACATGAACTTGTAAGAGAGTTTCTTACCAGCTGACATGTTTCCCACATTAGGATTCCCCCAAGTATTTGAGCCATCTGCAAATAGCATTTGTTAAAATAGGAGAAATCATTTTCTTTATTCTGATTATTGAAGAGTGTCAGTTTACTAGTGGGAATCCCTGCGTCGGGAAAAAAGGATAAACTTCCAGCCTCCCTATCAAGCATGTCGAGAGACGACTAACTGAGAGCTTCCTTTGAAGTCAGAGTTAATCTGTCCTTCAAAGTCAGAGTTATTTTGCTTGAGAGGCAAGGAACCAACAGTCTGCATAAAAATAAGCTACATCTGTAAAATGAATGTGCGTGCAGCACTCAGGTCCTGGAACAAGAATAAAGGCTAGAGGTGGACCAACAACCAGAACCTCTTGCTGCAATCTACAGCCAGTGAATGCTAAGAAGATAATAATTAGTTTAATAACGGTGTAAATTTGGGGCAAAATGCAGGTATCTAGGCACGAGGATAAGTAAAGTAAAAAAGTAAAGGACCCTTTTCCATATGAGCTGTGAATGGTTTTACAGAAAAATTCTTAGAATTCCTTGGACAGCTAAGAAAAGAGACGCAGATGTTTTGAAAGAGGTGAGTGTTGGAACACAAACAGAACAAGAGGGTCATCATTTTATAGCCACGTTATGAGGAGAGGAAAAATGGGCTCTCCTGTAAACTACGGCCGGTAGACAACAGTAGACGGCCAATAAGTCGGAGTTCTGTCTCTTGGCTACAGTGCAATTACGGAGTGGAGAAGGCACGAATCAAAAAACAAATTGAGGTCGTCATGCCTGGCAGAACCCGCGCTGCGACTCAAATTAGCAACCGCCTTCAATTATTGCTTCTTGCGATGCATTACGGAGTGGATTAGAGGGAATAAAACAAGTGACATAATTACTGTGTGTTGGCGATAGACAGCGTGCAGTGCCCTACTGTCATCATATGGTTAGGGGTAGGGTTTGGGTTAGGTTAAGGGTTAGGGGTTGGGTTTAGGGTTAGGGTTGCTACGTTGAGTTTCTGCGAAGACGAGATGCGGTGACACTAACCGTAACGCTAACCCAAACTCTAACACATGATTATAGCAGGGCAGTGCATGCTGTCTATCGCCAACACACAGTAATTGTGTCAATTGTTTCGTTCCCTCCTTCTCCACTCTGTAATTGCACTGTAGCCAAGTGACAGAACGGCTAACCGGCCGTCTACTGTTGTCTACCGGCCGTAGTTGACAGGAGAGCCGAAAAATGGAACATGTTGTGACCACTGGGAAGATTGACAGAGAGACAGAGGAAAACAGCGCCAGACGATTCTTGACAGCCTTCTGTCATGGCATGGAGGGATGTCAACACACGAACTGATATACACGAACTGATGATGCACTGCACACGAAGTTGCAGATATTGGAGTGGCATGATTGCCCAGGCCAGTGGCAAGGCACTTGATGATGATGATATTGACAAATATTATTTTAACGGAGAACCTGTTATGGACATATTAAGTATTTTATTTAGATGGAAAGTAGTTTAGAAACATTATTAAAAATTGAAAGTTCGATCAACATACATCACATCCTACTTTAATTAGTACTACTACTACTACTTACTAACTTAACTTAGTAATGTGTAGTGTAACTTAGTAATGATTTGCGTAACATCATATGCACATAGTTAAACATACAAGTTTACAAATAAAACAATGAAATTACCAATAGACCCAAATCCAGCTCGTTTTTCTTTTCTATCCATGTCGTGGAGTACCTTGTTTGAAATGTTTGGATTCCTGCAACAACCAAGTTTCCTTCTATGTTGTCGTTTATCGACTACAATTACTGACGGCTGCTTGTTTGAGCGGTTCGCAAACTGTTAAATATGTCACAGTGCGTCGCAAAAAGACTCATTGGTTTTTACTTTCAGCAGGCAGATAGATTGACTGGCTTGCACCACTTGCTGGTAAATTGATGTATTACACGTTAGATATTGTGAGGGCCCTTTGGGAGCGAGTGAACAGTGCGGAGGCGCAGATAGATCATTACGGTCTAAGGAGAATGGCGCTGCGAAGAGTTACCAGGAGCTCTGGTCGACGCTTAGCACTCAGGGGAAGGATGAGACGGATATACTAATCAGACGGTTACTGGATCGTTGGAATTGGAACTCTTTGTTTGCTGCTAAAGATGGGGACTGAGCACTTATGGGAGTGTGTCGAGTGCTATGATGTCGATTCTTAATTCAACATCAACATTCTACTTTCAATGTTGAAGGGAGGGGGAACAGGTGGATTTTAAATCAGACTGCAGCTGGTACTATTAGCAAAGTACTCTTTGTTGATTACTGGGGAAGGAAATAAAGCACGCGGGGGAATGTCCCGAGTAAAGGTCCTGTTTTCACTCTTTTAGGCATATAGGGCTTGACCTATATTTTTATAGACAAATCGGCACAATATGGGTGATGTGGTCAGCATCACACCAGCTGCCTTACACTTCCCGGGACTGCACCCGGAATCTACTCAAAACTGGGTCGACCTGGGAGTCAAGGTCATTTTGGAAAAAAGTCTGGCTCCGCCAGGAAGCGAACCCACGACCTTCCGATCCAATGTCCTAAGTGCCTGATGTTATTTTTTTTTTTTTTTTTTTATTCATTCATTTATGTTTACTTGATAATAATAACAAGCTTGGATAGCGACTGACTGCTGTCAAATATCACGCGTATCAGAAAGATACAGTCGTCATTTTTTGGGGGCATGGTGTGAGAGAAAAGAAACAAGTAACATTTGTTACAACTAGAAAGACAGACAGAGAAAGACAACGTTTGAAGATTCTTGATAATTCTTTTGCCTTTTTTCGGTCAAGGCATGGAAGAAAATCAGAACATGAACTAATTCAAAGAGTCTTGGTAAACATCGAGGTCTGCTTTTAGAAGGTAGCAAAGATCATTAACGAACGCATACATTGTGGGTCTCAAATGCACACGTGACATCCAAATAATGGGTCACGCCACTGTCACAACTAAAGTGAAAGGTATTAAGTATTAGTCGAAAGATACAGTGGTTACCAAGATATGCTATAGGACACGGTCTGCATACAATTCATTACACCACAATCCTATTATTGCTGATTGCCTCTCTGATGACACTCAACATATCAGCTGATGCAGACTTTGGTCAAAACATTCAACTGAATCTATCAGCATCTTTTTTTCTCTTTCCTCCACTTTGTTGGACTTGCTAATTTATTCTATGTTAACTGCTCATCTGTTTTTTAATAGTAACCCTACCAGCCAGTGTAGCAGCCTGTTTGCTTCCTCTGACACCTGCATTTCCCAGCATTCCCCCCCCCCCCCCCAAAAAAAAAAACCTGATTATTGTCATGACCAGGTGTTTCCCTGAAGTGGCTGACTGCTCCAAAGCTTGTGTTTGAAAATTCATTTGTGGGGAAAAAAGTATTTTGTGAGGCCCCTACAGATTGTGAAGCTGCAGCTTAGATTGTGCCTAAATCCAGTACTAAGAGTGAAAAACTTATTGAAAATAATTATCAAGTATTTAACAGCATATATCAGTTGACACCCCTGTATGCAATGACAAAAAGAATCTTCTTGTGTTGAACTAATTCAAAGAGTCTTGGTAAACATCGAGGTCTGCTTTTAGAAGGTAGCAAAGATCATTAACGAACGCATACATTGTGGGTCTCAAATGCACACGTGACATCCAAAAAATGGGTCACGCCACTGTCACAACTAAAGTGAAAGGTATTAAGTATTAGTCGAAAGATACAGTGGTTACCAAGATATGCTATAGGACACGGTCTGCATACACCACAATCCTATTATTGCTGATTGGTTCAGAGAATACGGAGCAAACAAAATATATTTAATAGCTTGAATATGGTGACAAGAGTCTTTACCTTTACTTTATTTATGTGTTCTTTTCTTGTATTAAACCTTATGTCATTTCGTAAGGAATTCCGAAGAAAATCCAAAGGTATAGGGGTGTTGTCGGCGTCTGAGGCTTGGGCGTTGCGAACACGCTTTGTATTGCCGAGGTGATGGG
The DNA here is from genome assembly GCA_905116865.2 of Candidula unifasciata. NCBI lineage: Eukaryota > Metazoa > Mollusca > Gastropoda > Stylommatophora > Geomitridae > Candidula > Candidula unifasciata. The sequence goes on from CAJHNH020001335.1 coordinate 78,696, forward strand.
TTCGATCCCAGCTGCGGGCTTTGCCCTTTGCGCTGGTTCCGACAGTGGTATCGAGAAGCCGACCGTCCAGTAGCAATGGCAAACTGCTGGACGTAAATTTGCCTAGAAAACCACAACAGTAAAAAAATGCTGGGGTTAGTTGTGCAACGTCCTGTAAAGGATACGCAACTAACTAATAATAGAGGTGTTGGCTATCCTCCGAATAACGAGCAGTAAAGATGGCCCCTTATTCGGAGGATAGCCGGGGTGTTAGTGTGGGAAATAAACACCGACAAACACAACCCGGGACCTCCTGCACTCGAAGCGGACGCTATGCGTTGAGACCACTCAGCCCCCCCACCCCCTTTTCCAGTGGGAAGTCATGGCGGACAAACGAATTGCTATTGGTACCTCGAAATTTAAAATCTGCGCTGGCTGATGAAGACGAAGCACTTAAGAGAATGTCCAAAGTGCTATGATTCCATTCTGAATAGCCCAATGCACCTGTGTCGAATAAAACGGCGCAACAGGATAGTGATAATGCTCTAACGTCGACCCTCTCGCCTTCAAAAATTCGAGAACCACTTGTGAACTTTCTACTGACCGGCCTTGAACCCACCTGTGTAGATTTCTGCTACAAGAGACTTGAGAGAGAAGCGAAACTACTTTGTCATCGCCGGCTGCACGTCCTCGGTTCTTCTTTAGAGTTGCCCACAGTTTGCTGTTGTTTAATTCAGCAGATAAAAGCATTGTAATACACCATTTTTCAATCATGTCACAGACGAGAGCGTTACATTTCGTCTTTAAAGTTGGAAATAGGAAGGAGACAGTCAAATTTTTCCGCGATGTTCTCGGAATGAAGGTAAATATGTAACGACGCAACAGAGATGTGTTGTGTGGATTCAAATTCAGCATAGACAAATCTAATGGCGACCCCTCTTATGAATTATCTGGCTACTACACCACAACAAAAATAACAACAGTTGCAGTTGAATTAGCAACTCTGGAATGTGGACATACTTTTACATGCTAACTCATCATCTGGTAGCAGGTCCTTTGCAGAACGTCGCTCTCCTCATGGTCTGCCTGAAAGAAACCCACTCTCGCCAGCTCCCGGCTCATTTACTATCACACTCAAGGAGTCACTTATATCCTGTGCCCATCTTTGTGTTGGTCGGCCTCTGCCCCTCCTTCCTGGTACCTTGCCTTTTGCTATAATTTTTTTCCAATCCGTCGTGGCGCTTCCGAGACAGGATGCTGTTTATTATCCAATCTTCCTTGATGTTCAGGTCTTTCAAGATGTCAGTATTTCTCCTCTACACGTTACTACTTGTAACAAAATTCTCTGGTGTGAATTAAAGAGGTAAAGGGAGGCTGGGGTGTTCCGAAGATCTCAAAAGTTAGGCCTAAAGTAGCCTAGTTTCTAGTAGTTCGCCAGGTCAGACAGGCCAGAGCATATAAATGAGACAGACACAAATCTGCTGCTTTGTAAGTAGACTGGCAACAGTCTAAGACTAGGAAAAGCTAACCTATAAACATGCTTATCCAAATTTGATGAACTAAGTCATAAACTTCATCAGACAGTGCAATGTAAGTAACTTCATAATGACTTGTACACAGTCACCGTATAGTTTCAGTGTATGGTTGGTTACACCTATGCTCAGCTGTGGCACTACATGGACCTGAAACATAAAAACTTCTGACAGAAAATCAGATTGAAGGAACTTGAAAGCTTTGAGACATAAATTAACTCTTTGAGTCCCAAGAAACGCATCATATGTTCATAGGTTCCCACTTAGAAGCCCAATGAACGCATGATGTGCTGATTTTATTACTTTCTTTACTACCCCCTTCGCCTGTGATGCTAAACCCCCTGGGACTCAAAGAGTTAATGTTACATACCTGATGCAGAACGTTGGTTACACAGAAAGTGAATGAAATAAGTGAATTCTTCAAGGTACTCTTTTGTGGGTTCTAGAGTCCCATTTTTGGGGTAGAATAGACCCTCTGCCCTTAATCAGAAGCAGGTCGTAACATGTGTTTAACCAAGGGTTTGCTAAAAAGCACAGATATCACAGCCTAGCTGTAAACATAACACAATGAGCCAACCACTTTTTTAAAGGCTGTTGCAGAAGCTGAAGAAGATTTGATACTACATTTCTTCATTCTAAATATTTTATACAAAACGTATCCTCAGTTTCTCCGTCATGAAAAGTTTGAAGAAGGCTGCAAAGCTGCGTGCAATGGGTGAGTCATGATAAAACCGTGTTTGTTTGCTTTAGGATTTCAAATCTTGAATGTTAAATTAAGAATCAGCATCACAGCACTCAGGACACCCCATAAGCGCTCCGTCCCCATCTTCAGCAGCAAGCGAAGAGTTAAAATTCTGATGGTACCAGTAACTGTCTGATTGTGTATCCTTCTCCCCTTTCCCCTGAGTGTCAAGCGTCAGCCAGATCCCCTAGTAACTCCTCACAGCGCCATTTTCCTCAGACTGTAATGATCTCTGCCTCGCTTTAGAATTTCAGACCTACAGGAACACTCCATAATATGAAAATAAACACTACGCAGACAGAGACAATGATGATAGGAAGACATAAAGACAATTTAGAAATTAAATTAAAAAACAACACCCTGAGACAAACAGAGGAATTTAAGTATTTGGGAGCAATTTTTACTTCAGACGGAAAACTGGACAGAGAAATTAGCTCCAGATGTGCCAAAGCTAATCAAGTAATGGGTCAACTATCTCCCCTGTTGACACACAAGCATATACCTCAGAGTACTAAAGTGAATCTTATCAGAACTATTTTTTGGCCAATACTATGCTATCAGTGCCAAACGTGGACACTTACATCCTCCAATGAACGTAAAATTGTGACAACAGAGATGAAATGCCTTAGAAGAGCTGCAGGAGTTTCAAGGAAAGACAGAATACAAAATCATGAAATCAGACGAATGCTAGGAATAAAGCCAGTCTTACAGGTCATCAAAGAACAACAAATGAAATGGTTTGGACACCTAACAAGAATGCCCTATCTGCCACAGCGAGCCACACTAAAACGTTACAACGGGTATAAAGCGAGTGGAAGACCTCGGAAAAGATGGAGTGATGGCATTAAGAACAGCCTTACAGAAATGAACATCAGTCTTAATAGTGTTCTTGACAGAGCTCATCAACGAACATTACATCTCCCCCCGACACTTCGATGAGGTACAAGGTGGAAGAGAAGAAGAAGAAGAAGAAGAAGGAGGAACACTCCACTCGTACTGGAAAAATGAGACATTCAGAAGAGGAAGACCTTAAATCGGTGAATGCTGAACTAGGTATGATCTAAACAATAATCAGCTTAGTATATTATTCTCTTGATTTATTCATTCTTCCACTCCTATCTTTAGTAAAAGCAGCAGTCTATGATCTATATAAGTGCTGTACAGTTTCTGAGGGTAGAAAGTTGACAGCACTAGCGCCATGTGGCCTTAAATCACCAGGTTCAGGATTCCTTGTCTACACTGCCCTAACAATCGGTAAATACAGACAGTGATCAGGTTTTCATTTTCCCCCACAATCACAGTGTGTGTATGCAGCTGGTTCTCAATCCGCCAAAGGCTGTCAATACCATCATCATCATCATAAACTACTTCTGCCGTTAAGCGTTGTGGGGAGGAATAATTTGCGATCCAGTGCACGTTGGCTGCTACTGGCTATTGTCATGCCGTGAAAGCAAAGAGTGTCTTTAATGTTGTCGATCTATATTTTCCGTGGCTATCCTCTTGCTCTTGTAGCTGATCTTCTGAGATATAGTGCTTGTGATGTTATTTGATCTTGCTGCATTCTAACGAGATGGCCAAACCACTTGATCTGCTGTTTCTCGATGAATCTAGTACAAGGTGTCGTTCCCACAATTTGCCTGATAGTTTCATTATTCACTCGATCTCGTATGGTTAGGTTGGCTGCTTTTCTCAGGCACCTCATCTCGCAGGTGGTGATTTTGCGTATATGGGCTTTAGATAGTGTCCATGTTTGGCATTGGTAGCTTAATGTTGGAATGAATATGCTATAAATAATCTGTCTCTTTGCACCCATAGTTATGCTTGGATGTCTTAATAATGGTGACAATACTGTGAATACCTCTACCTCCATTCTCAAATTAGATGTTGTGATATTGTATGCCTGGCTTTGCTGCACTGAGGGTCGTCCATGGTGCATATGATAGAAGCTATGTAAGTAAATGAAGCTTTTCATGTGACTGGCACACTGGGGAAATGATACCAGACTCAGTAGATCCGTCAGCACTGGATGTATGATGTGGTCAACATTACGCTGGCCACCTTTGCCTCCCGGGATATTTTTCCTGGTATCCATTTTAGGCTGGGCTGGCTCAGGTCAATCTTCAGATGTCTTAATGTGTATTTGAACTTATGGCCTCCAAATGGTGAGCAAGGATGCCATCCACTTTGTTATCATAACTCCTAGTTTTACTTGTACTTTTGTATGTTTTTTTGACACAAAAATTACATACAAGTGCAAGTGAAATTGTGAGTTGTGGTAACTAACATACAATTACACAAATGTACAAGCAAAACCAGCATTCTTACTCTGTTTCATCTTAGAATGTGCCTAATCTTTGTCTTACACCTGTTGATACTAGTTTGTTGTCCAGATGCATACACTGTGCTCATGGAGAAAGTTGAACCAAGGACAGATTGTGTCACAAGATGGGAGTAAAATCAAAGTCTTTAAAGATAGCAGGTGTATGTACTGTAACTCAGCTAAAGAAACATCTTTTCTGTTATACATTTGACCAGTGAGATTAATCTTGTTCAACAGGCCATATGATGGTAAATGGAGCAAGACCATGGTTGGGTATGGACCTGAAGATTCACATTTTGTAATTGAGCTTACTTACAACTATGGCATTGGAAGTTACAAGCTGGGTAATGATTTTCTGGTGAGTTTTATCTGTAAAGTTACAAGCTGGGCAGTGATTTTCTGGTGGGTTTTATCTGTAAAGTTACAAGCTGGGTAATGATTTTCTGGTGGGTTTTATCTGTAAAGTTACAAACTGGGTAATGATTTTCTGGTGAGTTTTATCTGTAAAGTTACAAGCTGGGTAATGATTTTCTGGTGGGTTTTATCTGTAAAGTTACAAGCTGGGTAATGATTTTCTGGTGGGTTTTATCTGTAAAGTTACAAGCTGGGTAATGATTTTCTGGTGAGTTTTATCTGTAAAGTTACAAGCTGGGTAATGATTTTCTGGTGGGTTTTATCTGTAAAGTTACAAGCTGGGCAGTGAGTTTCTTGTGAGTTTTATCTGTAAAGTTACAAGCTGGGCAGTGATTTTCTGGTGGGTTTTATCTGTAAAGTTACAAGCTGGGCAGTGATTTTCTGGTGGGTTTTATCTGTAAAGTTACAAGCTGGGTAATGATTTTCTGGTGGGTTTTATCTGTAAAGTTACAGTCTGGGCAATGGTTTTCTGTGAGGCTCATCTATAGAGGAGATTGATGGCACAGTTTCTGGCATACTTTCCTGATTGTTTGTTGTTAGGCTCCATTTTGAGGTACGGATGTTAAAAATAAAAATAAAAAAAAATAAAAATAATTTAACAACCATACCAGGTTGGCTGAGCCTAAAATAAAAATAAAAAGTGACTGTTTTCCTGCTTTTTTTTTTTTTTTTGCATTGAGCATATTGTGGGCTAGACATATTTTTGTATAGACCAATTTCCCCATATGGGTTCCAGGGCCCTATTATAGGGAAAACAAGAATAGACCCACTGCTTACCTAAAAGCATGTTGTAATTGGGAGCTTCCTTAGAAGGCAGAGTGCATGTGCCTGAGAGGCATGGAACCAGCAGTCTGCATACAAATGAGTCAGGTCTGTAAAATGGATGCACATGCAACACTCAAGTTTTGGAACAGGACTGCAGTCCAGAAGTGGACAAACAACCAGAAGAAGAAGAGTATATTTAGACCAATTGACAAGATATGGGTGATGTGGTTACCAGTAGCCTGGATGTCTTTACTTCCCAGAACATCACCTAGCACTCATTTTAGACAGGGTTGGCCGGGCAACCAAGATCTTTGTCTTTTTTAGCATTTACTGGTTGTAAACTCTGACGGAAAGTTCTGGTTGTTTGTCCACTTCTGGACTTAAGCCTTGTTCCAGAACTTGAGTTTTGCTTTCACATCCATTTTACCTATGTGCCTTGTGCAGTCTGTTTGTTCCGTGTCGTTCAGGCAGATGTACTCAGTAATCAGAAGAAAATGTTATAATTAGTAGCCTTTTATGACATGCTTGTTAGGGAGGCACTGGGTCTGTTCTTTTTTTTTAGCCCCACTACAAAGTCCCGGAACCCACAAGAGGAGGAACCGAGGTCAATTTTGAAGAAAAACATCTGGGCTGTTGGCTACATCAGCCTATTGGCGCCTACTCTTCTGTGTTGACTATTTTACATAGTTGTGTTCCTGGAACTCACTGAAACAAGACTGTTTCATCAAGCAGTCAAAAGAAAAAATACCTTTTGGAAGAATTGCTGTGATATGGCTGGGAGAATCACTGCTCATTGCTTGAAAATCATTCTCTCAGTTAATTCTGTAGTCATTGTAGATAATCTCACCGTGTCGGTCCAGAGGACCCTTTTGGAGACCATGTCTGCCCAGACGCCCCTTTTAGAGACCGTGTAGGCCCAGAGGACCCTTTTGGAGACTGTGTCGACCCAGGGACCATTTTGGAGACCGTGTCGGCGCAGGGACCCTTTTGGAGAGGGGGTAGACCCACTTACTCCTAACAAGCATGACATCAAAGGTAAATAAATTACAAGATTGCCGAAATCAGATGTGTGATGGACCAAAAGACACAGATACTCCAGCCTAGCTGTAAACCACTGCACAGTTGTCCACTAGCCCTTTTGAGGGTGAACACAGAAGAATAATTGCATACAACTAATGAAGCCAAGTCAGTGTATCAATATTTCAGTGTATCAATATTTCAGTGTATCAATATTTCAGTGTATCAATATTTCAGTGTATCAATATTTCAGTGTATCAATATTTCAGTGTATCAATATTTCAGTGTATCAATATTTCAGTGTATCAATATTTCAGTGTATCTGTTTTCTTCATCCCCAGGGCATCACCATTCACTCCAACACCATCGTGGATAGAGCACAACAGTGTGGTTACCCCTTCACCACGGAGAAAGATGTTAGTATCTTAACCTCACCTGATGGCTACAAGTTTAACATTATCAACAAGGCTGCACAAGGAGGTGATGTATTTTTTAAAATAACAACTATATTTCTTCTTTCTAATTCTCTCTTTTCCTGTTTTGGATGTCAAGGGAGATATAAGGTTCAGCATCTTGGTCGTGCGGCCCACCTTTGCTGTAGACACATCCTGCTGTTGTCAGGTTTCTTTGATGTTATCTTTATGCCTTTTTCTTAGTCTACTTTGTGCTGTGTACACTCTTCCTTTTTTGGTATGGTAAAGCGTCACAGTTCATTCACTCTACATGGACAAACCATTTTATTTTTGCTGTCTTTGTAGATGTAACAGTTGAAAAAAATAAAAAATTATGAAGTATCCCCTGTGACACCATAAGGTAAATTTGTTGCAGTTTGTCTGAGTAATTTCAGGTCAGAAGGAGAGCTCTTAATATCTTTGTCATTGTCTTTGTAATTTCAGGGCAGACAGAGAGCTCTTAATATTTTTGTCATTTGAGGTCCCACCCAAAGAAAGTCAGTTTTCTGGCTTCTATGGGTTTTGGTTGACGTGATGTTTTTTGACTGTGCTTCCTATATGAAAACTTTGGTACTGGCCACAAATCTCCCCCCCCCCCCCCCCCCCCGCACCCCCAAGAAAAAAATGTAAGTGTAAAAAATAGATTTAAAAAACTGCTGACAGGCATTGCAAATCTGAGCTGGCATCTTCTGCTGCAGGCTTTGTTCCAAACATCTTGGTGTTACCTTTCCTCTGTAGTTAAAGCAGGTTGAGCGAGGGATCGTGGTGTGTGTAGAGGAGGAATTTCATCTCTGGCCTTTCTTGGTATCATCATGGCCTGTGATTCCCATGTCTCATTATAGCATAGTGGAATACCATAGTCTGGAAAGGTGCCAGCCAAGCCTGAAGTACAAAATTGAATTAGGGACAATCCTGAAGTACAAAATTGAATCAGTGACAATCCTGAAGTACACAATTTAATCAAGGACAATCCTGAAGTACAAAATTGAATCCGAGACAATCCTGAAGTGCAAAATTTAATCAGGGACAATCCTGAAGTACAAAATTGAATCAGGGACAATCATGAAGTACAAAATTGAATCAAGGACAATCCTGAAGTACAAAATTGGATCAGGGACAATCCTGAAGTACAAAATTGAATCAAGGACAATCCTGAAGTACAAAAGTGACAGCCCACATTCTATCAGAGTATGTTGTGACATCAGGAAAATTTAAGGTCAAGGAAGGCAGAGGAAGACCAGAAGAGCAAACGTTGCATAGTTTGATATCATTGACAATGAAGAACATCATCATCATCATGTGCCCTGCCAACTGGCCTAGGTGCTCATGCGTCTCCACAGATCACGATCCCTGGTTGACTGGAGCAGCACTCTTGATGATATCCCTCCATACCATCGTTTTAGCCTCTCCAGCATCATCTCTCTTGGTCTGCCTCTACCCCTTTTTTCTCTGATCTTTCCAGTTGTCACGATGTTCTCAAATGTCTCTCTTCTCATTATGTGGCCAAAGAACAGTGTTTGTCTTTTTCTTATTGTTGTATATAGAGATCTACTTTCATTAGCCTCTTTCAAGTAATCATTGTTAGTTACTCTTGCCGTCCAAGGTATCCGTAACATTCGTCTCAGAAACCACATCTCTGTTGCTTCCAAATTTTTCTTAATTTGTTCAATGACATTCCAAGATTCGCTGCCATACAGCAGAACAAGTTCTATGTAACATTTTAGCACCCTCTTTCTGACATTAAATGAGAGCGATTTATTGCATAAGATATTTTTTTCTTTTTCTGAAATGCAGCTTTCGCTTGACGTATTCTGCTTTTAATCTGTGTTACACATTTTCCATCTGATGATATGATTGTTCCCAGATATTTAAATTTATTGACTTGATCTAGTCTTTTTCCTTCAACTGAGGAATCATATGAAGGACATATGTAAGTAAAGTAAAGATCCCTTTTCACGCCTTTAGGCGCATTGGGCAAATGAGAAAAGCACCCATATTTTTAGAGACCAATCGGCACTCGGTGGGTAATGTGATCAGCATTACGCCGGCCGTCTTTACTTTCCCAGGACAGCCCATCCTGGTACCCAATTAAGGCTGGGTCGACCTGCAACGTCCCATACTACGATAAAAATCCATGCAGCCCGCAGTGGGTTTCAATCGCGGTACGTTGGATTACAAGTCGGACTCGCAACGCCTTAGCCACGGTCGCCGCAAGGACATATGTATTAAAAATAATTTGCAGTTCGGGATAAACATGGTGAGGAGCTTCATAGCATGGGCTATAAGAAGAAAGTATCTCTCTGCTGAGTTTATATGTCACCTTATTTTTCTTTGTCAACAGATCCAGTCAAACAGATTTCATTAGCTTCCTCGAACCTGACACAATCAGTGGGTGAGTCTCAGCCGAAACTGTGTTTGTTTTTCTGTTGTATAAATGCACTTTCTTACAACAGAACAGGTAAAAACCCACATAACAAATAGGCCTCCATTGTAGCCTCTTTAAGCCACAACACACAAAACATTTCATAAGCCAGCTTCTGTGGCATTTGTCTGACGACATTTGATAATCCTCAGTATTAGCTTATATGGCATTTGTGTGGTATGCACCCTTTCTCTTCTTATTAGCATTTACCAGTAGTAAACTCTGGTAGACAATTGTGGTTGTTCACCGACTTCTGGAATTTGAACTTGTTCCAGAACTTAAGTGTTGCAGGCATATCTGTTTTAGAGATCTGTGCGTAAAATAAAACTGACTTGTAACTTTTGTATGAACTATAAGTTTTGCATAAATTCTGAATCCCCCAAACTCACCTGTAACTTTTCCATGAACTCTGAACCACCCAAACTCACCTGTAACTTCTGCTTGAACTATGAACCACCTAACCTCACCTGTAACTTTTGCATGAACTGTGAACCACCCAGACTCACTTGTAACTTTTGAATTAACTATGAACCATCCAAACTCGGCTGCATCTTTTGCATTAACTATGAACCACTAAAACTCAGTTTTGACTTTTGCATAAACTGTGAATTCTCTGAACAGATTACTGGAGCCGACTTTGTGGAATGACCATCTACAATCAAGATGCGAAATCAGCCATTCTCGGCTACGATGAGAACCAGGTACAGTTTTCTTGATAATCACATTTCTTTCCAGGAAAGTTAACTTTTTCTTCTCCTTTTCCCCCTCATTCTTCTTCTCTTCCTCTGTCTCTTTTTCTTCTCCTCCTCCTCCTTTTTTTTTCTTCTGCTGCTGCTGCCGCCGCCGCCACAGCAGTTGCTGCACGGCAGCGAATTTTGAAATGTCATTGAATAAATTAAGAAGAATTTGGAAGCAACAGAGATGGGGTTTCTGAGACAAATTGTTACGAATACATTGGACGGCCAGATTAACCAACAACGATTGTTTGAAAGAAGCTAATGAAAGTAGATCTATATGTACAACAGTAAGAAAGAGACAAACACTGTTCTTTGGCCATGTAATGAAAAGAGAGGCATTAGAAAACATCGTGACTACTGGAAAGATCATTAGAAAGAGGGATAGAGGCAGACCAAGAGAGATGATGCTGGAGGGGCTGAAATGATGGCATGGAGGATCATCATCCTCAAGAGAGCTGTTCCAGGCAACCAGGGATCGTGATCTGTGGAGATGCATTAGCGTCAACACCAACTGGCAGGGCACATGTTGATGATGAGTTTTTCATTTGATGATCAACACAGAAATATCGTTTGGTGCCTAAATGTCTTGGTGCATTTAGTTTGTGTTTATCAGCTGTCTATGTTTAGAGAAGAAATAAACAGAGTATTATTTTCTTGACTTCCAGTGCAAGCTAGAGTTGGTTGATATAGGGCAGAAGGTGGATCATGCTACAGCGTTTGGGAGAGTTGCATTTGCTTGTCCTGGTGCAGAAGTAAGTAGCTATGTATGATAGTAGAACTGATTCCAGTGTGTCTCTTCAATCACCATATTATTTTTATTGACTTAGCTATCTGATGATATGGCAGGGAACAACCACCACTTTATATTATACTCATATGTGTGTGTGTGTGTGTGTGTGTGTGTGTGTGTGTGTGTGTGTGTGTGTGTGTGTGTGTGTGTGTGTGTGTGTGTGTGTGTGTGTATATATATATATAATATAATATACGGCCGGCTCGCTAGCGTATTTGGCTAAACCTGACTTCGCGGTGACCAGGTGACGTACTCCTTGTGGTCCGGATTCACGCCTGGAGGTAGGCAGAAAAGCCACATTTCTCCCAGATTTATGGTATTTATCATGGAATCAAGGCCGAAGGGTTGCGATATTCATAGTACCAAGCCAAAGGATTAAGAAGAACTCATGGTTTCTGGATATAAAAAAACAACAAATATATATATATAAAATCATTTATAGCAACTGGTTTCTACATGCCTGTCCTCATTTAGTACTCATTTTCAACAGGCGGTTCATTGTCTCTTCTCTAGAAAACAGCACATTCTGTATGTCTGCCTTGTCCATACATCTTCCTCCATAAATTACTACCCACACACATGGACAGTATTTCAGCTCTTTCATAACATTCAATACCAAGTGAGCACCACTGGTGTCTGTACTCTGACTGACCATTTGACAAGTCTCTCATTCTAGCTGACCATCTTAACTAGAGGCTTGGGGGGGGGGGGGGGGTAAGGCTTACATTAAAAGCATTCTGCACTAGGGATTATTTTAAGGTATGTGTTATATTCTAATCCCAACTCAGACAATTTGTCTTGCGCTGGTTTCGACAGTGGTACAGAGAGATAACAATTCAGGAAGCAATGGCAAACTAGTGAACATAAAATTTGCCTAGAAAAAACACAACAGCCAAAAAATGCTAGGGTTGGTTCTGAGATGTCCTGTAAAGAATATGCAACTAACCTTTTAAAACCTTTTTTCTGGGGCACAGAGTAGTATATGCATTTTTTGGCTTGGACAAAACAAAAAGAAGAAGAAAATATGTTATAAAACAGCCTTGTTTTCATGTCATCAGTCAACCTGAGGTGATGGTACTATGTCCATATTTTCTGTTTATTGCCCTCCTTGAAGTAGAGAACCTTGACTGTGGTTTGCTTCACTATTTCATCCACAGTTACCAAGTCTGGAAGAAAAGATGAGGTCAGAAAACCAGACAATACTGACTCCACTGGTTAGCCTTGATACGCCTGGGAAAGCCACGGTTCAGGTTGTCATCCTAGCAGATCCTGTAAGTAGTTACATTATTTGGTCGGCCATCATTCTCATTGTCAGCGTCAACTTTTGATGGTGTATCAGGAACATAGGGTCACTACTGCAGTTGGTTCCATTTTTCAGCTACTAGATGTAAGTTTGGATTTTATGACCTTAATGTATCATAAAGGGAAGACAGATGTGATCATAGAGGGAAGACCCTGATATACTCAGTGAGGGAAGATCCTGATGTAATCATAGTGGGAAGACTCTGTTGGAATCATAGAGGGAAGATCCTGATTTAATCATAGAGGGAAGATCCTGATGTAGTCATAGAGGGAAGACCCTGATGTAATCATAGAGAGGAGACCCTGATGTACTCAATGAGGGAAGATCCTGATGTATTTATAGAGGGAAGATCCTGATGTAATCATAGAGGGACGACTGATGTAATCATAGAGGAAAGATCCTGATGTAGTCATAGAGGGAAGACTGATGTAATCATAGGGGAAAGAACCTGATGTGCTCAATGAGGGAAGATCCTGATGTAATCATAGAGGGAAGACCTTGATGTAATCATAGAGGGGAGACCCTGATGTACTCAGTGAGGGAAGATCCTGATGTAATCATAGTGGGAAGACTCTGATGGAATCATAGAGGGAAGATCCTGATGTAGTCATAGAGGGAAGACTGATGTAATCATATGGGGAAGACCCTGATGTACTCAATGAGGAAAGATCCTGATGTATTTATAGAGGGAAGATCCTGATATAGTCCTAGAGGGAAGACTCTGGTGTAATCATAGAGGGAAGACTCTGATGTGATCATAGAGGGAAGACTGATGTAATCATATGGGGAAGACCCTGATGTATTTATAGAGAGAAGACCCTGATGTACTCAATGAGGAAAGATCCTGATGTAATCATAGAGGGAAGACCCTGATGTAATCATAGAGAGGAGACCCTGATGTACTCAATGAGGGAAGATCCTGATGTATTTATAGAGGGAAGATCCTGATGTAATCATAGAGGGAAGACTGGTGTAATCATAGAGGAAAGATCCTGATGTATTTATAGAGGGAGCATCCTGATGTATTTATAGAGGGAACATCCTGGTGTGTTTATAGAGGGAAGATCATGATGTAGTCATAGAGAGGAGACCCTGATGTACTCAATGAGGGAAGACCCTGATGTATTTATAGAGTGAAGATCCTGATGTAATCATAGAGGGAAGACTGGTGTAATCATAGAGGAAAGATCCTGATATATTTATAGAGGGAACATCCTGATGTATTTGTAGAGGGAGCATCCTGATGTTTTTATAGAGGGAACATCCTGGTGTGTTTATAGAGGGAAGATCCTGATGTAATTATAGAGGAAAGATCCTGATGTAGTCATAGAGGGAAGATTCTGAATTAGTAATAATACAATGCCCTGAAGTAATGAAGGAAGATGCGTTGGTGCTTTTTTAATATCCTACCCCAAATGGGAAATCCACAGGTCACGGGACAGTCTAATATTTCAGAGGATGGTAGATAGTCTGCATGCAATCATGGAACATAGACTGCATGTAGTCGTGGGACCTATGCTGCACTCTCTCATGGGACACAGGTGGGTTGGGGTTAGAGCCAGTTCAAGATGTTTTGGGGGTCGTTAAAAGCATCAGGAAGCTGGAAAACCCAGTCTTACCACACTCTAAAACTGGACTCTCCTGTGATGTCATCTGGGGTAGGATATTATGAAAGAACTTTATGCTTTAGTCATAAGAGAAGACCTCGATTTGAAATTAATCTATGTGGTAGCATTACACCCTGTTACATTAATCTGTGTAGGACAATTACATTCTGGTTACCTACATCTGTATGGTACCACTACATCATGGTTACATAATCTGTGTAAGACAGTTACATTCTGGTTATTACCTACATCTGTATGGTACCATTTTATCAGTTACCTACATCTGTAAGTTGCATTACATCTAGGTTATGTAATCTATGTAGGGCAGTTGTATTCTGGTTACCTACATCTGCATGATGCCATTAAATCCTGGTTACATATCGATGTAGAACCATTACATTCTGGCTAGTTACATTGACCGTTCTGACTGTTACTTCCTGGTGGCATAAGTTTACATTCATTCATTCATTCAGTAGCATGTCCCTCGCGGAACCTTGCTGCCATAACAACCCTCCGGAAAACCTTCCTATCCTGAGCAAGATGTCCTGCGTCTGATACACCCATCTGGAGATCATCTGCCACATCCTGCACCCATCTTCTCCTTGGCCTTCCTCTTCCTCTCTTCCCAGGCATATACCCCTCCATTATTGTTCTCTCTAGACTTCCATGACGTTTCAAGTGACCAAAATATTTCAATTTTCTTTGTTTTATTGTCTTTACTAGCCAACCCTCTTCAATATTCAGCTCTTGAAGTATGGATGCATTTGTTCTTTTCTTTACCCAAGATATTCTTAGAACCTGTCTGTAACATTTATATTCAAATGCATTTATGCGCTGTTCCGCTTGTTTAGTAAGTGTCCAGGTCTCACAGGCGTATGTTGCAATGGGAAAGATGCATGCTCTTAAAAATCTGACCTTTGTAATTCTATCTGTACAATTCCATAATTTATTCAGTTGTTTTAGTCTTTGAAGAGCAATTGATAGTCGCCGTTTAATTTCTTTCATTGTGTCACCATTGTTGGTAACCAGTGACCTAAGATATTCGAAATTTTCCACCACTTCCAATCTTTCCTCATTAACATATATTTCCTTCTCCATGGCAGTTTTGTTTGTATGCATTATCTTTGTTTTTGCTATGTTAAGAAAGTTATGATTTTCACTATTTCTTTGGAGTGAGGTTAATAAGTTTTCTAAACCATTTTGTGATGTTGATAGTAATACTGTATCATCAGCATAAGGAATTTCTGGTATTTCATGACCACCGATGTTTAGGGCATCATATTGTTCCTTGTTTATATCATCTCTTACATTTCTCATTATATTTTCGGCATACAGGTTGAACAAATACGGTGACAGCACACATCCCTGACGGACTCCTTGCTAGTTTACATAGTTGTATTAAATCCTGGTTGATGTGTTTATCTTGACCATTTCATGAGATATATAATCAGTTTGCTGTTCTCAGGATGGACATGAGATCTGTTTTGTTGGAGCTGAAGCATTTAAAGAGCTTTCTCAAGTTGATCCAGCAGCCGATGATTTGCTACAGAAGGTAAAAGTGTTTGGTAATTGTGGCTATTCTCCTGATATGAAAAGTTGACCCATCACCCATTAAGTGTCAATTGGTCTGTAAAATATAGATCTAGCCCTATATGCCCAGTGTGCCAGAAGGTATGGGAAAAAAAGGATCCATTTTCCCCCCATTTTGAGACATCACTTACTGTTCCACAAAAGCAACTTTGAAGATCATTTATATTTTATAAACTTTCTTAAGAGTGGTAAAGGAACAGGTCTAACTGTGGAAGTGATTTCTGGGTAGACAGGAGATTAATTAGAAATTACTTGGAAGCTGCAGAAAATGTGGTTCTCTACAAAAGAGACATTCAGCACTGATACCTGTTAATGAATTTTTATTATTAAATAGTCATTATTTATTATTACTTGCAGTCACTTGCTAAAACATAAGGGCCAGTCACAGAGTTGAATGGAGGTGAGTGATATTTGCAGCAAGTGGGTTCTGGGGCTTATTGTGGGGAAAACAAGAACAGACCCACTGCCTCCCCAGCTTTCTTTGAAGTCAGAGTGCAGCTGCCTGAGAGGCAAGGAACCAGCGGTCTGCATACAAATAAGTCAGATCTCTAAAATAGATGTATATGCAACACTTAGGTTCTGGAACAAGACCAAAGTCCAGAAGTGAACAAACAACCAGAACTTTCTAGAGTTTACAGCCAGTGAACGTGAAGAAGAAGAAGAATTGATGAGTGAATCAAGAATTGATGTGATTGCACTAGGGATATTCTCACACATACTCCACCCCCTTCTTCAGTAGCCAGTAAAGAGTTGAGGTGCTAATAATAGTGTCATTTAAAAAGAAGAAATGTATTATTATTGAACAGTATTTGTCCCTAATAGGTTCAGGGGGCATAATTTAGGGGAGAATATAATAGACTCGCTGCCCCTTAGAAGTATGTTGTAAGAAGCAACTAATTAGGAGTTAGCTGAAGTCAGATGTTTTTGGCACCAGACAAAAGTCAGTGAAATTCATACTAGAGACAACATTGTAGATACAGATAGTCTATTTCAAGTGAACAAAAGAAGAAAGGAAGAAGAAGAAGAAGAAGCAGGCACCGGAAACAGCTAACCCAGTTAACAAATGCCCGCAGAAGTCAGATGTGTTGGCCAAAAGGCGCTGATATCGCAGCCATGCTGTAAACGGGCACGGGCAATTACAGCTTCGGATGAACGGAGAGGAAGATGTTTTAGGCTAAAAAAAAAAAAAAAACCACACAGCTATCACAGTCAAGCTGTAAACTGCAGCACAACATGTCAACCACTTTAAGGGTGAATGTAGAAGACAAAGAATAGGGTATTGCTGCTTCTGTTCATCATGTGTACACTTAGTTTCACTGTTACATCTGTACATATTTATATTTCTTATTTTCCAGGCAATTGATGCGGACAAGAGTGACGAATGGTTTGCAAAGAAAGGTAAATCAAAAGAGTCAGCCTAAGAGAATGGTTCTGTTGTTACATTTATCAAGTTATGTAATCATTAATGTTATTTCTGAACTGTGTAAGAAAGGGTATGATTTCTACTTTGTATTTAGAATGGATTATACTCATCATCATCATCCACTGGTAAGGGTGATCATGCTTCTCCACAACTTCCATTATCTAGCATATGCATCAGTTCAACATCGTCTTATGCTGTGGCAAAAGTATGGGCGGTTGTGGTTCATCTTATGAGAAAAACTTAAGTTAAATGAAATCCTTAAAATTAAAAGTGATAGAAATTATAATAAACATGCCATTGTTTTGTAACATGTCAGCATTTTTGTTAAGGATGTCAAGAATGGTAAGCAGGGACATCACAATACAGATGAACATGGCGAAGTCATAATGACAGTTTAAAGATGCCCCCACCCACCCCCTACTTTTTTAGATGCACCAAAGAGGATCATTGAATATAGGTCAAGAATGGTGATGCATGCCTGTCAGTTCAACAAGTGTATGAGTGGATTAGGCAGTTTCAGAAAGTTGTAACTTCTGTGTGCCTGACCCTTTTTTTTTTAAAGACAGCATTTAGTCAGCAATGCTGTAATGACAGCTCTTTGGTGCGTACAGAGTACTTTTAGATACTTTATGGTGATAGCCGAGACCTTTGGTTTTGTTTTGTTTGCTTTGTTTTAAGAACTGAAAAGCCCTAAAGACAAGACAAGACACCACAGGCTGTAAAAAAAAAAAATTTATGAATAGATTGACTAATTTAGCATTGGTGAGGGAAGCCATTGAGATTAAATATGTTGGCAATGGTATCTACAAATACAGTGAAATACATTCCCTCTCAAAACTCATGTTAGAAACATTTGCAAACAGTTGATATTGATTTTACAAATAAACAATGGACATTGTTTTGCTGCCTTTGTTATAATTGTTATTTATATTGTGATTTGTGTTTCTTTGTTTTGTTATGTTACATTTTTTTTTACTTTGTTATAATTGTGATGTTATGTTGATGTTTTATTATTACTTTGTTATAATTGGGATATTATATTGATATTTTGTTACTTTTGTTACAGTTGTCATGTTATATTGATATTTTGTTACTTTGTTATAATTGTGATGTTAAGTTGATGTTTTACTTTGTTATAATTGTGATATTATATTGATATTTTGTTACTTTTGTTACAGTTTTCATGTTATTTTGATATTTAGTCTTAGTTGAGGTTTCAACATCACTGCAATCGAGTTTTCCCCATACTTGCTCTGTTCCTGTGCCAGTGCAAATCAAATGAAATGTACCTCACTGTTGCATTTGAAGAACGGGGGAAAAAAACAACTAGTCCAGGAACAATCCAGAAATATGCACATGCAGTAAATGTATATTTCAGTTGCCAGAGGCTCCAAAGCCAACAATGGCCACCAGAAATGTAGTCGGGAACAATCAGTTGGTTACCATACATACGTAGAATTATTACATAAGATACTTCACCAGCTCACATGAAAACTGGCTACTAGCCATATTGAATATCATGACACAACCGCTGCACAAATGAAAGGCATTCCACAGGAAAAACACAGGTCACAGGGCTGCAACCAAGCACTAAACTCAGTAGCGCAGGCAGCGAAACGGTAGACTACTGTCCTTATGTGGAAACTGCATTAGCAAACTGCTGTTAAAACAACTTTGAAGGTAAAAAGTCAGCCATGCATTTCCTCCATTTTTGCCGGAAGTATATTGAAATTTGTGTTACTTTATTATAATGTGATGTTACATTGATGTTTTTGTTAATTTGTTATTACTGTGATGCAGAGAGAAGTTGGATGTAGCTTGTAGTAATATCATATAGCGTAACATATGTAGCAGCAGAAGACGAAAATATTTAGAGACTCATCATCTTTGTATATGATGTTTATATTATGCAGATTTTTAATCTCTGTGTTGTCCTTTCTCTGTGCTTTCTGGAAGTTGCTAATGGACTATCATAATGACCTGTGGTGGTGATTTTAGCTCCCCCTTCAAGGCTAAGATATTACTCTTTCAGCCCTAGGGGGTTTTCGCAAATGCCCATGGTAATTAACTCTTTGAGTCCCAAAGAACGCATGATGTGTGAATCACTCTATGTGCTGAATCCATCCCTAGCTTAATATTTTCTCTAATGTTTTTTTGTGTATGAGTGTGTATTTGGCCTAAGTACATCCAAAAAATCTGGTTTATCCAGTAGTCACCACCACTGTTATCTTATTATTTTGAAAGTAATGCATGGAAGAATTCTAATCACGAATATTTCTCCAATTGGCATCTCCTACAAAACCTTCTTGTGGTATTAAAAGAGTTAATGACTATAAAAGATCAACAATGCATAACTTTCAAGCAGACAAATTACGCAGTGAAAGTGGCTAATAGGAAAGGTAAATACTTCATGCGATGCTGGGTTTTATGTGGAAAAGTCTACTACACATCAAACGTTTCATGGATTGAAAGAGTTAATCTGAGCACCTAAATGAATCCAGACTAAAAAAATAGGTACCAGGAAACTTTCTGAGAAGCAAAGGTGGATGACATGATAATGACAACATCACTCACTGAGTGCTGACTAGTAAACAAACAGGGAGCTAGTTTCATATAACCAATACACTTGTTTGAGCCGCTGTGGTGTAACGGCTAAACGCTTGCCTGTGGATCGAAGGGTTGTCGGTTCGGGTCCTGTCAGAGGCGGACTATTTTCAAAACATGACATTGGCTCCCAGGTTGATGCAGCCTTTAGTGGGTACTAGGTATAGTCCTGGAAAGTAAAGGCAGCCATAGTGGTGGCACCAAGGGCTGAATGGTCTATAAAATATAGGTCTAGTCCTATATGCCCAAAAGGCCTGAAGACGTGGAAAAGGGGCCTTTACCTTCACTATAATTCTTTGAGTCCCAAAAGTGCATGATGTGTGAATCATCATATTTGCCAAATCCCCTCCTTAGTTAATTATGCTTTTGTTTTTGGTCAGAACTCACTCAAGAAATCTGACTTGTCCAATGTGATCACTACAGTAGTACCGTCATATAACCACTTTGAAAGTAATCACTGATATTCGCATCTCATAGAAACCTTGTTCTGGTACCTTATACACTTCTTGTTGGGAGTAAATACATTACTTATCCTACAATGACTGTTGCTTTACAAATAAATCTTAGCAAAATATGACCCTGGGAGTGACATTAGTGTAGGGGCTACACCTCCCTTCTTTCATTGGCCTCCAGCGGCGCTAGCACTCAGAAAATATGGGAAGGGGTGGCTGGAGACACAGCTCTAATCATTCCCGCCTTAACATTTTCAAGGTGGAGTGGGGTGCTTAAACCTAGTGCCAGGTGTTCGAGGCAACTAACGTATAGCATAAATATCTAGCGGTTGCTATGGCTGTTCAAGTACTGGGTAGAAGCGATGACACCAGTGCCATATTTTACAGGAAGACAAATTTAGCAAAGGGCATGACTCTGAATCCCTGACCAGGCTGACCGGGGGTACAACCCGAAGCTGAAAGAAATTAACATTTCACCAAAGGGGACAAGTAAAATAAAGGACCATTTTCCACATTTTAGGCGTATAGGGCTAGACAACTGAGCCTTCCTGGGTGACAGGATGCTTGATTAATCAACACACAACAAGCGTCAGCAGTCACATATGCTTGTGGAGCTGCTATGGTAATAATTCTAAGTAGTCGTTATGTATGCATATAGAAACTACATGAAAGAAACAGAAAAGCTATCAGAGGAGATAAAGAACCATTATCATGAATACATAGAATATAACAACTCCAGATGCCAGGAAGAGACAGGGACATGTTAACAAAGTTTAAACGAAAGACGAATTCAGGCCCATCATTTCATATAATAAATGATAAAAATGGTAACACATTAACAGAAACCAAAGACATATTAGAAAGATGGAAAGAGTATTGTAGAGTAATTTATGAGAATCTGACAAGTAATTCAGAAACAACTTATGAAAGAGACAATAAAGGACAAGAGTGTTTACTGGATGCTGTACGATCAGCAATACACTGCTTGAAGAAAGGGAAGTCACCAGGTTGTGCCGAAATGCCAGCAGATAGGATTAAAAGGAAACTACAATATGAGCTACAAGAAGCACAAGCAGGTTTCAGTCAGCGTAGAGGAACTAAGAATCGCATTTTTAATATTAGAATGTTTTCAAAAATTATGAGAATACAACCTAGATCTTCATGCTTGTCTCATTGATTACATGGAGGCATTTGATTGTGTCCAACATCAGAAACTGTGGACTATTATGAAAAGTATGGGGTTTCCAGCACATTTGGTGCATTTAATTGAAAATCTGTATCATGAACAACAAGCAGCCGTCAGAGCATCTGGTGAAACATCGAACTGGTTGAGGTGCAAAAGGGAGTGAGACGGGGGTGCATTCTCTCACCATACCTATTCAATTTATACGCAGAAAACATAATGAGAAATGTTAAAGAAGACCAGAATTGTGTCTGTTATGAGCCGCTTTTAATTGGTGGCAACTGTCCCAGTAGCTGAAATATTTTGGTCATATCAAGCACCATGGTGGACTGGAAAAAACAATAGCAGAGGGCATGGTACCAGGAAGGAGGGGCAGGGGCCGACCAACATGAAGATGGACACAGGATATAAGTGACTCCTTGAGTATGAAAGTACATGAGACCTGAGAACTGGTGAGAGACCGAGTTTCTTTCAGGCAGACCGTGATGAGAGCAACGTTTTGCAAAGGACCTGCTACAAGATGATGATGAATAATTATTATGTGGGCTCTCTCTCCTCCGAACTTTTACCCGATATTATGGCAGCCAAACAAATAACCTAACAGGGCCTCAGTCCTGAACAGAATGCAGAGTTTCTGTCGAGGAACACATCGCGGCAAAACTAGGATCGGCTCCGAATAACAAAACAAATGCTCTAACAGGGTCTCATCGAAATGTTAATTGCTGACCTGTTTCTGCTACTATGCTGCACCGCCGACAGTATCCCCCTCACCGGTACGCGCGGCGCGGATACGGGGCTAAACAAGATGGCTAGGGCTCCTGCAACTTCCTCCAATTTATTTGCTTGTGAGTCCCAGGCGTCTAGTTTAGATCCTCATCCGCGCGGCGCGGGGGATACACTCGGCGGTAAGTTTAATCGCGTTTTGAAAAGTGAGGATAAGAACCAAGAGAAATACTTGCCCATTATTAACGTTATTATATGTGAAAGTTGTGGCACAGAAGTTGCAAATAGTGCCAGAAAATCTGCTCTTTGTGGCAGTGACGCCATTGAAATTCACATAAATATGATTGAAACAAGGGTCAGCTAGTGCCCAGTTAGTAGCGTAGTTTCCGTTTTAGCAGCATCCACATGCCTTCAACTACCGCTGCTAAATCCTCGGTCAGAAAAACAGTATCGCTAATCTGCGTCGGAGCGCGTGGTCTCCCCTCCATATCACTTTTATCGTCTGTAATGTTGCGTGTCTCGAAATTGCCAATGGTGGCTATTATCGTCTGCTAGTATCGTCTGCTGAAACGCTCGAAATTGTCAACGGTCGCTATTATCGTCTGCTACAATCGTCTTCAGTGTTGCGTCTGTTGAAATTGTCAAGTAATCCTAGTTTTGCCGCGATTTGTTCGTCGCAAAAAGTTCGCATTTTACACACTACTGAGGCCCCGTTAGGGTATTTGTTTGGCCGGGGTAGAAGTTCGGAGCCCATGTCTTCTTTATGTTGTTATAATTGATACAGGGCTCTTAGTTCGACTAAACTTTAAAATGGGAGCCTGGAAATAAATTTATCGTCGCCGATTGGACTAGTCTATAAAAATATAGGTTTAGTCTGTGTTTTGCACTGCTCAGAACCGGCACATTTTTAAAGTGTTAAAACCTGGGGTAGGAGCCTGTCCTACTACTAGGCGCGTCCACGAGGTGGCGGATGGTGGAAAGGCCTCTAGATATAGAGGTTAGCCACGAATATATTGAATAAGTGGCCGTGGACCAAAACAGGTGATGGTCATTGAGAGGAGGCGAGTTAGTTGGTGGGACAGCTAACTCTATAAAATACCTCAAAACTCTACGACATGGCCATCGGCCGGTAAGAGGCGCCATAACCTCTCCCCCCTGCTGCCTTGCAGGGTAAGTCTTTTTAGACAAAGGCTATTGGAGTCAAACCATATACAAACCGGCGGAAGTCAAGGGGAAACCACCGCTGTACTATCCCAAGAAAATCATGCCTCAAAATAATACTTATTCAGATAACGACGTGAATGGGGATTCCGGTGGAATCACCTCGTCCGGTAGGGAGCATCATGTTCTACGGGTGATACCCGACCGTCATCCAGCTACTGTAGAAAAAGTAAATGGTAGAAACAGAACAATGTGGATTTATAGAAGGAAAAGGTACAAACAATGCCATATACATCCTAAGGACATTGTCAGAAAGAGCTATAGAAGTAAAGACTGATTTGTACTTATGCTTCATAGACTATACAAAAGCATTTGACTGTGTGAAGCATGAAGAAGTAATCAAACTGTTAGAAAAATTAAACATTGATGGAAAAGATTTAAGAATAATAAAGAATATGTATTGGCAGCAAACAGCAGCTATAAGAATTAACAACTGTTTAGGTACATTTCAAAGCAAAAAGAGGGGCGTACGACAGGGATGTGTACTTTCACCTGATTTGTTTTCAATATACAGTGAATATATTATGCG